>CM076599.1:113477500-114077500 GCA_038502835.1 Octonoba sinensis | reverse complement strand
CTTCAGAGGGCGTTTTACCAAAAACGAATAATAAGTAAAAAATAGTTCTTTTGAAAACTGTTTAAAAATTAGAGCGCTCGGTTAGCTTTCTGGCACAGTTCCCACGTCACTTCCTATGTAAAGGTAGATCGTGCTATTGCTTGCAAGAGCGTAGGTGCAAGTTTCCAACGAAAATTTGATTAATTTCGAAATAGATTCACTTTCAAAGAACATTTACTTTCACTGAATCTCATTTTCCGAAACAGTTTCGAAAAATGATTTAAGAAGTGCATCTATTAAGATTCCATCTCCTTGCTCGCATCATTTGCTAAGTAAGTTAAAAAAATAATTTTCGAAAAATATTATAAAACATGTACGACTGTGCGACGTTTTCCTTATTTTTAAAGGATGACTTTAGTTTTAAATATGTCTTTGATTTAAATTTGCCAAAAAATAATAACATTTAAAATGTGCTGTTAACCAACAATTACTTTCATACTGCAAACTAAAACAAAAATCATTGCCACGGTCTTAAAATTCTCATATTTCACTGTAATTTGCATTGATAACAAGAAGTTCAGCCTGGAACTGTGCAAGCCTACTTTCCCGTATACACCCAACATCAAATTTATAATCTAGCACTCTCTCTCTTTAGGCTTTAGTTCTTAATCACTTCAAATGTACCTTTCTCAACCGTTAAAACAGATTCATTTATTCATTCATTCCTACATTCAATCATTTGCTAATTCATTAATTCACTCATTCATTCATTTTGAAATATCCTTGAAAATCCAGATCAAAATATCTCATGAGAAAAGAGGATTGATTAGATCTGAACGAGTTTCGCCTATGTGCATGTTCTAAGTCAAAAGATCTTTCCGATAATGTTTGTACAAATCAAACCCATCAGTTATATCAAGATTTATATAGGATTGAAATTTCCCCGTAGGAGCTAATGTAATTTTTTTTTTAAAAACTGTTCAAAATTGAACAAAAATTGCTCACATTCTAAAATATATCACGACAAGAGCTCCTTCAAGTAAGCATTTTCGAAGGAACTTGGATCTTATGCACACTGTTTTTATAATTTGCTTCATATTTCCCCAATAGCGCAAATGTTAAGATTTTTTGAACTGCTTAAATTGAAAAAGACATTGTTGCAAATAAAAATAATAAAATATGGAAATGATATATAATTTCCAAGATCTTTCGAATGGAAAAAAAAAATCTTTAATCGGACAATTCCTTCAAAGGTTAAGGGGAGGAGGCAAACCAACAGAGAGACCGACAAGCACACGTTTTCCTCTTCTCAATACCTACTTCCATTCTTTTTTTATCTTTCAATCTTTCTTTAATTACTTCACCTATTTTTTGACTTTTTTTTTAACTTTGTGCGATATTTTTACAATACATTGAGCCCTATTTCATACTTTTTTTTAATTTTACGGGGACAGTAGGGTAAAAAGAGAGTTTCTTTCTCATTTACGAATTCAATTCTGACTAGGACAAAGTAAATGTTCAATAAAGAACTGAATTACTGGTGGTGTCAATTACATCCATGACTTTTATAAAGCAATCGCATTAAGGTTTGTGTGTCAGTAAATAAAAAATAAAATAAAATAAAATATTGGGGAAAAACGAAAAACGAACTAACGGATTTGGAATTCATGGTTACCAGACATGTCGCAGAGTTTCGAAGTCCCAGCTTCTATCTCCAGAATCGCTCAAGTGGATTTGAGAGACAAAATAGTTGCCGGGAGATATGTCTGATATATATACATTTGTTTTTCTTTTCTAACCTTGATTATTCAGCAAATACAAAACAGCTACCCTAAAAGTCAATCTCCAAAAGAGGAAGACTTAGCGCCCTAAAGTTATCTGTGCCAGAATTGATATGTATAATTAATATTAAAAGAGTCAATATGGTTTATCATATTTAGCATTCATCAACTCTAGACCGTAATATCTAGTACCTAAAAAAGAAAGGAAAATTTTTCTCCACTTTCCTTACAGGAATTTTAAATCTATGGAATTATGCACGTCGGAATGGATCGTTTATGATTGAGTTATTTTGGAATAACGAGAGAGTTTTTCCTATGGTACTTAACCACTCATAAATATGTATGCTTCTTTCGGTAGGGATTTCAACTTTTTTGTTCTATACGTTTATCAGTGGGTGCGACAATTCATTCTTTACGTATTTATGTTTTTCAGCAATTGCAAGTTTTTTTTTTTTTTTTTTTTTTGTACTTAAAGTGCTTATTAATGGAACTTCCTCGACTAAATCTTATATTAAAGCATGGATTAATTTGCATGCTGCTCACGGAAGCTCAGCTCCTGTGCTTTTTTCAGTGTGTATTTTTTACACATTAAAGGGAATTCCTGAGGTGTATTTATAAACAACTGTTTTCAATTAATGCTTATAGTAAACAAACAGTATAATGCAATATTATTTTTTAACAAAACATGATAATTTTTTGAATACTTATATAATCTGGAATTTTAAAATTTTGCTTCATAAACAATTTGTTTATATTTAAAATTTGAAGTCATGTTCATGTATTTTTAAAATGTTTAATGAGTAGATAATTAAAGTAAACTTTCTACTTAATATTACACGCATTTAGATAGGAGAAAAATTATTATTTGGAAACTTGTGACATGAGTAAAAATTCTCGTCTGTATACTTTTCGTTAAAGTAATAGCAGTAAGAAAGCTGAAAAAATTAATATTTTTAAGAGTGATCTTTTAAAAATAAAAATGACTTTCATTTAGCAACCATTTTACATTATTGTAAAATGCAACGCCCCAATCATTTGCCTTTTTGAGAGTTGCTTTGAACTGTGTGCATTTTGAAAACCAATTGCTCCCGAAAACAAATGAATCGTTTAGGCATCAATTGTTAAGACAATTTTACATTTTGCTTTTCTCAAAGTCGTTATATTGTATAAAAATAAAATAGTTCACATACAATATTTCTATCCATACATTAGAGGACATAGTAAAATTTTTATTTAAAAAGGGGGGGGGGGAGATTTTGAAACACAAACCACAAAATAAATATTATTTCAAAATAATCTTTACCAAGTAATAAATAAAAACGAATATCATTTTAATCTAAAGTTATATATTGATTTTTACTCTTGTGATAAGTTAAAACCAAAATGCTTTGTGAAGAAAGTTTTGTACTAAAACTGCTTGTGTGCTAGAAAATGTTTTGTTTGTGTTTGCAAATTGTTTATAATTATTTGTATCTTACATTGCTATTTTCAAAATCTCATATACTGCGATGCAAAATACCTTGTGCTGGGTGACACATTCATGTATGACGCATTTCGCACAACTAATATTCTGTGGTAATCTTGTGCGGAAGATGATTTTTACGCACTAATTTATAGAAATATATAAGAGAATAAACGCAGTTTTAAATGTTTAAAATACGTGAAGCTGAAAAATTCTGGCATCCATGTTACATTTTCCATTTATTAGTAATTGCTTTAGAAATTCATCCATTTTCACGCTTGACCAAGCATGACGCTTAGAATTGTAAGTACTTAATATTAGTACCTCACGTTGTAGGAGAATTAATTGTCTATTCCTGATTTATTATCCTTGCAATCCGTGTTTGCGATTAGAGCGATATTGATCTGGATGCGAACTAAGTGTTAATGTTGATTACAAATGTTGCTTTCCAGAAATGCACTCCCAATCCATTTCTGGGGCACGCTGAAGAAGGCAATGATTGGATGATATAGTATTTCCTTAATGAATACCAATTGTCTACTTCTGCATTGGAAGCATATTTTGAGAAAAAGGACTCCATATTTTTCGAACTAAATGTAATGCACAGCTATATTTTGAAACATATTGCAAAATTGGAAGTCGATAGCATTTATGAAATTGGATCAATCAAAAGAATACTATTAAAATGGTGCACAACACAAATAATTATGCAAGTATCTTAAATGAGTTTAGAAAAAGACAAACGTATATTCATTTATGATTTAAAATCCCTGCAAGGCAAATATTCAGAAGACCAAACATTCATAAAGCAAAACATTCATAAGTCTAACTTCTTTGATCTTTCAATTCCTCCAATTGAAAATGTTCCTGATGTTGTAGCTAAGAAACCTACTAAGTATAATGGCCTTTGACCAGTACCAAATATTAAACGTATTTTTCCATTTATATAATTTTTATTTTTATAGTATTTATTTATGTTTACATTATGAACAGACACCACCACGAGTCCTTTAAGGGGACTCAGAGTCGGCGCTTTATTGGAAGGCCAGATAACCCTTAAGGCAATGGCTTCGGTCAATTTTGTTTTCTGTTTGATTCTTATTGGCTATTAAACTTATTTTTCCATTTATATAATTTTTATTTTTATAGTATTTATTTATGTTTACATTATGAACAGACACCACCACGAGTCCTTTAAGGGGACTCACAGTCGGCGCTTTATTGGAAGGCCAGATAACCCTTAAGGCAATGGCTTCGGTCAATTTTGTTTTCTGTTTGATTCTTATTGGCTATTAAACTTATTTTTCCATTTATATAATTTTTATTTTTATAGTATTTATTTATGTTTACATTATGAACAGACACCACCACGAGTCCTTTAAGGGGACTCAGAGTCGGCGCTTTATTGGAAGGCCAGATAGCCCTTAAGGCAATGGCTTCGGTCAATTTTGTTTTCTGTTTGATTCTGATTGGCTATTAAACTTATTTTTCCATTTATATAATTTTATTTTTATAGTATTTATTTATGTTTACATTATGAACAGACACCTCCACGAGTCCTTTAAGGGGACTCAGAGTCGGCGCTTTATTGGAAGGCCAGATAACCCTTAAGGCAATGGCTTCGGTCAATTTTGTTTTCTGTTTGATTCTTATTGGCTGTAATTTGCCTTGCCGTTGGAAATAACAAAAAATATATATTTATATATTTATGCATTTATTTATTAATTTAATTTTTACGAAGTGTGTTAACTTTTACGAAGTACGTTGTACGCGTGGAACAACGTACAACGTACTTCCACAACGATGTTTTAAAAAAATGCACAAATGTCCATCCTCATATTTGTTCAAATTCTTCATGTCGCTTCTAGAGGTCTACTAAGTCTACTTTTCCTTAGATACATGAATGTTTCAATAAAAATTCCAACGATTTGTTCTTTTTTTCGTTGTTTAATATCAAAACAGGAGGAATTTTCACACTTCTACCAATCTATAAAAAAATGATACAAATTTACACGCCTCATATTTTCAATTTATTGGAAGGATATGTTACAGAAAATATTTATTCCGATAATACAAAGCATTGTCGTTAAAATAAGTATTGCTATAATCCACAGCTCTATTGAAAAGAAAGAAGGAACTGACACTGCAATCTTTTCTCCAGATGATGATGGTAATGATTGGGTGCTGTTATAGCTTTCATCAATCATCTGCATTCCATAAAGGGGAGAATCAAAATAAATTGTTGAAAAACATCATTCTTCAAAGAAATGAAATGTATTTTTTGGTAAATACGTAACCTTGCAAAATTTGTATTTATAATTTAATAAGGATAAAAAAGAAGGAATAAACCTGCAGTTTAGAATTTCAGATTATGTACCTTCCGATAGCTAATTCATTAGCCTCTTTAATAGGTACAGATATTCATAACACTATTTATATTTAATATACTATAGATGCCCGTGGCGAGGTTCATTTTGTCATCGTTCATCTTGGAACTGACAAATCCCGCTCATAGTAGGATGTCATATCTGCTATCTATTAATAAGACGAAAACAAATATATATCAAAACATAACTGTTATAAAAACTAAAAAATCATTTATATTTATTTATTTTTCGAAAACAATTAGCAATATCACTTAGGTTTTCATGTCAATTTTGTTTTTAAAAGCTTAAAACAGCGTTACAGTCAACAGCCGTTATATTTTCATTTATCTACACCTTTTTCGACTTCTAACGGTGCATATAAAATCAGACCCTTTAAGCATGTGTTATTTTAATTTCACATTTTTTTAAAAACATTATTTCAAAATGTATATTATGCACACACAAATACAATTTCCACACTTCTTATTTTAAAAAAAGTCAGGCATCTGGAAAATTAATAATAATAAACGCACATGTAGGTACCGCTTTTTTCAGTTTAAAAAAAATTTGTTTTAGAGCAGAATATAGTTTTTTTCCCCGGAAGCATATTTTAACAAGAAGTTCCGTCTAGAACTATACGAGCCTACTTTCCCGTATGCACCGAATTCTAGTTTATAATCTATCTCTCTCTCTCTCTGTCTTTCTTGTTTAGCTTTAGTTCTTAATTGCTTCAAATATACCTTTTTCAATGGTTAATACATATTCATTCAATCATTCATTTATTAAGTCATCCATGTATTTATTCACTCATTTATTGATTCATTCTTTTGCTTATTCATTTAATCATTCATTAATTCAAAAATATTCTTGAGAATCCCGATCAAAAAATTTCATAGAAAAATAGGCTCGTTAGTTCTGGATGAACTTTCTATTTTTACATGTTTTACGTCATAAGAGCTTTCCGATAAAGTTTGTTCCAAGCAAATCGGTCCTTTAGATCAGGAATTATATAGGATTGAAATTTCCCCGTAGGCGGTATGTTAATTTTTTTTGAACTGTTCAAAAATGAACAAAAATTGCTCAAATCAATATTTCACGCCAAGAACTTCTTCCAGTGAGCTTGTTCATGGGAACTTATATCTTGTACTCAGAGTTTACATAATTTGCTTCATTTTCATCCATAGGCGCTAATGTTAAAGTTTTTTGAACTGTTCAAAATTGAACAAAAAAATGTTCAAATAAAAAAGTAAAAGATGGAAATGAGATGTCCTCGCCGAGCTCTTTCGAATGCAAAAAGAATTTTTCCAATCGGACAATTTGTTCAAAAGTTATTGGGGGGAGGGGGGGACAGACCGACAGACCGACCGACACACTTTTTCCCCATCTCAAAACCCTACTTTCAAATTTTTTATTTTTCAATTTTTATTTAATCACTTAACTTATTTTTGACTTTTCTTGATTTCTAATGCTATTTTCACGATACTTAAGCCTTCTTTCATGCTTTATTATTTATTTTTTTACTTTTACGGGAAAGTAGGCTAAAAACCGACTTATTCAATCATTAATAATGAACTATTCCGCCGTATATTGTGTTACAAATAAACCATCTCTTCGCAATTCAAGTTTACCATAATGTGCTTTTGCGAAACATCATTTTTGATAGGCGAATAATTTTACTATACCCTTTACCTATTTTGTAGTTGCATTTATATTAGTCTATGCATTTTTTTTTCAGCTTAAGGAATCTGAGACATAGCATCCGTTGCTGGAACGCTTTCAAATTCTCAATTTTTACTCTTGGTGTTAAAGCTATTAATTTTACATTTGCTCAGTTTCAACAATATCTCCTACTTTTATCTCATCCAGGTAGTCTCCTGAAACTCAGGATAACTCCACGCAGCACAAAAAGTACAAAAGCCTTATGATTTACCAGAATTTGTGAGATCCCGGTAAAGAATCCGGTATTGGACCATTATATTATTTTTACAACTGAATCCGAAAAGGACCCTGTGGTAAAAATTATAGTTAAAAATCTTTGCTTGTTTATAATACACAAAGGAATGAAAAAAAAACCACTTATGATAAATATATATTATTTTACATACTCAAAAATAAAGTAGCACCAATAAATCAAAAATTTAACCATAAGTAATAAAGTAATCGAATATAATAACGAACTACTAAATGGTCAAAAACTTACGCATCACATTTTACATTTAAAAAAATCAATTTGCGAAATGAAACGTCCTATCTATACAAATCTCAGAATTCAGAAAAATAATTGCTAAATTTATAAAATCTCGAAGATATTATTTGTATGTGTCGACACAGAACATATCTACACTGTCTAAAGTTTCTAGTCTCCAATATTTCATAAAAACAGAATCATCTACGATAATTACTATGAAAAATTCTTAATTTATTGAATAATTACACTTCTAATCATAATTGAAAAACAGATGATAGGACAAAACGTAATATGAAGAGGATTTTCAATATTGACCTCGATTCGACATTTGAAACAGTCGCTGCAACAGACAAACGGATTGTTATCCAAATTACAAGTGCTTATGTCTTAACGTACTAATAAGAGAAAGTAAGAATGTTTTGCTACTTTAATTCATATACATTATTTTTAATAGTATATTGTTGTTGTTGCTGTCGTTGTCGTTGTTGCCGCGCCTTCGCGCGTGGTGAGGAAGAATTGGTATGCTGCTCCTGAGTCTAACGGGGCTCTTATAGGACAGGCGTCCGATTTCCGCCCCTTTGAAATTTCTCTTAATTTTTGAACCAGCTCCCAGATGAGAGACCTTCACCTGTGATTGGCACCCCCAAAGGTATCGTTTTACTTGGAGGACATTAGAGTCACGATCTATTTAACGTGTACCAGCTCCCTTTAGCGTGCACGGACCGCAGCAACCAGCCGCGAGAGTTTGTTACCCTCCCAAACACAACAATCTCTGTCAATGTTGTTTCACTTTTGGTGTTCTGCGGGAACCGAGCTTCTACCGACTGGTCCACTGCGGGACCAGTCCGTAGAAGCTCGGTGAATAGTATATTAATTGTCATGAAAATATTGGTTAAAAAATGTTACGTAAATATTTAGGTGAATAGTATATTAATTCACCTAAATATTTTACATAACAATTTAAGAAACTAAATAAATAAATAAGTAGTAGACACGTTACAAAAACGCATTTAAAACAAAAAACGTGAACTTCTCTTAGAAAAAGATACAAGCAAAGAACAAATGTATGTGTTTTAAATCAGTTTGTTATTTAATAATTAATACCCAAAAATGCTATAGAAAAAATAAAGTAGTGTTTGAAAATTAATTTTAACTTATCGTAACATTTATTTAAACTGAAAGGCTCAACTACTCGTAAATACCCTGATTATTCAATCAAAACATATTTGAGTTTTGTACTAACTTGAGCTTTATGCAGTTAAAAAAAAATCATAGATATCTTGTTTCAACTCTCGCCATACATCTATTAAAGCGTCTTCAAGTTAGCGATTTTCATTCTTTATTGGTTTTACAGTACCCGTACAGACATTAATAAATAATATTCTGAAATTTCAATATGGATACATCATTCGCACAATGTATGAAGCATTTGTATTTGGCAAAGAAGCTTTTGCTGCTGTTTGCTTCAACAGCAAACAGACATTTCAACATTATTTTCAGAAAACTTTATTACAGTTTGGAGAATACCGAAAACTTTTGTTGAAAGTTTAAAAATTGATACAAAGACTTTAAGACCTTCCCCTTTGACGTCACGTATAAGCTTTTAAGTCTGTCTAAGTAACTATTGTTCTTTTTAAACTATCTTAAATTGTTCGTATCATGAATGTTTTGTTTATATAAAAGTTGCGGAGACTTATGGCAATAGGCCCGGCTATCACTTCGGTTTTGAGGGATGTGTTCTTAAGATTTTTACAATACTGATTTTTTTTCTAACAATTTTCATTACCATTTACAAGAAAAATATTCAATTTGATGTATTACTTAAAAATTTTTTTTAGCTACTTTTTATCCGAATTGTACAAATGCAACGTAATTGTACTATCACATTGGAGCATCATTTACCAATGATACATTACTAATGATTACATAATATAAATAATACTCGCATATAAATAAAGAAACTAATATTAAGTAATAAATTAGGTATCATTATTATTTTATTTCTGCATTAAACATAAAAAATAATAACTATAACAACATAATAAACCTAAAATGCGTTAAACAAACAAATTCTATGCCAAAAATATGTAGAACAAAACATTAAGTAAAAAAAAGTTAAATTAATGCTGCTACATTTAATTTTCATTATGTTTTTCATTACATCAAGCAAAACTACATTAACTCATACTTCGGACGAGAACTTTGCTTCTTGGTAAAACAAACAAATACATGTATGCTAGTCAATAAATTCTACTGAAAAGGTTTTGTGTTTTACATTTTTTCTTCACTTTTTGTATAATAATTGGTGCGCAATTTAAAGTTTTAAGTTTGCTATTAAAATTACTTCACTAATAATTTTCATTTCTCATTTACCAACCTAAAATTTGTTGATCCTATTTTTATTCACATGAATCAGTGAAACCCTTTAGTTGTCTTGTTAGCTGACTCAGTAGCATAGTGATTGATGAAGATAACAATCAATAATTGATAAACTGATTGTCTTCTCACAGTCAATCATATTCAGCGCCATCCTCACTTCGACCTTCAACAGCAGACCAGCCTCATTCTTTGCACAATGCATTCCATTCTTTCGGATACTTATTTGGGACAAAAGAACGTTGAAGCGAAATCCAATTGTAACACTTTTTGGTTCAGGAAGAATATTCTTCCAAAAGGAATATCGACTTGCGCTGGATGATGAAATGCATTGTCACTATGACGTGTAGCGCTGCAACCTATGCCTCTATTGAAAGAGCTGATGAGCTGATGGCTGGGGTTACGCTGCTGCAGTCTTACACTGGATGACGCTAATGATCAGGGTAAGTTACTGCCTAAATCGATCATAGAGACGTAATTGGAGAAAGATTGAAGGCGAAGTAAAGAGCAATTATTGCGTTAGATGAAAGAGATAAGAAATAAACTTACTCCAAGAAACTCCTCGCGATGAAGGTTATTGGAGAATGCTATTGTTTATCACTTTAGCTGATGCATCAACATTTCTAAGAAACCAATGATTCAATTACGTTTATCTCTAAAGAATTGCTTTTTCTAAATGATGTAGCACACTTTCGTTGGTTGTATTTGTTTATGTTCACATGAAAATGGATAGATGCTTTTCTTTTGGATTATTGGCTAACTGAAAATTATTGAAATTCATGCCGATAAAGAAATTTATGGTTAGGGACAGCTATTTTTAAAGAAATATGCACCATTTATATTATGGGTTTTTTAGATACTTATTTAGTTACGCAAAACCAGTAAAATGTTAATATGTAGATTAATGAACGCAATGTATAAACATAAGAGAAAAATAAGTCTCTGGAAACAATTTGAACGAGTGTACACTTCGACTATATCATTTTTTAATTGAGAGGATACAGATCTTTAGGGGGGGGGGGGCTGCATACTTGGCACTTTGGCTTCAAACCCAAAATATTGTTCATTTTGTGAATTTTTATTTGGCTATATGGGACGAGGAAGAAGTGCATAAGACTCTAAGAATCACAATGATGCTCATCAAATAGTAATATACATGCCCTTTCCGGGCCTCAAACACAGGTTCTTTGCACGAAAGTCATCTGCTCTACAGCTTATGAAGATTTAGTGGTTTTTTGCAAATTTTACAACGACACTCAGTTGTGTTATAATTTCAAGGAATACATAACCGTAAACACTTTTTCCCCTGATCGATGAAAATAACTATGCATAAACTGTTCTTCAAACTTATTTCAGAGCGTTTAACACCTAAGAAACATTTTGATTGACATAATATAAAATAAGTTGACACTATAGAGGCATCAGTATTTATCTTTATTTATTACTAACTGCGTTGCCCTGCATTACACGGAATATTTCTACTATTGCGTCATTCCCTGACGGAAGAAGACTTATGTCATATGTTCAACACTTTGTTCTATATAAATAAATAGGAAGTAACTAAAACACCCATTAGAATGAGGACACCAATTTTTTGAAATTGCCGTTTGAGTAAGACTAGCAGTCTATAAAACTCCCCCTCACATCCACGACAAGAGTAACAAAAAAATTTCCATTAGAATAGAGAAAACAGTTCTTATATACCGTTAACGGGCCTGCTAAAAACCCTCGTAAGAATAAGGACAGTAGTCCCTAACATTTCCTGATATAATAAGGGTATCAGTTGTCCGTCAACGTCAGAAGTCCCCTTAAAACCATTGTCAAGAAAATAACTCCCCCGTAAAATCCTTCTTAGAATAAAGATGTAAGTTATTGAATAACATCCAGAAGCCTTTATAAAAGTCTTCTTCAGAAATATCCCAAATGTAAAAAAAAAAAAACAACAATATCTAGAAAGATCCCCATTAGAATAATAAGAATCACATTAAAAAAGAAAGAATTAAAAAAAAACCTTTACTGAGTATGGACAACGGTCCCGTAAACATACTTTAAAAAAAGGAAATTTAAAAAAATCTGTAGATCGACCCTGTGCTGTGGAAAATAAATTTTAAGTGGTTTAAAAAGAAAAAAGAATTACTAAAAGCAAAAAATAAATAAATAAATAAATAAACAGAGAATGGAAAACGGGACCGTTCATAAAGGATGTCACGCTTTTCTCCCACATATTTGACCCCCTCCCCCTTTTGACACAAAATGTCACACTTCAACGGACCCCCCTCCCCCTTTGTCACCCGTCAAGCTATGTTGCATAAGCAGGGATGTCACACTTCTTGTTAACCCCTCCCCTCCCCTTGTCACACTTTGTCACAATCGAACCCCCATTTCCTCACTCGAAGCGTGACATCATTTATGAATGATCCCTACTAAAATACTGCTGCTCCTCAAAATGCTAAAAATATTGTGAATTGCGTTTAGTAAATATACATGTACACAAAATAATCACGTATAAACATATAAATAATATTATTTCCAAAGAAATCATAATTGGTGAAACCTTTTAGCTGTTTTCGCAATGTTAATTAAGCTGAATGAAAAAGTGATGAATTATTTACTTAAAATATAAGATAAATTATAAATATTAAAACATCGACTTTTTTTTCTTTTCATCTCATATCGCAGGCTAAAAAAAACTAAAAGAATAATGTGTTCATTTAGCAAATTTGTGTTTGTACTACAAGGTTGCCATAATTAAGCTAAAAACAATATTTTAAAGATTTTAATACTTTTTACTGGACCTCATTTTTCAAGTCTATGGATAAAATTTACTTTTGTCTTCTATTGTTTTATTATTCTTCTTTTGTTAATGAAAAAACCGGGAAAACATTCTTTATTCAAAGAAAGGAATTACGCCAAGAATTTAATTGCAATTCGAATGAATATTGAGAAACAAAAGTAAAAAAGAAAAAAAAGACAGTGGGAAAGAAGGGGAAATAAATTATGTGTACTTCTTTTATACTTTAATAAAAGTGTCTCATTAATTTTCTTCGCAGAGTAGCAAGAGGAAAAAAAAACGTAAAATTCTTCAGAATGCAAAAATGCAATTTTTTTCGAGTACTTAAGACGCTTCTATCAATAACGTTCAAATGCCTTTGGGCGTCGGACTGTTTGGGATGAAAAAGAATGGCGATAAGAATTGGTATTGATGAAAAAATGTATTAAAAATTGTAGCCAGGAAAGAAATAATAGATACGTTATGTAATTATCTTTGTCATTATTCACTTATAATGTAATAATTACGAATACTTTATTTTAATCACATTTTTTTCTTCGATTTCGTAGCATGAAAAATCGCAATAGTACGAATGAATTTTTAAATGTAATTTAAATGGAACAATTAACCTATTGAGACATTTTAAATGTTCATTTAAGATCAAAAGAAATGTTTTTTTTTAATTGTCAAGTGTTTTTTTTCTTTTTTCTTTTTGCTAAATAAATGTTAAACGTGAATACATAAGTTTTTTTGTCATTATTTTTACTATTTTTTGTAATATAAATTTAAAGCTAGCACAAGCACATTAATTCTCTTTGTAACTAACTGTATTAATATATATTTTTTAAACAATTGTATTATCATCAAGCTTCTCATTTCTTTATTGAATCCCTTGTACAATTTTTCTACAGGATTTTTTCTATTCAATTATTTATATGCACAGATGATATATGTAATCGGTTCTGACTGATATATATATATATATATATAGTAAAAGTACCTATGAGAAATAAGCACAAAGAACCAATTTAAGAGTATTAGATGACAATTAAATATTGATCAACTTCAATAAAAATGTAGATATCTTTAAAAATAAAAAGTAAAAAGCATTACTTTATTTTAAAATGTTACGTTTACTTTTTCCACAAAGAGCATAATTTTTCTTTAAAAAAAAAAAAAAAAAGAAATTTTAGTATACAAATTTAACAATTTAAGATTCGGGCTGCATATCGGCTCCAGGTAGTTGTACAACTACATTGCTTAGTATCTTCTTAAATTTACAGGTTTGATAATCTCAGCGTTTACGGTATAGCATCGTGTTTATCGTTTGTTTTACCATGATAAGTGCTTGAATTTTCATCATTCTTCCTCTACGTTGCAATAAGAGTACTACATCATATTTTTTAATTAAACGTTTACGTAATCTATTACTTTTGAGTAACTGCAAACACATCTGATTCGTTTTAGAAGCGAATATGTTGAGTAATAACAATTTCTCCTACTAAAATAGGAGAGTTGGGGCCTACGTTTCAAAGGCGATATTGCACCCTGTTTCCATTACGTTTTGCACTAGGAGATATAGCGCAGCACATTGTAATGTAAACATTGTAACAACTGTTGAAAATCACACACTAATCACATAGTTTTTGAAGTCATACATTTTTTAATGATGGATTAATTTTGTTAATACATCAACTTGATAATACTTTTTAAAATTTATTTTTAACTAGGCATGCATTTTGTTATTTAAATTAAAGGGCTAACAAATGTCTTTAATTTTGCTAAAAAAATACGCCAAGTAATGCGGGTGGGGTTGATTTTAAAATTTACACTTATTTTTTTGAAGTCACAATGTCAATAATTTACCGGAACGAATTTCTCCCAATTTTTTACCATTTTAAGGAACAAACCTCAATAATTTTTTTTTTTTATAATTTCCCTATCTTTTAGAACATTTTTCTAATTTCTCTGAACTGTTGAGCATATTTTAAATTTCCATGCCTGTTCCAAGTTTAAACATTTTCACTGATTTTGTAGGAAACCTGTAAAACTGATATTTTTGTAGTATAACACGATGGGTACTATTTTGATAAATACATTGGCAGGATAATATGACTTTCTATTCAACTCTGAAGAACTGTTACAGTGCTTTTCTATTATCTAGGAATAACTGACAGGAAGAGCATTTTTTATAGAATTTACGATTTTATAATATCTCTAAGCACAAGAATTCTTGGTCGGCAAATGCAATTAGTGTTCTGATAATTTATCGAAACGGAGCTAGTAGCTAATTATTTTTACATCCTTATTAATGTTAATCGCTGCTGGAAAAGCAAGCATCATAATGTAATGTAGAAAAAATGCTCAACTAAGTAATAAAAAATGCAATTATTTTAATGGATGTAGCAAAATTTTTTGATGAATCTTATTCTGCAGGAGCATTAGTAGTTTTCGGAAATCCGCCCTCATTTAAAATTTAATGTGTCAATGATTTATGACATTAAAATGAATATCTGAAAGTAATTCAAATTGTCAAAAATAATTTGCTTTAACTGAAAGAAAATGTCATCAAATAAGAATAAAAGGGTTTTATTTTCTCATAGTACTATTAAATAATGTTTATTAGAAACCCTGAAGTTATATTTCTGTATTACACAAATATAAATATAGAAAATTAAACTGCCAGTTAAATTCAGTTATGCTGTGTAAGAAAATAAAACATATATGTATATATATATATATATGTTTTATTTTCTTACACAGCATAACTGAGTATGTATGTATATGTATATATATTTTCATATTTAGTAGTAACACTATAAATATCTACTCAAGATGGTGAGACATATAATTGTTATTTTCGATCATACAAAAAATATTGAAACCTTCTTTTTTTTTCGGGGGGGGGGGGGGTGGGGGTGGGATGATGTTTAAGAGCAGCCCTATTATCAGTAAATAAAAGTGAGCTCTTCGTTACGTAAGTAATCCGAGTAAATCTCTCTTTTTTTGCATCTGATAAAATGGTACCTTGTTACCTCTTCATCAAACCTTAAATCCATACATGGGAATGTCTTCGAAAATTGCTACAAAAACTGGGGGTATTCAAATTATAATTTTTTCCACAAAAATTAATACTTTAATTCTTTTAGTTATACTACTTTTAACTATAAGAAAAAATAAAATTCGTAATTAAGTCATAAATTTTATTATTTATTTTAAACAATAGAATAATAATAATTTTAAAATATTAAAAATCTGATTTAAAGTATATTAAAAAGCAAAAGAAAAAAAAAAGACTGATTGTAAAAGTGAACATTTAAAGAATACAGTGTATGTATGAAAAAACACATAAATTACGTATTTTTGTTAATGAAAGTAAATTTTAATATTTTTTTTTGGTTTAGTCACTAATGTGTTGGTTATTATAATTATTTTAAATGCTTAGTGAGTCTTTTAATATATATCCCATATCACTTTACAGAGCTTATACATGTGATGTGATTTAAATTTACTAATACTCTTATATTTATTAAGAATATATATAATGCTTTGAGGTGAAGTCCAAAAACTGAAATTTAATTCAAGAACAAAATTGATGACTCATCTTCATCGAATTAATGAAATATAAATTTTTACAATATCATTGCGGATAATTCAGGGAAAAACTGCGACACGGAAGAAGAGCAAAATGATCGATGACCTAAAACAAACGAAGTAGGAAGGATTGGAATAAATTTTCAGGAACACAAGGCTAAAAAAAATACACAAAACAAAGGGGGAAAAAGTACTTGCAGAACTATTTCTTAATTAAGCAAATTTTTCTACAAAGTATTAAAAAAAAAGAGGGTAAGAGAGTTTCATTATTAACCAAATTAATGTTTTATTTTTAAGGCGTCAACGGAATTTTTGAGACTATTGTACAGGGTATGCAAGTTTGCTCAACGATCGCGGAGTTAAGAACGTAAACCTTCGAGAAAAAAAATCAGTAAACAAATCTAAAACAAGTTCTCGAGATGATTTTTGTTTCTACGGAAATGTACGTTAGTCTTCTGAAAATCACTAAATATTTAATAATATCTTACAATATCTATTAAACGCAATAACGAAAAAAGTACAAAGGAAAATTTATTAAATAAATAAATTAAAGTAAAGTAAATAAATAAGTAACCAAACCTTTTACAAACAGTGAAATAATTACGCTCAATAATGATCATTATTAAACACTCGCTTTTAACCAATTTGTACTTTATTTCCTCTGATTATTTGTTTTATTCATATTTTAATAAAATAAATTATGACGTTTTCTATATTAAATGTTTTAAAATTGTATCATTTTTCGCGCATCATATGTTTAAAAAAGAACAACTAATAATAATAAATGAATAAAGAAATAAATATCTAAATAGTAATAATAATAGTTGAAAGAGTGAGTTAGATTGATGAACTCTTGTTGAAGCATCTTTGATATTCATTTTTGTGTTATGTTTTGTTTACATCAGCTATTTTCTGAAACTGTCTTAAACATGCCGTTGGAAATGTTATAATACTAATAATAGCAACAACGAGTTCCCCTACTTTATAAGAATTATATGAGTGGTATTTGTACAGTTAAAAATGAGAACACTTTAGCAAAGATGATCTAAATAAAAATTAAACACACGGCTGTTACATCCTTTCGTGAAAAGCAAGTATGCGCAAGAAATCAAAGTATATATTTCACTTGCCTTAATTTTTTCCGCATTGATTGTTAAGTTTTTTTTTTTTTTTTTCATTTTATAAGTACTTGAAGTCATCGCAATAGATACGTAATTAACGGTCATTTCTTACGAAATTCGGTTTTCATGTGTTTTAAATGTTTTAGATGTTTATTATGTTATTCTAGAAGTAGATGCGAATATGTAATTGTTACATGATGTATCGATAAAATTAATTGTATTTTGGAAAATAATTGAATAATTTATTTATACTTGGAATATTTTTATTTTAATTTCGCAGGTTAATGATTGAAAGCTGTATTACACAAATGTTTTTGCTGTAAATTTCAGTACAGACTTTGATTTTATGTAGTAAGGTAACTTTAAAGATATAATTATATTACTAAGTCTCTTATTTTCCATTTAGTACATAGCATGATATTTATTAAAAACTAACTATTATGTAGGATAGAAATATACACATTAGGAATAAATGTGATCATTTCACTACTTTTTCATAATGCAAGTTTAGATACATTGCTATTTTAAGCATGTAAATGAATTAATTTTTACACCCCCACAGTAACTACTTTCCAACAAATTCCATGACTTATGGGTATACAAATACATTATTTCTACACATATTTATGGATTCGCAAATAGTTATTAACTGCTCTTAAAATGCCAGTTAAGTCGCTTTAGAGCTATCAGGTAGCTCCCAACCCTTGATGATTATTCAACTGAGAAAGAAAGGAATCTCCTAGGAAGAATGGGAGGCAGCTGAATGGCGTTTTATCAGTGAGTTGAAACCTCACACTGAGTTACTTTAGTCTTGTCAACTCGGGGGGGGGGGGTTTGGATGGTTTTGGCTATTATGAGAAGGATAGGAGTCTGCCATTTCAGCCATAATGGGATATAAAAATTCAAATTGAAAAAAGAAAGACTTTTGTAAAACGTCCCATTTTGCTCCTTTCCTCCTTTCTTTAATTTACAAAGGTACATCCGAAAATGATTTTCTAAACATTTAGAATTAAAAATAAAAAATGCGAACAAAAATTCATTATAACTAAAAGGTAAATAATATTGTTTTTTTTTTTTTTTTTAAGATGCTTGTTGCAAAATATTGTAAATGAATATAAAGTACAATTTGGAAATTATTTTAATGTTTGCATTTAGCTAATGATGAAAATTTAGGTTTGAAAAGGTAAAATCAGACATAAAAATGTAAATCATTTACATCTTTAGTCATTGCATTTAAAAAAGGAATTTTATTGTTAAAATACACCTCAGACAAAGGGAAATGAATAAGAACAAATAAATGCTTCAGCACGTTCGGTTATATCCTTGTTTCAATTTCTAGCCGACAAAGATATTCTCCTTTTGCCACTTCAATTCCCGTCCACGTATCATTATTTTCTTTCTGCAATTTTAAACAGTGTTCAGCGTTCTGTGTTTAAGAATCAAAAACATGCAGGCTTTTTAAAAGGAAACTCTTTAAAAAGTGGAGTGGAAAATTTTTCGGGAAATCTTCTCCTTATACCCTGAGGGGTTTTCGATTGGTGCGGACTTTTAACGATATTGGAGGAAAATATTTAAAGATATGTGGAAGTCGGGGTAGTGTTTTATCAACTTGTTTCCTTATTTATTTATTTTTTGTAAAGGGAAGGCTATTAGCTTTGAAAATATATGCATCAAAATTTGGTTGGTACACTAAATCAGTTAATTATCAGTTTTGGAGTCCGAAAGAGCCAATTTTTACCTGAAGCAACTGTTTGGAAGCTGGTACTTATTATAATGAAAATAAAGAGTACTGTACAGTAACTTATTTTAGTCACTAAACTTGTAATTAACATTAAAAATATATTTGTATATTATGTATATATATAACCAAATTTTTAAGTAACCTCAATTGTTCAATGCAACGTTGTACTGCAAAAATACTGGTTTAAAAGTAATCATCAACAGTTTTCTTCCATTAAGATTTTCAAATCTGCATTTTACTCGATATTTTAATAATTCGCTGTTTGTATTTTGCTTTTTAATTTTTTACTTTTTTTAAAGATAGCTTCTAGAAGAAAAATCGAAACATCATTTCTTGGGCGGTATTTGCATAGTTAGTGTTGTACGACTTTTCCAGAATTATGAACTGCATAACGCGCACATTTTACATTTTGTCTAACCAAAATCTACCAAAAATAAATATAGGTATGCTGTCATGGCTTACTTCCAGGTCCCGAATGTTGATGACTTAAAAAAATCCTGAAAATGCTATAAACACACACCAAAAAAAGCCCTCCCCCCCAAAAAAAAAAAAACATAAGTTGAAAAAATGTACTTAACAATTTGAAAAATGTACTTAAGATCTGAAGTCAAAATTCTATTAAAGCATCTATATCTTTTTTTTTTTTTTTTGAAAAATTACAAGAGCAATGTCATTTAGTGTCATTCTAAAATAAATAAAATGCAATAATAAAACAATACATAATTTTGATAACTTCAGTATCTCAAATGATAGGATCTTAACTGTCCTGAGTAATTAAGTGCTTTTTTACATTATCAAAGACCGCATACGAAAGTAAATTTCCATGTTTAAGAAATTTTTTTCCCATTTCAACCTATTTAGGATTAATTTGAAAAATATTCAATCATTCACGGCCTCAACTTTTTTTAAACTCACACACTGTATCTTATCCAATTATAACAACAACTTTTTTCAACATCAAAAATACTTTGTCTTCTTCAATTGGCCTATATTCAGTTTTGGGCAATATATTTACAATGCTCTCGACCAACCCTTTCAAGTCTTTCGTAAAATTTAATGAAGGAACCAAATAGTTTTAATCAGGATTTTTTTAAAAGCTAAAACATAGAAAAATATGCTAAAGTTCTTAAGTGAGAGTATTTTTAAATAAGATAAGTATTTAAAATGCAGTAAGTGTTTTAAAAGTATGCTCTGAAATAGGAAAAACGTCGGAAAACGCATTACTATCAAGTTCCGGGGCCTGCTTATTACAGATGTTTATTGTTATACTGTTGCTTATTGAAAAGAATTGCGTTCATTTTTCAGAAAACCGATAAAAACTCTTATATTAAAACATGAGTCGTAAGATATTAACACTGGATTTCGTTTTAGAACAAATCATGTTTCTTTCAGTGTTTCAAGGATTATGCAGTAATGGTCAAAATTGTGGACACTTGTGGAAACATTTTTTTTAAAGATTGTACACTTATAGAAATTACTTTCTCTTAACACAATGATCTTACGTCTCTTTCTAGGTGTGCGATCTACCTTTTATTTGATGCCATTGCTTCATAACTAAATATTGCAATTTTAACAAAAATATCTCCTCGTAATTTGATTGCATAAGAAATTCTTCCTTCTACAGAACAAAGCACAATAATGACTTGTTCCATCTGTACACATGATGTCTGCTTCTGCTGGCAGTTACTAACTTATGATTGGCTCCCAGAACAAGAACCGTAATTGGCCAGGAGCGTTATAAATCACAAGCCATTTCCTAAATGTTTCCTTTTAGATGAAATTACCATAACTTTTCTTGTTTTTCAAAAATTTGAATTTTATTTTTTGTTTTAAATTCAGTATTAAATTCTCTTTAATATGATGTGTACCAGGTTGCATCTTGTGAAAAATAATATTTTCTATAAACATGCAAAGCTGAAAAACAAAAAATTCTAAAGGCGTAACTCAGACTATTGGCACCTGAAAAATTATGTTGCACTTTACAGAAAATTAATTTTGTGTACAAAATAAAACACCTAATTTTGTACTTTTAATTCACGATTTAATTATCGAAAGAAAACAAATAAGGTCGGTAATAAAAACGTTATCGGACCGCAGCAATGTTTACACCGAGGAATATGTTCCATCTTTATGTGTGTACATTACAAATTATCCTCTTTTGAATTAAGGCGGAACTTACCGAAACGAGCCTCATTAGTTATTCAACTAGTTTAGAACAGAATGGAAAATCGATTTTAGCAAATACGGAATTTCATAAATATTTTACAGTTTGCTACATTAAGCAGATAAACAAATTCCAAAAGCTTATAGCTGAGAAAGTTTTGTCGTAAAATATTATTTTCAAAGATAAGGATATATTACCTCTCACAGCTTGAATTAATTGTTAAAATCCATCGTTCATTATTCCAAGATCCTAATTTTTTTCTCAATGTAATATAATGCAAATTAATTGGTACAAAGTAGAAAAGAAAGCCTTTTTATTTAGTTCTGTGTATCATATATTGTGCATGCATTTCACATCTTGTTAAACATCAGTGAACACGCCCTGTTAAAGCAAAACTTATTCTTTAAATTTGTTTTGGCACTGACTAAACTTGGGGATCAGTAATCTATCATTTGTTTATTACTTTTTCAGTTTTGGTGTTATTGGTTATTTGCCACCATAACTTCCCAAACTATCCCATAAATTGTCTTTGATAGATGAATATAGACATAAAGTGTAATTTTTAAGAGCAATTATTTTCCGCATTTCCATAGCAGAATACACACAATATACAAAAAGCAATTCGGATATAATGTATTCAAGCAAAAATGAACATTCACCTCTCATAAACAATAACTTACAACATACGGTAAAATATTCGTTTTTATGCTTTTCAAACCGGTAACGCAATATTCGTATTCTCAAAACCTGGTAGTCGCACTTCTTAAAGGAGAAATATATGGTGTAAGCTCGTGTAAAACAGATAATGGCTTTATCATTACAAATCAGAGGAAAATCCAGTTTGTCCCAATTAATTTACATATTACAGTATGGCACCATGTGATCAGAACCGCACTATATTTTGTTATTCTAGTTGTTCAGCACATGCACTAAGATTTAGATACTGGTAGCGATGGATATGTTTTTGGCCGTGAATTTACTTTTCTCATGTGAATAATTCTGAGTGTCTCAATTCTCAAGAGTATTTTTGAAATATGTAGTTAAATTTTATTCCTATTTCCCGCCCCCCTCCTCTCTCTCTCCTCTCTCTCTCTCTCTCTATATATATATATATATTCTAATCTTGTATTTATTTGCAAAAGTATGTAAGCAACGATTCACTAAGCCATGCGTTTAATTTCACCGTTTGAGAAATGTTAACTTTCTGTTCGAAATTAATAGTTTGGAAATCACAATTTAAAAAAGAGCGCTTCCCATTTTGCGATAAATGTAAGATTTTAGATTCGGAAACATTTTCATGTACTGAACAAATTTGTTGCAATATTTTGTATATAACTGCTGCGAAACGTTGCTATGTTACCTGGCATGAAAAAAATGAGCCAATTTAATCTTCAAGGAAATGTAGAGGCTGAAAAGGGGGGAAGGAACAATAGCATGGATAGTATGTTCGCAATTCTCCCATTTTCCTCCAGCATTGAAATGAAAGAACTTCCAATATCGCGGTGAATTTGCTTGAGCACAAATGGCAAAAATGGAAAATGCATTGCAAGAAATCAATAAAATGGGCAACATTCTATGTGAACATTATAACCCTGTTGTAATATACGATGCGGGGGAACATGAATTCCTGTTACGCATTTACCTGAATGCGAAAAAGTATTTACTTAATTCTGAAAAAAAAAAGACTACTTTTCACTCAGGGTTGAAAACATCCGGTATTTTATATTTCTTTATTTCCAGTTTTTTTTTCTTTTTAAAATGGTATGACGAATAAATATTTTTTTCTGGATTGAACTGGAAAACAAAGACAACAGATCGGGCATTTCGCAAACTATTGTAAAATACCTTCTTGTAACACTAAATAAACATGGAGAAAATATTGCTTGAAAAGCTGATTGCACAGCAGTAAGACAAATTTACCTTCTAATGCTGAAATTTGGAAGTACTTACCATATTTAATGTAGTAGTGACGTTATATATATATATATATTAGGGATGTAACGAATAGTGATTTGGCCGAATAGTCGAATACCGAATATTCGGCCACTTCTCCTAGGCCGAAGCCGAATATTCGGCTATTTCTTCTAGGCCGAAGCCAAACATTCGGCCAATTTCTTAGGCCGAATACCGAATATTCGGCGGCCGAATATTAAAATTTCTAGAAAATCGTTGTAATTGAAAGTATTTGACAAACTTAATATTATTGACAAAGTCAAACACCAATTGCACACAATCTATGATGTATGATTTAATTCTGTTTGTTAAGAATTTAAAGCTATTTAAAATTAATCTATTTTCTCTATTGTCTTGAATGTAATAAAACTAAGAATTTCACCCACAGGTGCAATAGAAATGACAAGTTTTACGGTAGTAAGCATTAGCATTATTTTACTAATTATTTACTTCAAATGAAAGAACTACTATTGCTTAGTGAACTTTTACCTTGCTCAAAACTGTTTTATGAAGATATTTTAGAAGTTATAAAAGTTAATATGTTTATTTTATGGGGTTTTTTCCTTTCTTTAAACGATCTATTAAAATTTAACACACTTAACTGGAATATATTTTTATATCCAAAAACACCAATAACTTATGCTTCCTAATTATTCATGATATATTCTAGGCTTTTCACATTTCTCTCTTACCCAATATTCACAATAAATCAGTCTACCCAAACAAAGTCTGACTTCCACTTTGTTAATAATAACAAAAAATTTTCATATACCTTAATTAACTCTTGCCAGCTTTGGGAGCAAATGCTAAATGTAAAATACAATATTTCAACTTTAAAATCTGTTTTTGCTCAGCCAAGCCTAAAACTAGGTTTAAAAAACGTAGTTTTTCTAAATTATTTTTATTTTTTAAAACTATAAACTAATGTATTATTTTGCAATTATTATAATACAATTTTAAATGTTTAAAACCTACTAATTTCTTTATTTTTTTACATTTCTACTGCAGCAGAACTATTCGGCCGATTAGTCCATCAATATTCGGCCAAGCCGAATATTGACCTTACTCAGTATTCGGCCAGGCCGAATATTCGGCGTGGTGATGAAATGATTATTCGGTCAGCCGAATACTCGGCTAAAGGGCCGAATAGGCCGAATACCGAATAGTGGCCGAATATTCGTTACATCCCTAATATATATATATATATATTGGGCTTATAAACTTGTCCTCTGAAGGAAAAAAAAGCATATGTCCTTTTCATAACTAGCTCCTTCTGTAAATCATGCTAGAGATTTAGTGATTAGGTTTCTATACTTTATTTATGAACTGACAAACGTGTAATGTTAGCCCGAATGTTACCAAAAATATGGCTTCCTTAAATATTCCTATTTTCTCAATATTTACACTTACTGCTAGTTAGTCTTACATGAAAAGCTGGTTGCCGTTTTGTATTAGGTTACTTAAAAATGAAATAAATAATTTTATAAAAAGATTTATATTTCCTTTTTCTATATGTGGTTATTTTTCCTTACAAAAATAAGAATTACTGATTTAACGGACAAACATACCACATAAAACATTTTAAGGTTATATTTTTTAACGTGAAAAATATATTCCCTAAAATTTACTAAGCACAATAAATATTTTTTTTAATGGAAAGAAATTTATTTGTATTTAATTTTACAACATATACTTTTAGAGAACGGGGACAAGACTTCACACTAAATTATAAATGCGGCCCTTATAATTTAAATATTGATTATTTATTGACTTAGTCTTTGTTCGTAATTTAAAACATAGCATAATATGAAGTTAGATTTCAAATGTACTAGTATGCATCAGTTATTCAAAAATTGCTTAATAAAACCACAAATAATACTGGAAACTACAGGGAAAAATGAATGATGCACGAGATTAGTTTTAATCATTTCACTTTATCCAGTCCCGCAGTGGACCAGTCGGTAGAAGCTCGGTCCCCCAGGACACAGAAAATGAAGAAACATCGACTAAGGTCAGTGTTTGGAAGGGTGGCAACCTCTCGCAGTTGGTAGCTGTGGTCCGTGTTAGCTAAAGGGAGCTGGTGCACGTTAAATAGGTCGTGGCTCCAATGTCCTCCAAGTGAAGCGATACCTCTGGGGGTGCCAAATCAGGTGATGGTCTCTTATCTGGGTGCTGGTTAAAAAAATTAAGAGGGCTTTCAAAAAGGCGGAAATCGGACTCCTGCCTGTAAGGGCCCCGTTAGACTCAGGAACAGCGTAGCCATTCTTGCTACGCGTGAGGACAGGACAACAACATCTTTATCTATATCACAATGTTTTCATTTCATTGCGCGGTACGGATCTGAAAGGTTTTTATGCTTGAAGGTTAAGTTTAGTGTTTGAAGGTTTTCATTTTGGTACGACATTTCAAAATGTTTTTTTTTGCAAAACGTACAATCATATAAGTTAGGATTCAAAGTGTGTTAATGTAATATTGAAAATAAAAATAAACTAGAGCACATTTATCTTTTTTAGTCTTGCGAGCACATGAGAAACTGAATACATTTGAAAATTAGTCTCGTATGTTTGCTGATGATAAATGAATGCAATAACTGACATCTTATACTTTCTCTTAATTACTTTTCAGGAAGTGTTACGCTAAATTAATGTTATTATTTGTTATTACTGATCAAAGATCGCCAATGTAAGCTTAAAACAGTTTTTTTTTTCTATACCTAGCAAGAAATTAATTAGATCACTGCGGGAAAAACTTTTAATTTCAGAAATATAAATTATCATGATTTAGTTCTGGAGTTTTATATTGTGGTGAAATACTTTGTTTTTCTTTTCTCTACAAAGAGAAATTGGAAACCTAGTACAATGGACTTCTGCCGTCTCGCCGGAGATTCTGCTGCAATCTTTTGTTCGGGGCATGAGAAATATCGCTGATCTTGCAATTGCAGAACATATACAGCATGACAGTGAGAAAATGAATTCGTAAGAATTGTTCGCATGACTGGAAAAAAGACTACTGTAAAAAGGGAAAAAATGAATACTTGAATTCTGCTGCCCATTAATGGAAAATATAAAACTCTCTCTGAACCTGTTCTGCGAGGTCAAATAATTAAGGTATTTAGGTAATAAATGTAGTACTTGACACGAACTTCTCTTTTTCTCTCCTTCGTTTGTACACGTGTAAGTTTTCTTTTTTATATTTTTCTTTTTAATTGAGGTACATATATGACCTCTAACCTAAAGAAAAGGAATGGTGAAATGTCATTAACTGCCCATAATGTTTTTATTGTGCTTCTCATACACTTTGGCACTATTGTATTGCTTAAAGCAGAAATACTGTAGTGTTTGTTATTTTCTAACTGCTAATTGTTGTTTTTAGGAGCCTGAGCTTTCCGAGAAAATGCACCAGCATAAGTGTAATTATTTTTTTGGTAGTATTGAAGAAAGACATATATAGAAATATTAATTGCAGATACTTTTTTTTAAATTTCTTTAAAATAAAAGAATGAAAGGGTATTGTATAAGCCACAGCAATATAAACACTTAAAAAATAGCTTTGCAGATATTTTAACACCAAATTGGTGAAATACACACATAAAAGGCTTATTCTAAATTTACAAGGCGCTATTTCCTTTCTTAATATTTTTATTCTTTCTTTACAATAAACACGTCTTATACAACCATTATTTTTTATATCTTGTTAAGAGATGCTTTTCAAAATTCTAGCCGTTGCGACTTTCTGATTACACTGGACAACAATAAAAATGTATCTTGAATGATTGTATCAAAATATTTATCAATTTAACTTGCTAATCATGAATATGGCAATAAAAAAGGGAATTAGGCCCTAGTTTTTTTTTTTTTTTTTTGTTATGCTGAGATATTACTGTGTATGATCGGGATTAAAGAATACAATAATAATGCATTGTATGTCTTGTTTCCAATTTAACTTATAAAAAAATAAAGGTAGCAACATACATTAACAATATCTACCAGTCTTAACAATACCTACAGTACATAATAAATGTGTACATAACAAAAGTGACAACAAACAGTCTTACAAAGTTTAAAGGCGAAATCGTTTCGTTTGCGTGATTGCACTGCTCTCGCGAAATCATGGCAGCAGCAAATGGCATACTTTTACCAGCCTTACCAGGCTTTTACCAGTCACCCACAGAGAAAGTGTTGTTGCACAGGTGATACAGTATACCTGGGATGCCCATTTTTTACCATGGTCGCCTATTTTAAAACCAAAATATAGGAAATATGCCTTCCTGATTGCGTTAGTAATGCACTTTTTCTGTGATGCAAATGTTACGTTACCGCAAATGTAATAAAAGTTATTGGGATCATTAATGCATTTTCGCGACATTTCTGCAAATGAAATTATAAAATGACTACACGTAAATATAAAATATCAGTCATCAATGAAGTGCAGTACTGCTTAGGCGAGAGAGGGGACACCTACACTCTTTTTATTAAAAAAATACACCAGGCTGTTACATAATAAGTCTGATGTAACTTTAATAGATTGCAAAGAGTTGTGCAATACTTTGTGTGGTATTACAATGTCAAATGGAAAAATGAAATATAGAGAACAAATTCTTGCATTTTACTTATGGTATTTATTTTTTGACTTTTTTTTCTCAAAATGTTTCTTTTATTATACGTTTTATCAATTCATATATTTACAGGAATATTTAAAAATGAAATATTGCTTATTATAATGCGCAATAAATCAGTTTATACTTTAAAATGTTTTAGCAAAAGTGACATTTAAGCATTAGGTACATTATAGCTTTGCACCCCCGAATCTCTGAAACAAGAGCCAAAACAGTTTTCATGGTGATATTAGTGTTCAGCTCGTTGAATTCACTAAGAATTGGTTGTTTTCAGTTTTGATGCACAAACTTTGTCAAAAATTGTTGCCCAGTGTTATCATTCAATGCGTCGCAGTAGTTCGTTGTGATACACATGACGGAAAAAGGCCTTCATTAAGAACAACGTGGATAAGACGTGATGTTTGCTTCCTTCTTCATTGAAAAAGGAATTCCTGGTAATTACGAAACACGTGTCTGCTTTTTGGCATTGTAATTTTGTGCTAAATATCGTTGCTTTTTGCTTACTTTGTATCCTATTTTGTCGATGAAACTGAATTGTAAAATTCAGTTTTGATTTAATTATCAACTGAGTTTCCATACTGTCGTGTATACGGGATTGTCTCAGACGCATTGCAATACTCAGTCTTGTATTACTATTTGTATCGTTTTCTCTCTAACCCCCTCACAGCAGTGTAAAGGCAACTCGTCTTTCTCAATGATAACAAAAATGTAAAACGCAGCAGTGGAATCATGATTAACAATTTTGAAAGTAATTATTGCAAATGCAATCTCTTCCAAAATAGCTATTAAATGCTTCCTTACGCGGATAAAAACGTACATAAAAATCAAATTATTTAAGTTTAGCACATAAGTGACCCGTACCAATTTTGGCAATCATATCAAATCTAGGTATTGAAAAGGTATGTAAATTTTTCACGTCTAATTTGTGTGGGAAAATTCTACCTTTTTGATATTTCAATGTGAATCTTAATGTAATGTTACAAGAGGAATTTAAAAAAACCTTCTAGCATTGATACTTGCTTATCCATACTTTTTATTTAAACACAATTCTTGTTATAATACAAGCTCAGTTTAGTCTTCTTTTTACACGATTAGACATTTCGAAACTTCGAAAATACTTGTTTTGAATTTATTATATTGCATTAAATGTTCCAGCATTGTGCTTTTAATGATTAGAAGAGATCACTAAGATGCGATGGTAGCGATTTATTTATCCGATAAATTCGACAAAAAAATAATAAAAATGCCGTTTTTCAGCCTAACTAAAAATGTAAATTAGTTTATTTTGTAGCGCCCCTTTGATTTCTCTAAAATTGTGCACTTGACAATATTCTTGGAGGTGGCAATACTTTCAGTGGAGTTAAATCTTTGATTTTTTTAATGAAATAATAACTAGACAACGTAAAAAGTTACTGTTTTTTTCCTTTCATTTTACTTATTGAACAAAAGTTATTAAATTCTTAACTGATAATTCTGTTTGATTTCATTAATAAAAAAACCCTCTCTTCAAATTGATCTTGTTTCGAAAAATGACTGAAGAATAAATTAAGATTCAAAGTTCCGGTAAGTATTTTTTTCTGCTAAAAATAGGAAGACTGCTGCCAATTATGCAGTAAAAGCCATTGACAGTTAAAAATTTCTTCCCCCAAAGGGTAATGCAATCAGGAGAAACTGCTCTTATTATTTAGCCAAATGCAATTGCTTTGGACAAAAATATCACTATAGTTAAAAATTCTGCAAATTATTTTTTTCCCTTTCGTCATTTTGTCAAAATTTCAAATACATGCATTAAAATGTAATTAAATCTTTAATCCTCTTTATAATGAATCGTTTCTTGGAGCTTAAGAATAGAAGATTTTTAACGAAACTATAAATTTAAAATACAATCTACTTAACTATATTAATAATTGCTTTGTGTAGGATTAACTTTACGATGTTTAACAGTAATGGCTTTATTTTGTTCCTTTCATTTTTAATGCCCTTATTTTAATAACTTTTAAAAAGTATTTTTGACTTTGTCTTTCTATTAAAAGGAAAAAAAAAGTCTCTATTAAAACTGTGTCTCTATTAAAAGTGTTACTCTATTATACTGTGACATTTGCAATACTTTTGTGTCTCTGTATTTTATCAGGAAATTATGTGTCATGCTGATTAAAATAAATCGAAAGATGTTTTTTGAAAGTAATTGGTGCCATATATTTCAAAACTGACTTATCTTGTTTGCTTTTATTTTTGATTCATTTAATTTATAGTACTCAAATTTTTAAATCAATTGATTTTGACGAAGTGAAAGTGTTCGATACATTTCTGAATTTCATATTTTTCAGTTGTACCGCAGTGGACCAGACGGTAGAAGCTCGGTTCCCGCAAAACACCGAACGTGAAGCAACATTGAATAAGGTTAGTGTTTGGAAGGGTGACAACCTCTCGCGGCTGGATGTTGCGGTCCGTGTGCGCTAAAGGGAGCTGGTGCACGATAAATAGGTCGTGGCTCCAATTTCTTTTAAGTAAAATACCAATGGAGGTGCTAATCCCAGGTGACGGTCACTCATCTGGGAGCTGGCTCAAAAAATTGGGAGACCTTTCAAAAGGGGAAGAAATCGGACTCCTGCCCACGAGGGGATCCATGAACAGCGTACCCATTATTCCTCGCCACTCGCGAAGACACGACATAATCATCATCATCATATTTTTCTGTTAAGAGTATTTTAAACAGTTATTTTCACTCGTGACAGCCTGCAATTGAAAGTTTATATGCAAAAAAAAAAAAAAAAAAACTGATTTTTTTTCTTTAAATTAAACGCGCAGTACGAATACAGGGCTAATTTTGCGACAGTATTGAAATTGTGCGATGCTCAAGAATATTTTTATTCTGATAGTAAACTAGATTTATTGAAGCCTTCTGGAAATAAAAAAATACAAAATTCTAGTTGAGAAAGTACTACAGAACCATAATATATTATAAGATATTTTTTCAAACACAAATTACAGTGACTTACGACATCAAACACAAACCAAATTTCTTCCATGCCCTTGAAACATGATCCACTTTATTGCCGAAACGGATTTATCCATGACAGAAAGATAACATTACCAAATAAACAATGTGCAACATAAATCAGGATAATTTGAGTTAATGCCAAACAGGACAGACACTTTCCAGTTTGCACAAACAAGGCTGTACCAGGACTCGCCGTGTTACAGAGCCATGCATCAAACCTACCCAACAAGGAAGATTGTCGTGGCAGGTGGTTTTGTGAGGAGCGGCAGTTTAAATGATCAATAAAATGCCGCTGCCAGGGTGTCTGAAACAAAGGAAGATGCGATTCACTAGCCGGTTGAAAATGGATTACGGAATTAATTCCAGAGGACTGCGTAATAGTAAAGTTCGAGGCGTTCGAGTAATGTAGAAGCATGGGTAGGAGAGGGGGTGCCTGAAAGTGAGATAACTCTTTATCGGCGACGTTGGTATTAAATTGTGTACTGTCCTGTTAAAAGTTTGTCTTTAATTATATTAGTTGGTTATACAGTTTGGAGCAACTCATATGTTAAATATAGGATAGGAAGGCAAAATGATTTGGGCTTAAATGGTACGGAATGAAAAATCCTTTGAGATAAATTTGTACAGCATGTATATTTGACGAACGTAGTGATAGAGTGATTCGAGTATGCTCTGAATATGGATTCTTATAATATAGGAACAAATATAGGAATAAAAAAAATTCCATAGAAGAAGTGTCTTCCTTTCTACTAGTTCTGTATTGCGAAATCTTTTCATACGATGCCCTGTGTTTCAAAAAATTGTTTCCTTTTTCCGAGATAAAATTTAAAATTTCACTAATAGCTTTTCTGTTATCTACAATTTCCTGACTGGGTAGCTGTGGTGTGCTTTATAGCGCGCCTAAATTTCTATAGTCTAATCCCGAATTCACTGTATGAACATGATGTTTTTCTACTTGGCTTGGTGCCAAGATCTGATTTTAGATTAGTTTTCGAAGAATTCATTACATTGAAAACAACGGCGCTCATGACACACACAACATACAGTCATTCAGAATAACTTTGAACCATGGGAAGGGGGTGACTTTGAGCCACGTTATATCTTTTGTGTATTTGATTAAAAAAAGGAAACTCGAAGGTCTAGTGCTTCACTTAGCTAAATAAGTTATAGAATCAGTTTTCCACTCTTAATTTTTAAGGAACTCTTAGATGCGTTGTTGGTAAACATTTAGCAGCTGTAATGTTTTCCGTTGTCAAAACAAATTAAATCTTTCTCCGTGTATCCTAATCCCAATGTTTTGCGCTAAAAAGATTTTAGTGATTTTCAAACTTTAAAATCAACTAAGACAATTCGATTTTTTTCGCCTAAAGATACTATATAATAGGTTTAAAATATTGTTTGCTATATTCTTTCAAATAAATAAATACATAAGTAAAAACTTCTTCATGAGAATACGTAAGAAGTAAATTCAAAACCAATAGTTTCTTATTTTAAAACACACTATAAAATTTTGATATCGAACCCAAAAATAAATTTTTCTTCTTTGAAACCGGTATATTCCCATATGTACTACAAAATACATAAAGCAGCTTTATTAATGTAGGCCTTTTTTACTAGAAAAAGTGCTACATTTAGAAACATGCAATTCTGCTACTTCGTACTGTTTATTTTGACAAAAAGTAGTTTCGATGCGTAGGATGCAAACTAAAAATCAATAATTCATAATATTTTATGCAATTCGTTTAATTTTGAACTATGTTTTCTAAAAGAAAATTGATGAAAATTTATCACGCTTGGCTAAAGAAACAAGGAATGCCAAATTACTACACAACGGACACTTCCGTTGCCTCAATTTATTACAAGTGCAACAATAAAATACTCTATCCAAACATATGGAAAGAAAATAGCTTGCGATGCCTCAAATTTCGATGCTGAGCAAAATAACTTTTGCGGATATTCTTTATTTTTCCCGAAAGAAAATTAATGGCAATTTTAAAACTGGAATAAGAGCAGCTGTCTTTCGTAGCTGGTAATTACGCTGAATTTGTGCGTGATTAATCGTCGATATCCCATTTCGAGCCCACATCAGATCGGTTTCACAAGCAAACAAAAATAATATATTGAAAATTTATTATACTTTCCTTACATTTTAACCATTAATCTTGCTACTTTTAGCTACTTTTATTTGATTTTAAGATTGCACGGTCATTTCAAATCCGTAATTATAGATATAAGTGATAAGTATAACCCACAGGGTTGTATTGCAGCAAACATCGGACCGTAAACGTTTTCATTTATGTTAATAAATAATGAAATTTATTTTCAGACAACAATTTTTATTTTTTGAGGTATCTAACTCTCTATTTTTGCATTAAATTGTTATCCTAACTGGTAAAATGCGATGCACCCCCCGTTTGTCACAAATGTAAATAATATCTTCAGGTGAACTTTTTTGCACCTACGAAATATTTGATTGTTATATTTTATGAATAAAATATATGTGTAAGACTAATTAAGTTATTTGTCACAAAACATCAGAGGGAAAGCTTACAGGAGAAAATTATTGATATGGAACCCATTTTTACGAATTATGTGATAAGACTCATATTATCATAGCTGGAAAAAATGCTTCACAATTTCTTTATTCAAGAATAAATAGTTCTAAGCCTTTTAACGTCATTAAAGGGAAACTACGTAAAATTAAAATATTTTTAACATAATAAATTGTTACTTATATTTGAACGTTTCTTTTATAAAAATTAAAATAATAATAAGAAGAATTGGAGTGCAACAGTGAATGCTATTTTTATTCTAGTTTGTACAAAAGCACATAATAAAAATATATATCATGTCTTTTATGTTGTGTGTGCTCATGTGTTTTTTTTTTTTTTTTTTTTTAGAAATAAGTAAATTAGTTCAATACAGTTTATTGAAATTTACCATTATAAAAAAAATATCGATGTCTTTTTATATATAATATCTCAGCATAATTGCTACTTTATTACTTATATATTCTTCAGTCGGAGTATTAGTAGAAAAGCACGAATGCATATAATACTGTATATATATATATATTTCTTTTAAAGGATTTAAAAACAATTTATGATCTAAATACATTGGATAATAAAAAGAATAATTTCAATAGTTAAAAATTAGGAACGCAATCATTACGAATGCAGTTCGTTAAAATAAAAATAACTCGCACTGGCTCTAATTCCATCCAAGACATTCTGATGTATGGATTTCTCGAAAACTTTTGCAGTTTCTGCATTGCATTGCAAAATTTATTCGAAGAGCATAAAAATGCAATAAGTTTTGTTCCATTTATCATAGTCAGTATGCACCCCGTACTGAGAGGGAAGTAATAACGAAAACTGCACAAGAGAATGCCAGAATAAGACATCATTCAGCAAGTGGCAAATATATAATTTTCCTTCCATGACATGCGCCGGGGAAAGAGGGTAGAGAGAGAATAGCAAAGTCCCTAGTACATGCACACCAGGGCTGCTGTCAATATCGGTCCAGCCTCCCCATTCATCACTAGGGCGTCCTGCAGCAGCTGCAAGTGGCTCGGGACATCTTTTAGATCTTTTTCTTTTTTTTTTTCGCTTTTTTATTTTTCTGGGATGCGTATGATCTTGGTATCTCAGAGAAGGTGCTCATCTTATTTCCCATTGGATATGGGGTGTCAAAAGGACGGGATGCTTTCAGAGATATCTTAGGCACCGTAAAACACCGAGAAAATATTGGTTTATGTTCTTATTTATTTATCGAGAAACTTCTTAATATGTATACAGGTCCAGAAGATTTTCACTATCTTTCTGGCTCAGGAAAAGATGCGAAGAAAGTGCTCCCCTCATGTTCATGCATATATAATGATTCATGGGAGTACGTCTTTGTTCTACTAAAGCTTATCCTTGATGAGTTAGCGAAAGCAGTTCCTGATATTTTTGAACGTACTTGCATGTTCTGATAAATGTTATGATGATTAAATTTTAGTTAAAAGGTTTTTAGTAATTAAAGACAAATTATCGCTTTTTTATAGAGGTTATTAAACAGAGCTCATTATATGTTGCGTACAAATATTACATAACATAAAATATAACAAAACCTACTGAAAATAAAGTGGCAATAGAGCTATAATTTTACAATTTTCATCTTTTAATTAAACTTTCAAATAATTTGTGTTAGGTTATGTTAGAATGAACATGTAACACCTTTTTTTTAACCATGTACTTCTTTTTTCTCTCTGCAGTCGGTTTAGTTATTGTAGTAATAATTCTTTAAACATTATATTTTAAAGTAAAAATCATAAATTACAATTTTTGGAAATATGTTCTCAAATATATAGGTTAAAGCGCAACTAGTCAAATGAAATATTTTTTGTTCACATGTGAACAAATATAGAGGAGAATTTACTATACAATATATTTGGCATAAATTTCAGAAACTCATCTATTTCGCACAGGGAAGATAGTTAAAGGGATTTTGCAGTTCATAAAGCTTAAATGAGTTATTTCTCACATACATAGACACAATTTGTTGACTAGATTTCAACAGAGTATTCGTAAATCAGCCTCAAGCTATATAAATGTACTTGACTATTAGTTAAATCATAACTAAAGCTTCTGATGGACTTATATGCCAAAACAATTACTGTTTACCTTTATATGAAACGCTTTGTGATAACAAACATTTTATTTTTATTTCCATCCCGAAAATTTAGCAAGAGCAACTGTGCTGTCCAAAAACCGAATTAGTGATATTATAAGTAGCTAATTCATCATATTTGATCATTAGAAGTATTATTTTATCTTTTCATCTACATTTGTTTCATTTATGTTTCTGGCTTTACTTAATGAAAAAAAAAAATCCAAACTAAGCGACATTTAATTGTTTTAGAGAACGCGCCATAAAATGAATTTTAATGCAAACATTTTACACTAAAAGAATCATTTCTTTAACAAAATAACTATTTTGAAATTTAGGATAAGACTTTAAGACAAAACTCGCTGTAAAATAGTGAAAATTTTCAAAATGATCTTGAGAAAATATTACATGCTGCAGTCACTTAAGAATCTCAACTTCTTTAAAATTATATACGTTACTTAAATACCTACATTATCACAAAACGCATTCATTATAATAATGTATCCTTAGCATAAGGGATTAACATTAAAATTTAGCACTCTTGATGTTCCTGATTTTGCCACACATTAATTCACTGGAAATACGTTAATTTGCAATCGATAAATGCGAAGATTTATTTAAAAAGCATTTAGTCTCGTTTAATGAAGTAAAACTGAGTACCTAAGAATTACTAAATTAAAACATGTCCGTAGCTCCCAAAATGTTTGTACAACACTTTGAAAACTTTATTTTTAAATTGACGACCAAATTGACTTCACCTAAAAATTGAGCAATAATAATACTTTTTAGAAGGGAGAAAAATGATAATAATAAATTTAGTCCCAAGGTTAAAAAGGGAAAAAAATGAATAGTACACATATCTCATCCCTGTTATTGAAAATTGCATTAAAGCAAAATAATGAACCCTCAGCCTTCTTCACATGCAATTAAGTTGTACACATAAATGGAACTAAATGAAAATGCTAGGTATTATTAATACATTACTCTATAAAATGACAACAATTCCTGAAATCAATATCAATAAACAAATAAGACATAATAATGTAAGATATAACAATAATGTAATTATAACATAATGTATAGATAATGTAATTATAACAGAAAATGTAACACGCATTTTTACAAACGTAACAAAAATAAAACATGAGATTAAAAACATTTTACTTTCATTCATTGAATTCTTTATCACTCCAAAATGCAATTAAATAACACATTGACTTTTTAGTCTTTGACAATAAACCAAACGGAAACTTGTATTAACTTCATGGAAATAATTTTTTAAGCGTACTTTTACGTGGTGAAAGCATTTAAAATTTTACGAAAGAAAGAAACTCGCCAGAAACTTTAGAAACAACAAAAGTTATCTCCGCAATTGGCTGATGAAAAATATCGATTTTTCCTGGTTCCAATTAGCGAGGATAGAAAATCCTTTGGACAATTCGTCTCTAAGCACAATGCTTTAATTACTTATTCGATCTTTTCTTTGAGAATGCTCTTTCTCAGCAATTAACGGGTGGTTTTCAAGTGCTAGATCGTAGAACGTCAACGTGCGTAGCAGAAAGTTTGCGATTATTTTGCTTGATAAGATTGTCTCGCCGTCTTTCGGTATGTTGAAAGCATTCATTACAGACGTGATTACCAGGGTAGATTGCTTTAATCTTTGCTATTAAATAAAGATACTTGCTTCTAATTATTAAACGCAATAGAGGGCAATAAATATTCAATCTCATGACAGGTGTCAGATAAATCTAAATACTTGATTACGAGACTGCAGATGAGACGGTGAGAAGCAAAGGGATAAAGTATCATTTTGAGTAAAACTCGTTTGAAGTTTAATTCTTATACTAAATTCTAGAGGTTCTTTATGTAAATAGTTTTTTTTTTATTTTCCAGTCCTATAGGTATTTGTTAGTTTAAGTATAAAGTGTGAAGTGTTTCTGATGATTAGATTTGGCGTAGGATTTTTTTAAAAAATAGCTCATTTTTACTTACAACCCTTTGCTTCCAACTAGTTAACTTGCACCCCTTTGCCATCAAATGAAAAACGTGGCTTGTTCATTTTGCTAATTTGCACAGTAATGAAGATAACTTGTTAGTGATATAAACTTTATTAAAAACTGCATAATATGAATTTCGAATAATTATATTTATCAACAAACTAAAAATCATTGCCATTAGACAGATTGCCGCATCAAAACATGGCAAAAATAAAATCTGCAGACGATTTAAGCCTTGTTTTTTTATTTTTATTGTTATTTAACAATTCGGAATTATTTTCTTTTTTTTCTTCTTCTCCGCTTTAAGTTTCGTAAATAGATCGTCTGCATTGCGTATTTAAACTAACTGAAAAATCAAATAATTTTAATTAGAGGCAAACGGATGTAAGTGCCCTTGCAACCCTTTGCTACCAAACGGAATGCACCTTTTATTTTGTAATTTTGTTTAACCACGCTTTTTTTTTTCTCCAGTATCTGTCAAAGCTACCACTAAAATCTCTTTCCCACAAAACAGAAGGGTGTTTAATTTTCTCAAAATTTTCATTTTGATCACTTACACCCCTTTGCTTCTAAGTTCCTGACATTATGTAAAATACAAATTTGAATCGAAGATTGAGTGATTTCGGAGCTAAAGGATGAACTATTTCTTGAATGAAGAAATCATTGTACGAATGACGATCGGAAATATATTTAGAGAAAATGTGTTTAAAAAAAGTGAATTATAATGTGTGTCTGATGCGATATTTCTGCTATTTATTAATTTAATTATCACATGCTCTAATTTATATTATTTTGTTGTTAATTTATTTATTTAATCGTCTTAATTTTATACTAGCTGAACTGCCCGGCTTTGCGCAGGATAATATTGCATCATACGCAGGCTAAGTGACGCATGTCCAAAATTCTGTTGTAAATATGTAAGGAAAAATTTTCTTAAAAAATCCAACAGTTGGTAATGGGCAACAGGCCTTAAAAAAACTTATTTAAACAGTAAAAATCATTAAAAAACACGATTGCATTACAACGAACAGCCTAGAAAAATTCCTTTTAGACCAAGAATAATAGTCCATAAAAATCAACATTAAAATGCCAACAACAGTTCATAAAATTGTCATTAGAGTAATTGCAACAGCAACCAAAATGCGCCTATGCAGCGAGATAAATGTGCCAAAATGATATCAAGAGTCCATAAAAATCGTAATAACAATATATACCACAATACATCTAAAAATTCTCATCAGAATAAGAACTGTATTCTCTTTAAAAAGTCCATTAGATGAAAAACAACTGTCCCTGAATATTTCTGCTTCAGTAAAGAAAAAAATCCTTAAATCCCCCTATTTCATTAAAGACAACTATTCCTAAACATCCCTAATAGAATAAGGACATTAGTCTCAAAAAATCTTAATTAGAATAAAGACCTCAGTGACTAAAAATACCCATTAGAATACTGACCTTCAAGAGCTACTGTTCCTAAAATTACCAACAGTCCATCTTAAATTCCCCATCAAAATAAGGACCGTTCTATAAATCCCGCTTGAAAAATCGTCAAAGGTTTTAATGAAAATTCAATTAAATAGCACTTTCATAAAATTCGGATAAAAATGAAAGAAAGAAAAGCATTATTTTCAAAGGAAAATTCACATTAAAGTTAGAAAATATTTAGTACTGAACCAATCCTGACGTGTAAAATTTAAGTTGATAGAAGGAAATGACAAAATTCTGTCCAAATAGTGCCAAACTGCCAAAAAGAAAGTAAAAAAATTAAGTAAATGTTTTATAAAATAAATCACTTGAGTAAAATATGGAAAGACAAATCAACCTCAAGATAAAGTAATTGAAAATCGTCTGCAGTTTATAATCCACAAAATATGTATAAAAATTAAATGAATTTTTTGAATTTGTTTCGTTGACAAAACGGACACTCCACAATAAGAAATAATATGTTTCAGGAAATTGTTGAACTGGTACCATAATACTAAATTGCCAAAAAACAAAGAAGAATCAACCTCAAGAAGTAATTAAAAATCATCTGCAATATGCTTAAAAATGAAATAAATTTTAAGAAAAAGAACGCTTATAAAACTGCATGAATAAAGATAAAATAGCATTTCTTCAATCTTACGTTAACAGAAATCATCTAGTTGTCGACAAAAGTAATATTTATTTTGGCGAAAACACGCAAATTGAGCAGATAAATTCAGAGGTAAGCCTCGTTTTAAAGCTCGAAAGCTACTTTAAATGAATATTGCGTGTGTTCTATTTGTTCTACGAACTTCAGAAAGAGATCATCTTGTGCAATTTTTTACGGGTATTCATATGCTGCAAAATCGAAAACGTGGGATGTTTCTTCGATGAGATATGTTGATTCAATGTGCACGAGGACCTGACCCAAGGCACCTGTAACCAAAATTTCGTACTTCTGGACCGTTCCATCTTGCCAGGAGGCGATCGACACACACACACAAACTTTCAGTTTTATTTATATAGATATATTGTTTTTGTTATCTGGACTAGTTATTTTTTTTGAATAGCAACACTAAGAAAAAAACGAAAAAAAAAAGAGTTAAAATGTTGTCTCGGGTTGTCGATATTTTTCTCCCGTATCCCGTATTGGAGAAGAATATTAATTATAATGCATTGTTTTTTAAATAAGTTTATCTGTAGAACTTAGCTTCATTCAGAAAATAGAAATATAACTTTTATGATGATATTCCAAAAAAGTGGAATATTAAGAGCATGCGACTATTTATATATTTTTTAATTCACTGAATTAAATAATGTCGTTACTAAATACGATACCCTATAATAGTCGATCACAAACATAATTCAAAGTAATGGATTAAATAAATGAATTTTAAGCATAATATGACTAAATAGGAGCTGTAAAAAAGGGTTTTTATTTTTGAATGTGCAATTGAAATCATTGAATTACCAAACAGGTGAAAACCTGCGTAAAATAATTGAACTAAAATGTAATTTTGAATGGAAAACTTAGCTTATTTACTTATCTTCTGATTGAAATATTTGTACGATTTAAAAATGCATTAAAAAAACCAAACTGCAGATATATTTAAAATATATACATACGGAATGTATTGATGGATTAACTTTCATAATTACAAGGCATAATGTAATTAATGACGATTTCAAAATAATTGAAAAACTCGTTAAAAAGAATAATCAAAATATAAATATGAGTCAAAACAAGATGCGTTTTTAATTTGCTACGGAAATACTTTCGAGATTAAAAATGTAAATGAATGCCTGAAGTATATTTCAAGAAATTGTTTAAAACTGAATTAAGATATAAATCTGGATCAAAGACAAGTTTCTTTGAAGTTGTTAATTGAAGTGATTTAATGAATAACTCCGCAAATGTGCAAATGGTGGTTGTAAACATTTTCCACCGAGTCCATGTATATTGTATGCATTATATTGTTGAAAATGTAGGGAAAGGGCGTTTACAATTAAAAGTATAAAATGATAATTATTATTGTCACTTCTGAGGGGTTTTGCAATCAAATATATTTTTGAACCCTCTAGTCACCGGATTATCAGGGAAGAAAAACTAATAATTGTATATAAAATGCCACCACAAAGAATATGCATTTCTTTTTCAAAATTAATCTTTCCTGCATTTTTTTACGGGCGTGCAACGGAGGCTTATTGAGATATGTTCGAATTATCGAGAGATAGCGGAAATATTGGAGCTATTCACGTTATTGGAATATATTGACTCTTCTAAAGCTGGTAAGACATCGATGTTTTTGACAATATCAATGACCACTTTTTCAAGACAGACCAAAACACCCTATTCTTGAAAACTGTAAAAAATAATATAGGAACTTTTTGCACAAGTAAACTAACTAAACATTTCAAGTTATGAAAACACAAATGAGCATTAAAATGCTGACATATGTTTCGGGATTGCTTGGAATCCCTTTTTCAATGCAATAGTGGAGCTTCTAGATGCAAAAACATCCAAATGAAGCAGACAAAACATAAAAAAAACATGGCTTATATAGCCTAAGATTTACCTGCAAACCAATGGGAATAAAGGCAGCTTGGAAGTGGAAGCAGAAGCGGGGAGGCACCAATAAGAAAACACCAAACGAACACAGTTGAAAGTACAGAAAGTAAAATGAATATCAATTAAATCAAAGCAAAAAAGAACACCCATCAACCACATTCTTGGTTTGGTTAAATATGTTCCCTGTATTTCCTTCCCATAAATTTAGGACTTTTCTATAAGATAATATTTTTTTAAGGTATACATTTTTGGTGAGGTGAGAGGAAATTTTTAACAAGTGGAAGACTTAATAAAGCAGAACTGACGCTATACATTGGAAAACATTCCTCATCAAAGTATATTTCCCATATTTTTTTTCATTTATCTTAAATGCTTAACATTTGTGTTTCTGTTTCATAATCCTCTGTCTTTTAAAATAATCTTGTTCCAAATTTTTCAGCCATCATTGATGTTCTTGGAAAAGCTTCAGCTTAATTAGAATAAAAAATACAAAATTTGAACCGTCTCCTTATACTTTTGAAGTTTTAAAGCACTTTGAAGAAGCCTCCGGTAAACTAATATAAAACATCCAATCGCATAACAGTCCCTCCCCTAAAAAAAGAAAAAAATGAATACTTTCTTCTATTTGGTTAACATAAACTTTGCCATTTAATTTTTTAACGTGAATTTCTATGGTACCCATTTGGCGTTGAGTGAATTTATATATTAAGATGCAATTTTAGATTTCGGACACCAATATATATATATATTTAGTTTGGATACATTAAAATTGCCAAGGTACAATAGTTTTGTTTACTTAAAAAAATTCAAAAACCTAAAAATCATGGCGAAAGAAAGTAATTTACACATAACTTTAAAATTGCATCAGTTTGCTTTTAATTTATCAATAAGCAATGAAACATACTCAGGAGAAATTTAAATGGAAATGAAGTATACAACACAATATTAATAGTTACTCTTTTGCTTTTTCTTCTATACCGACGTCCAATTGCTAGTTCATTAAGATGTTTCTAAATAATATAGTTTCAAAAAAGTTGATGCGTACAGCTGCATATATGTGCCGCTAAAACAATTTCAAAAACTTAGCCTTAGCTTTCAAAAAATAACAAATGCGATAAAAAATACAAACCCAAGGGAAAATTTACCCCCGCGCAGCGAGGTAAATTCATATAAAAGCAATATTTTCCTTATTCCTACGGTCAATATTTTCCTCCTCCCAACCGAACGGTTAAAAACTGCCTGCGTCATTACTCAAAGATATGCGTGAAGATTTGAGCAGCTCTTTTTTGAGCTCTTCAAGGCTCTCATCTCCAGAACCGCATTTAGGATGCGGAAAAATATTAAAAGACTCAGAGGAGTGTATAGGAATTTTTCATATCGATTCGGGAATCATTAGAGATTCAGTTATTAAAAAATGAGAGGAAAGTGCATTAAAATGTGCGATAGATTTATTGAATTTTTTCGTATTTGAGTATGAAATATTTTCTTTCAGAAAAAAAATATGCGGTATTTCCTTAGTGGCTTAAAGTATCAAAATGTTTACTGATGGTGTTTCCTAGAACATTATTGTTGCTCTAACTCATTTTTCAGTTTCATTAGATGCAGACATATATTTGTTAGATTTTTTTAAATTTAGTCTTTAGTTTGAGGAATATTTTATATCGCAAATTAATGATTAACAATTAGAAAAAAAAAATTACTTCAATATGTGAACTACTCACTATAACGTTAATGTAATTCACCAAACATAAGGCATAATTTTCAATGGTCCTAATAAAAAGAGGAAATGTTTTTTCGCAGATTTTGTATGTTATTTTGAAGTGAGTTTAGGGTTGCAATTCCTTGTTTTATAGATACAGCTACCTGCATATCCAGAAAAAAAAATCCATATTCATAACTTATGATTTTTTCTTGTTGCTTGGATCGGACATAAACTCAGTTCGTATTATGTATAAAACTACTAATGCAACATACAATTATTTTGAAAAATTTAGGTGACACACATTATATATCTAGAATCTCTTTTAATGTTAATATCTAAATAGTTTGTGAATCCGTTCAAAGAAACTTCACATTTTGCCGAATTTGCATAAATTGTGCATGCTGCTTATCCACGACTTAATAGATTTTCTGAAAAGGTTACAAGTTCTAGTCTCTAAAGCACGTTTCACTGAACCTGTTTAAGATTTTCATTTGGATTTCAGTTAATAAATAAAGTTGTTTTTCATTTCCATCTACTATTGCATTAAATAGTACCTCTTCATTGAAGAGTGAAAATATGATTGTGTTTCACCAGGAAAAACAATATGTATACGGTTAATTGATGCATTTTACCAATTTCTAGACATTTCAAATGCAATGTATGCTTGAGAAAATTGTTACTGACCATCAAGTCATTAGTTTCACATAAAGAAATGTAAATCCCTGTAATAATATTTTCATAATTTAGGCAGCAAATATTTGAAAATATTTCATTTCAAAATACATTCAAAGTAGCTAAAGTTTTTCAGTTGGAAGATTTATTACTAAACGACTTATCTTTAAAAATGCCCCATACTTAACAAACGCTCTGCCAACGTGCATTATACATTTATTATTCCAAATAGATTGTATCTAAGTTGTATTTTGCTACCTGTTTGAGTTTAGTTGTTATTCAATACGGATGCATTTGTTAATGCACGTTTCATGTAACATGGTTAAGAATATTTCCCAAAAAACATGGCAACACAACACGCTAAGAAGCTAAATTTTGATGGAGTTGTGAAAAATAAATTTGAAACATAAACGTTCTCAAAAGTGACTAAAACTGTAAAATAAAAGAGCATTCAAGTTTCTTTGCGCATTGCAGACACTTTGATATTTTTTTCGGTCTATTGTTTTTTCATTGCATGTATGTCTGTAACCGACAAAAGCAAAAATGAAAACGCACTTACTACATCTGTAGGAAAGCCAGAATTCTAAATGAACCTACAATGACTGAACGAATTCAAATCTAACAAATCACATTGTGGGCAAAAGAAAATTTAGTAGCAAATTTTATAAAGTCAAATTTACACGTCTTCTATACATGTTTCAAAAGCATACAATCAAAACACCCAAGAAAGTTACAAAACCCTTGGAATCAAAGTTAAATTCCTCACAACAGTACACATTCTAGACGAGAAATTGTCTGGAGTGTGATCTAACAAATATTGCGAATAGACGTGGCTAAGTATTCCTAAATCAACTATTTGTGATATCTTTATTGGATGAAATGTGGCAGCAATAAAAACAAATTCCTCACACGCATTGCTTTTCTGGAGTTCATTAAAATTATAGCATGTGGAAGCAGACCGGTGGATTTTGCACCGAAATGATCAGTTTCAAGCTCTTTTCAGTTTCCTTTTTAGTATCGTAGGGGCTTTCCGTAGTACGGACGACACCGATTTATTTCTCTGAATTACGGAAATTCTAAGCGTTGAACTATCGATTAACAAGAAATTCTGTCTAGTATTATATGAACCTACTTTCCCATGAACTAAAATCAAATTTGCAAATCCAGCTATCTCTCTTTTTCTCGTTCATCTGGAGTTTTTATTTTTCAAGTATACCATTTCAACAGTTAATACAATAATACAATAAATATCCGAAGCGTAATTATTCTTTTCTAATAAAAAATAAAATATGTAAGCAATATCAAATTCATTTTCTTGTAATTTTTGGGGATTGCTTTATAGTAATTTACAGCCAAATTATCATTATTTTTAATCGGATGTTTTTTAAAAATCAAATAGAATTGTTCATGAACTTTTGCTTATTGCTTATTTAATCATGAGTTCAACACAGCGAACAACTAATGAAAGAAAATAAATTAATTTAATACCCCAAAGAAGAAACAATAAATGACTATACTGCTCATATCACAAAAATAATATACGGAACAATAATAATGCTCTATATTCAGGGAAAAGTTTGTGTTATGAGAACATTAAAAGTATCAGGCTGTATTAAAACAAATACCCGTACACAAAAATAATGATTTATTTTAATCCTAACTAAAATATCTGATTTAAAAAAATCAATACAATTTGAAGTTCACAAAAGGGATTAATTTTAAAATTTAGATTCGCGTTGTTCCTATATTATTGAATAAAAACGTATCGGGGTGTTGAAGCAAAAATTAAAACTTTTAACCCTAGGTTTGTACCAAAACGGTTGACTTAACACTAAACTGAAATTTCTGTTCTAGAAGAAAATACAGTTCAAAGCTAAAACAAAGGAAAAAAAATCATCCAATTAATTCCTAATCAAAAATTAATTAACTTGATCATATTAGTAAGAAATTTAGATAATTAATCACCTCAGTTCGCCTGCTATTACAATCAATACAAATTAAAAATTCATGGCTTCATACATTTTTATACCAGTACTGAAAATCTCAATCCAGAAAAAGACATATTGATAGTATTACAGTACAGAAATGAAGTAATTTGCTTGAACTATAGAAACTATTTTTCCTTTAGAGGCTACTTAATCTCTTCAAGGGAAAAAGAACGCGACAGAGTGATTAAGAATTAAACTAATCTAATTTCGTTAATTCCAGTTTTTCTCAGCCGGTTTACTTGAATTGGCTGCATTCCAAGGATAGTGGCGTCTAATTGCGCACACCATTTTTAAGACAGCCAAGATTTTAATTACAGGGCGATGTAATATTTAGAAGCTCTATCTTTTTAACTTAAAAATAATGCGTTGCGCTTGGCTAGCTTTGAAATGCTAGAGACTGCTAATGACCCAAAGTAGGATGGACCATCTTTCTTGTTTTGCAAAAATAATTACTAAAATACCATGTATCCTCGTAAATGCTTTATATAAAGGGGATTTTTACTTGGAAATACAGATTTAGTTTTAAATTAAGAAAGGAATGTATTGTTCAAGTAATGAACGTTATTTTTCTAAGCTGATCGATTATTTCTGCTCTCTCCAACAAGTATTAAATTCAGGTTGTTCTGAAGTGGATTTTGTTTTGGTGAGTGCAGCGTTAAAACGATTTTTAAGGTTCATTTCAAAAGCGATAAAGATGAGCTTAACTCTTTTAGCAGTTATATACACAGTAGTTTTACCTTGAAATGGATTTGTTTTAACCATTGCTTTATTTATTATTATTCTTCTCATTCTTATTATTTAAATAAAATAGGCCTTTAAAGAAAGTATTACTAAAAACCAACTTCTATTTATTTTATGCAAAACATTACTTGCGCAATTAAGGTATTTTTTGCGCGTGCATTAAAATTTTGATTATAAATCCATTGCATATTCACAAAAGTTCTTTAACATAAATATGTGCAAATGAATGTCATTAATACTTCCTTTGTGAACAGGGAACCACATTTTACAAATACTATGTCTTTACTTAAAAAATTGATAAAACCAAAATTATACACATCAAAATAAGAAAACGAATACATTAAAAAAATAATATGCAGGGCTGTTTAATAAGAAGGATCATATTTCATACAGTTGTTTCTTCCAAACTACAAGAAATAGTAACATTTCCAACGTTCTTGGAGAGAGAACATTTTCAATTTTTTATTTTATGCACTCAATATGAGTACCACGTGTGAGCACACGACAAGCATAAAAACGTTCAACAGCACACAAAATGCATTTTTGATACTACAGCATGAAAAGCAACAGCACCAACCGTGGTTGGAATTTCCACCTTGGCTGTTCCACATGTAAACTTTGGTCTGTCCACAAACGTTGGAAAAATAGTTTACCATTCGTAATTCAAAAAATATAATAATAATAAATAAATAAATAAATACAAAAATAAATACATGTTTGAAATATGTTCTTTCTTTAAAACTAAATCCCTGTTTGGATTTAGTGTCTAACTAAGTGGGTTATTAGTCGGAAAAGGTTTTTTGGGTATCGCCACAAAATTGCAATAATACGAAGTAATAACTGAGACATATGTTACCTGATAGAAAACAATGAGACCTGAATAATGGTATATGAATAGCGATTATCATGCGCTTTATTGCAAAACGCTATTGTTATCCCACAATAATGAAATTGCTACTATGTATTGTTGGGTATTGTCGAATATGATATTTCAACAAAGTCATTTAGTTTCAACCTACTGGTGCCATAATGAAAGCACATTCAATGCTAAGCTACAAACATCAGCTTAAAAAAATCATAAAATGTCTATTGCAAAAACATTCTTATAATAATTCTGCATGAAGACATTAGAAAACTTTACATTGTTCTCTAGCTTCATCAAGTGGCTAAAATATGACGTAACAATGACTTCCTTTGCTTCTTTGCTTCTTCACTCTCAGATCAAACATGGTTTTGATAACCGTAACTGACTTACCGCCGTATTCACCGTCAACTCTAACCTCATGGTTTGACGCGAAACCGGTCTCCAACCTGAAGTTACCGCGGATTTCCTATTCACCATCAACTTTGACTACGCGCAAACAGGTTCCCGAAACCATGCCAGGTCGAGTAACTCAACCAAGCTCCAGAGCAAAGTTAAGGTTTGAGCGCATGCGCAGTACATATAAACATTAGCAATGGCGGACTGGATGTTGCGAAAATTGGAATATGTTGAGATTTTAGAGCTTTCTTCGCTTTACTCGATCTTGAATTTCTGAAGAGGCCTTACAAAAAATACAACTTTAGAGTTGTTTTAATTTTATTAACTAGTATTGTTCAATGATTTCTTTGTCACTTTTGTGTGTTTCCGATAATGTTTTTCTCTCGGGAGCTATTACTTCATTAAAGATTTTGAAACTTTATCATGATTCCTAATTGAACAGAAATACCAAACAATGGGGGGTAATATATCTTTAGTATTTTTATTTAATTATTTATTTTTCTCTCTCTTTGTTGCTTTTTGATATAATTTTATTCTACTTTAAAGTGTACATGTATATACTGAACATTTAACATGCGTCCTGATTTTTTTTGCCAAGGTTACTTCTGGGCCTGCGAAGTTCATGTGGAATATTTTGATTTATGTATGTCGAATAAAATAAACTTGTTGACCTTTACCATGTGTTTTATGTCATTGACCAATTTACATTTGCTTGTATATTCTTTTCTTTTTCTTTTTTTTTTTTAAATTTAACAAAGGTTTTGAATATGTGAAAAGCTTCTTTAAAAAAAAAAAAAAAGACATATGAAATGAATCCATAATGCTAATGGCAGTTTTGTGTTTAAAGGTAAACTGCAAGGTTTTTGAAAAAGTCAAAATATTCGCCATATGTATTTGTATTAATGAATTCATATTTGCATTAGAAAAAGGGTTCTTGTTAACCCCAAATCACATAATTTTGAATTGCCGTTTCATGCAGTTGTAAGACTTAAACCAAATTTTTACTGTACTTTGCCAATGCGAAGTGATTGTAAGAATAAAGTATTTACAATAGTTATAATTGAAATCAAATGCATTTTTTAAATACTCTCATGAATTTAATGCAAGGCCATAGCCAGATTTTTTTTTTTTTTTTTTTTTTGGGGGGGGGGGGAGGCTTTGAAACAGTTATGTTGAAGAAAGTTTCAGGGAGGAATATATGCTACATTGCGAAAATTTTCGGGGGGGGGGGGGTTCGTGGGCATCCCTGGTTACAGCCTTGATTTAATGAAAGAATATTCAAATAAAAAATTAAAAGATACAATAATACACTACTGCTTGGTTCATAATGATACATTTCTATATTATATATATATCGTTTGTGAATGGTACATTTCTAATGTCAGAAAGAGATATATTACAATGCTAAAATTAGTTATAATTTCCTATTCGTTAAATATATCTATATTTTCATTTTCCGATAAAAATTTTATTCGATTCTTTACTTTTCAATATTTTTAAATTTTTTCCACGAGTGCTAGAAGTAATACCTTCTCAAACGGGCTAAAAACCCCTCGTGTTTTATTCATCGCTATATCGCAGAGAACGGGAATTTTAAAAAACGGGAAACGAAAGGTACACTGCGCGGCGAAAAAGCATGAAGAAAATCATGTGATAGTTTTGACCAATAACGGGCCTCCGTACGTTGCCACACGGCGTCGAGTTGACTAACTTCGTGGTTGGAAAACCCCAGGTTGATTTTCCTCCGTGAATACCGATTTTTAACTTCGCAGCGCTGAGCCCCAACTCCGAGTTAACGGATCTCGTGGTTTCACACGTGGAGTTAGGTTGACGGTGAATATGGCGGTTATTCGCCAATACATTGAAGACATTACTTCTAATTTAAAACAGTTATAGTTGTTCGCAGTCCAAATATTTAAAAGTGAAATAATAATAAAACCACACACATTTAAATTGACTTTTAAATTTACGATTGTTAAGAGCTTATGTCGACCTATGTTTTATTTATGTTTTCTAGTTTTATATCCTTGTCTTCATTTAAAAGTAACTCAGATTTTTAGTAATAAGACATAGAAATAGAAATTATCCTACGTGAAGTTTCATTTCCTTCTAGGATTATTTGTTTCTTTTATTTCATCTGAAGTGTTCACTCACTGGGGATTTGCCTAAGGGAATAATAAGGAAGGACAAAACGATGAAAGGGTAATGTAAGTCTTCTCTATTTGTGTTTCTTATACAATAAGATAACAGATAAATATTTTTTGGGTTAATTTTCTTTTCTGAGTATTCATTAGATTTTCTCGGAATAATGCTTAAACAGATTGGTTTTAACTGTCCCAAAAGTATGTCTGGGCACTCGTTCTATAAGACATAAATCATAAACTGATTTTTATTTTTAATGAAGCAAGCTGCGCGCTGACAGCGTTTTCCATTAAATAATTTTGACTAACACTACAACAATAACAAAAAATTTCAAGTTAGTTCATTTCTGTTTCAGAAAGAAATAAATGACTCTAGTAACGATAATTTGAAAATAATTTCCTAATAAATCTAAGTAAAAAAATACCAGGTCAGTAATGCTCTGATGCAGACAATTCAGCTAATATATGATAATATCCGAACGTTTCATCTACTTACAATTCCATTAAATAATTAGGAAGCTGCTACGATTCGTATCACATGTTTGGCATTAGAAATGACCATCACATCACGTTTTAACATTATTATTTTGGCAAATTTACTGTAAATATCAAATACCAGTAGTGTATTTACAACCACTCAATTATACTGTATAGACAAAGTTAATGGCTGAAATAGAGACGTTACTGGAATTGAATAGCTATGAATGGATTAGAGAGAAAAAACCATTATTACTGTGTTAAAAATAGGCTTCAAACCTTTTGAAAAAATAACACTTAATTTCGCTTAGTTCATATGCATCATCAATTTAGAAAGCACTGAATATATTGTCGGCGCTGTAGCTCCAAAAAAAAAAAAAAAGAGAGAAAGAAAAGAAAAAAAGGTCAAATTAGTTCAGTGAATTAGTATTTGGCATTCAAAGCTCTAAATATATTGTGAAATTAAAAAGAATAATTAGCAGTTAGTGTGTCTGTGAAATGATTTTTCTTATATGGTATAAAGATTTGCCCGTTTAAATAGACAATATCTCGAAACTAGAGTTCTGGACTTGGACTTTTACTGAACCGCTCACAATATAAACTTTTTTTCTACATTAATGCAGGCTTATTTATGAACATAAAATGACACCAAAGGAAATATGTTGTACTTAAAAAGTAATTAAATAAATTATGGAGAAAAATGTATCTGTGTTTGCACATAGTATGGTGAATGTATTTCATATGGTGAATGGTAACACATTACAGTGTTATAAATAATTATATGTTAATTATAAAATTTTATTAATGGCTGTTTTTCAAAATCTGAAAATATATTTCTTAGGAATTTCAAAAATGAAAAAATAAATATTAAATCCTATTGAATTATAAAATTGGAAAATACTCGATAATATATTTGGTTAAGCATATATCACTATAAAGGATTAGCCAATTTAAGTTTTATACTTTTTTTTTAATTGGTAGAAAGTGATTGATAAATTTTATTGAAATTTTAGGGATGTGATGGAAATATAGGGCCTGATATAATTGAATCAAAGTTTTGTCCAAAGACGACCAGCAGTGAAAGGTTATGCATGAAATGTGGTTTAATACGATCAAGATTCTTCCTTAAATCCTCTGTGTTCATTTTAATGAAAGTATCAGATAATTCAGAAGATTATGAGGTTGGCTTTGAAATTTTTTGTAAATGCATCGTTTATTGTTTATGCAGTTTATTGTTTATAACACAGTGGAGTGTATTAGCACCATCCTAACGCCACTACTGATACGGCGACGACGTTAAAAAATCCGATTGGAAAAACACGCCAAGTGTGTTCTCGGCCTAACGGTTACAAATGCTGAGGTTTTTGATATTGTAGATTGAGCATTAAATTTAGATTGATTATTTAATTAAACTGAGTATCAGTTGGGTTTTAAGTCCTTAGGTCTCCATTCAAATTTTCTTTTCTCTATGTTGTGTGTTATTACATGATTAATCTGTTTATAAACGTAACATAGCAAAATATGTTCATGTTTACAGTGTGTGCGATGATTAAAAGTAAAAGTAATTATGCGCATTTTTCTATAAATATTCGCAGTTGCAACAGAAATGATTTTATGGACACAAACACAATTTACTTGAATTTTGTTTACAAAATTTTATTGAGAAGATTAAGAAAATAACGAATAGATGTTTCACTCTCGTCATCTCGCATATTAATGTTAAATACGTTCATACGCATTTTTAATTTATAGATAGTATCATGAAGAGATGTAGATAAAAAGTCGAACACCAAATTGTACAGCTTAGGAGTTTTAAATTAAATTTAAATAAATTTGATGAGGATATATGAGGACCTTGCAATTTAATTTATAAAAACTGAGATTATAAAAGTAAAGTCATGTTCAATTTCTTAATAAAATAATATATACACTGAAAACTAGGTTCGAAGAAGAGTTAATTTTAAGAGAGAGAGAGAGAGAGAGAGATAATATATTCTGTACTTCTACATTAAACAACTTATATTTCACTAAATTTGTGGCTGTGTGGTGTGGCACAACAGCAACGTTTTTATCAGATAGAAAAAATTAAAAAAAGGAATTCTTCTACAATTTGTATGTTATTTTAATTGTTTTGAAATTTTCATAAACATCTAACAAGAATTTTTTTTTTTTTTTCACGAAAAGCTAATTCATTTTGAATTTTGCACTTAAAGCGAGGAAAAGTATGTAAAAAATCCAATAAAGACGTGCAAAGAAAAATGGTCAAAACTTGACTCATTAAAAAGCAGTTTATGAAAGAAATATTAAATAACAATGAAGTTCTTGCAAAAGTTTAATTAACTTTATGAGTACGAAACACATTTCGCACTGGAAATAAATACAAAATTTTTCATAATAGTTGATGAACATGCTCTTAACTGAAAGCGTTTGCATTCTTTTGTACGAAGTTAATTAAAGTTTTGTAATTTCCTTGTATTTCAAAATAACATAAAAATGTATTGCTAGGAGTTGTGCAAAAAATCTGACCTTTCCTTTTCTTTTATCATGCTCCTTTGTCTTCATTGAACAAAAACATAATATTTGGTAAATTATAGATGAGGCGCACGTAATACAAAGCAAGCTAAATTTATGCAAATTTTAAGAGGAAAAGTTCGCAATGAAACTTACATACAAATTAGTTTATTTTAATCTTTATAACATCATTTGTGCATAATTAATTCATTAACAAACTACTATAGCAACTGATGTGTTTTTAGTTATATTTTGTCATTGGCTTTGGATCAGAACCACGTTTAATGACACAAATAACTTATGCTGTATTTTTGTTGCATGATTTATTTAAGATGTTAATTATAAAAAATCGGATTATGTGTTAAAAAAAATGTCCATGTCTTTCATGCCGGCTTGAAAATCGCTTTGTTTCATGATTAATGAAATTCATATTCTTTTTTTTTTTTTGTAATCGTAATGTATTTCTTTTCATGTCTACGGCACTGCAGTGGTGTTTTACGGTGAATAATTTAATACATTCCTTTTAAAAGTGAATGTTGTGTCAAATAGAAGATTTTTTTCCTAGCTGCGTTAGCTTTTTTCATTGGGGAGAAATACTGTTCCACAAAGTAAAGATGACTCGAAATTAAAAAAAAAAGAATGTTGCTATATAGCGGTGTAGTCTTCAGCGAATTCTCAGCAAGAAAGAAGCCGAAGCGTTACTTTTCTCGCATTACTTTTAGGTGATAATGAGACGGTTATTAGTCTAAATTACAAAATGTGACTTGTCGAAGAAGATATTGTTCCAATTGGTTTGCTTTCCTGCCCACTGTTTTCAAGCAATAAGACGACCTGATGGATCTGATATTGATAAAAGGTATGCCATAGAAATTCAAATACTAAAAACTTCAGCGCAGATCATGATTAGGAAGCTTTGATTTCAAGGTGTTGCGTCAGTGGTTGAGCAAGGATGTTGTTATGAAGAATGACTTTCGCTTAGCCTTGCGAATGAGTTCTTCAAACTTTAAAGATGGGCTCCTGCTCGCAGTCATAAGCGTAAATTTGCGCTTCTCAAAATTATTTGCATATTCTGGAAATCTCACTTGGTGATACGCAATTAAATTATTTAATTACGTTTTGGTACTTTGGTTTTAATACAACGACAGCTCACGCTTGCGCTATGTTTCTCTGAACAGGCTGGGTAGTAGTAAGCGTTTGCGGGACTTGCTACTTAAGGTGTATTGAGCAGCACAGGGATACAATGGGAAACATCGATCAATCACATTCAAGTCCTGGTAAGTACAAGCTGCCGGGACCACTCCACGATAGTGTTTTTACCATCAACGCCACTGAACTGATTTTTATCGGCTAGCAAAGTTACAGAGGCGGTCAATTTGCGCATTTGGAAAGTTTCCGGCACCTGAAAATTTAATAAAATGTCTATGAATAATGTTTCGATATATATTATTAGGGTGGACGAACAGTGTCTTTCTTTTGCATACTATTTTCTGACAATGGATTGGTCAAAAAAGTATCATCTTAAAGTGCACACACAGATTACACACGTACCGAGTTACCAAGATTCAATCTTCAACAACTAGGTTAATCCTCTAATTCCCACCTCCGCCTCAAGGCGGACGACGATAACAAAACTTGGGCATTAGAGGGTAATTGAAATTTAAATAATTTAAAGGAAATGATTGAACAAAAATAATGCTAAAAATTTCTACCAAACTATTAACCACAATGTAAGACACTGAAAGAAATGTTTAATTAACCATCCAATTTCCAACTCCGCCTCAAGGCGGACGACGATAACAAAACTTGGACATTAGACGGTTAACATAAAAATTATGCGCAATAACTTAATTAAATTAGAGTTTCTTGGTCAAATACATAAAAGAATTTGATATTAAAATCTCATTTCTTGAACGTACATACTCACGGATCCATTTTGCAAGGACTCGTGCCTTCCTTAATGGACCACCACTGAACATTGCCTTCCGTCTCCAATTTCAATTCCCACAGATAATTCAACTAGAATGCTGCCGAACTACCAAAAAGTCTTTAAGGTTCGGTATACGATATTTTATTTAAATTCACTAATATGGCTGGTTTTACGGTACACTTACGTCAAACAGAACATTTCATGACCAAGACCTGGTGCATGCAGCTTGAATCTACAATTTTTCAATACATCACATGACATATACGTTAGATACATACTAAACTCGTGTACATCATACCATCACATATGCAGGACGATATCATATTTCAGGCAAAATGCGTCCTGTGCTCTAAGTAAATTATCGTCCCCAAATCAATACATACCTATCAGCACAAACACCCAGAAAAAAACCCTGATTGCTCAGCCAAATAAAATGATGTTGAACACTATAACACGGTCCAAAAAATTGCGTTAAAATGAATTATTGAACATTCTTCGGCTATTTAGTTTTTATTTACTTATTCATTCATTATTATTATTATTTTGCTTCAGCCCCTTTTTTGAAGATTTAAGGTTTTTTTCCCTTTAGATATACTCTTTTCACAGCTTTATATTTGTATTCCTAATACAGTTTCTTCAAGATAAAAAATTAATAATTAAAAGTCCCTTGTCAATGGAGATCTCCATATCTTCCGCTCTCTCAAACTTTTAATGTATGTCATCCTTCCTGAAGTCTAAACATAAATCGTATCAATTTCACTTAACGACTTAAGTAAAGGTTTATTTTTTTTAGGTACAAACACTTACCATTTTCTGAAAATGACGGAAGAGCATAGAGTACAGAGGTACAATGCAAATTTGGACTTTAACGCTTTTCTTCTCGTGTACTCTAACGAGTCCGCTTAATAATTGAAGAGCCGTGATCTAGACCAAAATGCTATTGCAAAAGCATATTCCATCACTGTGTTGAACTATAAAATTGAAAATTATCTACATCTAGTGACTCCACTTTGAGGCCAGACCTCAAGCCACAAAATGTATTTAATACATGAAATCCATTGTATTAATTTTCACCTTTACAATCAGAAACATCTAACCTCAAACGTTTTATCCCTTTATCTACCGACGGTACTTATAAGTACCATTCTCTAAAAATTCTATCCCAGCAACCATTTTTACCAATATTCTGATGGTACTTTGCCGGGACAGTCTTTACATTCCCCTTTTTCAGGATACATATCAGCAAGGGTTTTATAAAGAGCATTTTAGCAAGGAAAGGAACACAGATAGTCTTGAAACCGATGCTGTGTTTTGAACTTCTATTTTGTTCAGACTGCTGCCTTAGAGTATCGCTCCAGAAAAGCAGGAAAATTCAAGAATCAAAGCACTGATTTTTTAAAGGTGTTAGTTAAGAACTTAGAAAACTATTTGACGTAATATTTTGATTAAAAAGTGTATATGATTAATTTCACAGGATAAATACTCTGTGGCACTTATTAGCTGTAAAGAAATAAATACTTATAGACTGAGCATTTTATTTATGTAAATCCCTTAATTTTCAGTGCAAATGCCTAAACGAACTATTTCTATAAAAAAAATTATTGCAGATCATAATGCAGTAGATAAAGGGTTAAAAGTTGCTAATAAGGTTTTCCCCTGTAGAGTAAGTATTTCCTACATGTAAATAAAGCAATAAACACGTACACACATATTATTTTTGTGTGTATATATATATATACATATGTTTGTGCGCGTGTGTGTATGATAAGTTCGAGAATATGAATGCAAATGATCAGGGCGATTATTTGTAAAATTTAAATAAAATAAAATCAACCACCGTATATTTAATTGTCTTCCATAAATAGTTCGAGGAGAAAAGTCTTTATTTTCTTCAATTATTGTTAATTACTCAGACATAATTAGTATGGCATTGAGTAGAAACTTTTTACTTGCATAAAATGTCTGAAATTTCATCCGGAACCTTGAATTCATAATAACCGTATCTTCGTAAATTGCTCCCTAATTAACTGCTTTCGAAATTAGACTAGTTAGTTAGGAAGTTAGAAACATCATCAGAGCTCAAAAAACGACACACTTCACTGGAGCATGAGAAAATAAGAAATTATTTTGTAAAACGAAAAAAAAAAAAATCTTCTTCTCCCTAAAAACTCGTTTTCAATCTTGCGGTAAGACATTTCTTTTGTTTCAAACTATGTTCTTGGAGATAAGTAATTGTTAATTATTTTCAGTTAAAATATTATTTAATTTCGTAAAGTTTTTTTTTTCCTCTTTTTTTTTAGCAAAATAAATTCACGTTTTTCATCAAGCCAAGCTTTTTTAAAATTTATTTCGAAATTTGTATTAAAAATGGACGATATGCACATGTTTCAGTCCATTAAAACTAGAATAGCTGTTTTGATGTATTCATGGTGGTTAAACAAATGACTTATGTTAACATTAATAATCTTTTTTACAGAAAAAATCTTAAAATGATATAAGCAGTGTTTTTTTTAATTCAAATAACAAATTCTAAACTTAATAAATTATCCATTGTCTAGTCAAACTGCAGTTCATTTTAATAAGCCAGTTTTAGGTCTGTGTGTGCGAAATTTATGATGTGGTCCAACGTGCCCATAGGATGGACCTCGGTACCCCGATCTCAGGGGTACCATTTTAAAAGGTTCTATTCAAAAATTAATACAAAAGAAGAATATAAGCGGAACATTTTAGAATATATTCTTTGATTATGCGATGTGTTTAATTAACCATATTTAAAAAACTCAAACTCTATAGTTTATTTTTTGAAGACATATAAAAAGAAAACTCAAAAAGCGGACCAAAGTACCCCCACCTCCCGCTGCTCGGTAAATTGGCAGACTACCGGTTATATACTGAGGACTCGGTACGACTCTACCTTAAATGGTTTCAAAGAAAGAAAGAAAAGATAATTTAATCTGATAGATCCATTTGTACGTTGCAAATGTGTAAAAAAAACGAAAACAAGATTCACCTAAAACCACACAGCAAGAGAGATAATATGATGGACAAGGATACCTTCGCAAAATTGTATCAAACTAGAAGTTATATTTTACGCCAACCATACGACATCTAATGTGTATGAAATATCCAGATACCAAATTTCTTTAATCTTGACACATTAGTTCCAGATCACATCTACCAATTTTTCGCTTTATTGGTCTAAAATAAATGGATTTTATTGCTTAAATTTTCTATCGTCAAAAAATTATTGTGATATTTATGTAAAAACGAATAATAGAATAAATTAACTACAAAATGCAAATCAAAATACAATTATGAAGGAATTTAGGGTTATCAGGAAAACCGTTAACAATTTTGTCTTGGCCAAAACGGTATGCCAACTAGCTTAGAAGCAATTAGTCTATTACCTTAAGCGGTTATCACACGACAGGAATTTTAAAGCAAACGTTACTTCCACCTCGTTCTATCGGCAACCTCGAGAGAAAATTTTCGATCCGGAGTTTCCTCCAGGTTTGCACCCGGTTTCTCGGACGGTTGCTCATAACGAGCCACCATTTTCTAATCTGTATCTTCGTGTTGGGCATTTGTTTACAGTTTTTATACTTGATATTTCGTTCAAACAAGTATGTTTCTGCATTCAGGGGCACTCCCATGCAAGGTTACGGCAAGTCACTGTGACCTCCCAAAAATTGTTCTTATTACGCAAATTCTGACAGACCATGGTAAATTTGACCATTTGGTATAACAATAGTTTTTCGTTTTTGACTGACAACTATTAGTTGTCCATAGCAGTTGCAATTGCAAGGCATCAAATTTTATTTTATGTGTATAATGATCACTTATTATCAATAGGACCATGTTTAATTAAGTTTGATCTTCGCGATTCGGTGAAATACGAAGTTTCAGTCCGGAAATTACAAATCACCCTCGCGTCCCAAAAATATAAGTTCGAGGCGGTTCTGCCTGCTTAAATATTTCAGAAAATTGTGATCACAAATTGTTGTTATATTATAATGCAATACATTCACATGAAATTTGAAAATGTTTTGTTAAAACGTTATACATGTTTTGCGAATTTTAGTATCAAATTATATGCTATGAGTTTATTCATCACAAGATCTTTAATTTTAATGTAAATGTATTAAAGCAATGGCGTTCTTAGCTTAAGTGTCACCGGGGGGGGGGGGGGGGCGATAATTTTTGGTTTCTCCCCCCCCCCAAAAAAAAGAAGAAAAAAAAAAGAAACGTTGTTGTGTGTTGTGTTGTAGAAACTTGTAGTTTATATTATTTTCAGAGGTGCGTAAAAAAAAAAAACACTTTAGGAATTTCTTTTTTTTGTTGTTGATAACTTTCACTAAACTACATTTACTTTAAGTTATGATACCTTAAAATAGCGCACTTAAAATTGTACAGTTCAAGTTCCATGTAATTTTCTAAAACTCTATATCTCATTTTGGGTGTCACCCGGGTTGGCCCTGCCCCTCCACCGTCCCCCGTAGTGGCCCTGGTAAAATATTATTGTTTGGTATTCTGTGTCTCCTCTAATATCAATCTAATTAGTAGTTTTTTTTCCTTATTGTGACTTTAACTGTTCATTTAAAATTGTATAAAACTGTTGTGTACATAAGCAGGCGCGCCACGGACGGAAATTTTTGGGATGTGTGCTCAATTTACTGAATATGAAACTTCGAACTCTAACAAATCATAAAATAGGACAGCAGTTTAAATGTAATTAAAATAAAATAAGAGGGATTAGTTAAAAAATCATCAAAAACAGAAAATAACGTATGATGCCTAGACTATTATTGCTAATAACGCTATAGAATGGTTGTCCATGATGTATAAATGAAAAAAAAAACAAAAAAGAAAAAAAAAAACGGTAGTCGTACTGTCTCTAAATTTATCACCTGAAACGCACTTGCATTTTGGTAGCGATTTCATCATAAGACAGTCTTTGCTGTGTCCTGCACTAGTAAAGTAGCGACTTTATATCCTACAAATGTTTTTTCGGCATGATTTCGCAAATTTAAACCAAAAAAATCTAATTTCGAAATCTCACTCTCGTTTTAACATTTATCCTTCGATCGCCACTCTTCAAATCCTTCATCGCCATGTTTACTGGAAAGTTGATTTGACGTCATGAAATCCCAGCTCCATAATTGGTCCTTTCTTGATTTGCCTTAAATTACACGTTCTAGAAGCAATTTTTTTCTTGCACAGATAACGAATTGCTTCTAATTCGAGCAACCGTGAATTGATATAGCACACGAGCATTTTGAGGAAACTATGGGGGAAATTGGTAGAAAAACCAGTTTCCGATAGAGTTGACGATTCCTATTACGGTTGCGTTTGCCTAAAATTCCTGTCGTGTGATAACCGCTTTAGAAGCATCCTTTTGGAAATCTCATGTAAATAGGATAGCTTACTGAAGTTTTATTTAAGTTAGAACATTATCATTAATTATTATAATGAACTTATTTGCGTAACTCAACATGTAAGGAATGTTTACGTAATTTGTTATTGTCGTAGTATTTCTTTTTCTACACATTTTTTTTTTCTTTGAGAAAAATAATTTTTCTTTGAAACACCTATGATTCGGTTAACTTTTCCATTATGTGGCAGCTATATTTAGCTATGTTGCCTTTTGATAATTTACATATTTTATATGTATGTCCGATACTTGTGAAAGCACTTTCCCTTTTTCATTTTATTTGAATTCTAATAGATCTTTACAAAACAGACTAACATCTGTAACTAGGGATTGTGGAAATATAGAAATCACATTTAAGTTTTTCTAAAATTCGCTTTAGTGAGGGGGATTAAAGGGAAAAAAACATTCATTCATCTTATTATATTCAATATTCATACTTTTGTTTGTTAAGTTAATTTCCTTTAAAAGAATAAAGAGTGCTTTAGTGCATTCTACTTTTGAACAGCACCGAAAATCACGTAAAATTGTAAGCATTTTCAGATTTAAGCATTTCTTATCCTATTTAAACAATAGGCAATTTAGTGCACTTTACGTAAAAAGGTTGTTTTTATACAATTGAAGAATTCTAGTTAAAGCCATATGTGCAAATCAAAATAATTTTTAAAGTAGCAAATTGGATTGCATTGTTTTAAAGGCATAAACATTACAGTTCTAAACACATTAGCAGGGCAGTAAGTTTAAAGGAATTGTACCCATTATTTCTTTGGTAGTAACATACTTTTTCAAAAGCAAATATTTTAAAACAATTTATTTCCTTCTTCTTTCTGAAAACAACACTGTAAAAAAAAAAAAAAAAGTTTCAACTTTGCACCATAAATATGGTGAAACCTGAAAAGCTGCTGATGATTGAACCAAAATCATGGTTCAAGCAGAAGTGCGAAATCTAAAGTTACACCTTTAACCATAATTTTGGTTCAACCTTGAACCAAGAAGACGAACCCGGCACCCGGTTGAAAACACAGACCCGCCATCTTGTCAAGCTGTGACTTGAATCATTTATTTTTCATAACAGTAAAAGGTAAGTAAACTTCGATGTATATGTATAATTTGTTGTTTTATATTTCTTGTTTTCTGTGATTTTTAGTCATAATACTCACAAAATTGGCTGTAAAGCCTATTTCAAAATTCTATTATCATATACCGATCTTGTCACACTTTAACGTTAAATTGACTAATTAACTTTATTCAAAATTTTAAACCTGTTCATATTTATTTAATTTTGCTTCAATATTTAATCATTTTTTTAACTTGATTTATCATTCACCCCCATCCAATTTACTTTTGGCTCCCCTGATCTGCATTTAAAGTTGTAACGCTGGCTTGTTTACATTTTTAAAATTGCACCTATTCTCGGGATTTTTACTCTAAATCATTTATTTTTTCCATTTTTATTACCAAGACTGTTTCTCCCCTAAGGCGTTACCTTTCTAGCTCCACCTATTATTTTTTCTTTAATTGCCTGTTGCTGTCTTTTTGATATTGATTAAACTTATTCGTTCTTCGACCGATTTTGCACAATTTTTACCCGTAGTTTTTATCAAGGGCGTAGCCGGCGGAGGGGGGGGGGGGAGCGAAGGTTCAAACCTGCCTCCACTCCCGAAAGTTTCACATGCTATAAATAAAAATTTGAAAAAAAAAAAAAAAAAAAAGGAAAGGAATCTGATAAGAAAAACTCATTTGTTTAAAATTCAGTTCTGCTGTTGACTTCCAAACCTGTAGCCGGAGGGGTGAAAAATTTTAAAATTTTACATGCTACAAATGAAAATTTGAAAATTAGAGAGTATAAAATAGTCTGATAAGAAAACACTCATTTGCATAAATTTAGTTAGTTGTGTTTTGATTACATTGCCATACCAGGAAGGTGGGGGGGGGGGGGGTAAAATTCCTCCCGCCCTGTATTTTTTTGAAGTTTTACATGATATTGCGATACGATCTGAATGATAATTTAAAAATTAAAAATATTCTGATAGAAAAAGAAACTATCTTCAACTTGACCTCCATCCCCCCCCCCCTCCTCCTCGAAAAACAATCCTGGCTATGGCTTTTATTCGTAATGATTATTACTTCCCAATCATTCAAATTAGCTATTCTACCAACGTGCAGATAAAAAAAGTTTTGTATTCAAAATGTGTCTTTTATTGCAATTCTTCGAGGAATTGGGTCAATTTTGCGTGATTTTCGCAATAGCAAAAAATTAAATTAAATGTTTTTCAAAATTTTAAACCCCTGTGCATGTTTACTTTATTTTTCTTCGATATATGCTTGCTTTTCACCGGATTTAATACTTTCCCCCTTGTATTTTACATTTTGCTCTACCGTTACAGTTGTAACACTGGTTTGTTTAGGTACTGAAAATTGCATATTTTCTCAGGATTTTTACTCTAAATCGTTATTTTTTTCCCTCGTTACTACCAAACCACTTTCCCAAGCAGTTACCTTTTTCTTTTCTGCTCTTTACATCTATTTTTTAAATTAACTACCACCAGTGGCGGATTTCAGGAAGGGCACAAGGAGCATGTAGCTCATCCAAAAAGAAAGAAATTTGTAATTATTCAATTAAATATTTTTTACGCATTTTTTACGCTTTTAACTACATTACTTAGTTTTAAGGCATCCCAAAAAACATTAAAATTCTTAAATGAACTTTATTATAAAAAATATTCACAAGGGAGTATTACTTTTTACTTTCAGGTGCTCCCTCAAGAAATTATTTCTGGATCCGACCCTGACTACTGCTGTGTTTTTAAAATAATTAAACTTTCAGTTTTCGACTACGATTGCTATTTTGCAAAATGTTCACCTATAATTCCTTCTGAAATTTCGTCCCACTGATTGTAACAAACATCTATTTCAATAATAGTGTTTTAGAAATTAGGGGAAAAGTTGCAAATCAGAGATTTCAGATCTCCAAACGCAAAATAGATGCTTTTTTAACAAAGATGGTGCATTGCACTACACGGTTAATGTCAACAGAACATTGAATAGACAGCATACAAATCAGACACGCTGTACTGTTCTGTTCTTTTATATCTTTGCAGGGTGAGGTCTTAGGCTCATCTGGGGCGGTCCTAGTCTGAAGAACCTCGAACTACTGCTCGTTTTAGCCTTGGAGTAACCATCTGTGCCCGGGAACCCCCCAATAATGTTCAATTATTATTATTATTATTATTTGTGCATATCATGGTGTTTCCGTTTCACTTCTAGGCATATGTTTTCAGTCATCTTTATATGTATGTAAATAAATTTTTGATGCTAAATAAAATCTATTACCTTTATAAACAAAAATTCAAATGCCATTTTTGTTAAAACTACCTGTTGAAGAACATAAAAAAGTGTACATATATTGCAAAAGCCTCTTCTTTGTGTGTGTGTGGGGAGGGGGGGGCTTAAAAAGTTTAACAGAGACTAATATTGCAATTTTGCAGAATATAACTAAGTAACATAGTTACTTAACAATTCTATAAGTTTCTGATACAGTGCATTGGGATGTGTTGATATATATATAAATATATAAATAAATACATTTATATATAAGGAACACTGAATCAATTATTGAAACGCACGAATCTGTTCTTATAATCAAATCTAATAATTAGCAAAAACGTAAGTTAAATTTGGTGATTAAAAATAGAAAGTTCGCTTTGCAAATTAAAATTGGTAATAAACTTATTTCCTGAACATTAAAAATTAAAATTATTTATGTTAATTCACCATTGCAACATAAAGTGGTGCAGCTCAAACTTCACTTTCAGGGTACAACTCTGAGCCATGACAGTAGTTAGTAGAAAGTCTATCATTATGGTTCCGGGTTGAATCAAGATAGCAGTTAAAATAAAATCTATGGTTATGATTCAAAGTTGAACCATAAAACTGGTTAGAAAAAAATCGATATCATGGTTCAAAGTTGAACGAACCGTAATACTAGTTAGAAAAAAATCCGTAATCATGGTTTAAAGTTGAACCGCAGTACTGGTCAGAAAAAATTCCGTAATCATGGTTCAAAGTTGAACCGTAATACTGGTTCGAAAAAATTCCGTACTCATGATTTAGTGCTGAACCACATTCATGGTGAAACTAGTGAACCATCATAATGGTTCAAATTAGTACCCACAGTTGGTTGCAGCTGCATTTCACCAATTTTTAGTGAACGGTTGAACCAGAATTTTTAACAGTGAAGTAACGTTTTTGAAATCCTTTAATTTTTTGATAAATGATGATCTATGTTGCACTGAAACATGGAACGGATGTTTCTCATATACACATTTGTTTTAATGTTTACGTGCTGAATATCATAATCTTTTATTTTTTTCAAACAAGAACAGGTGTTCGTCGGGGGAGAGGAAAGATCTACATGCGTTGTAACCGATATGGATATCGCTTTATTATAAATGAAGTTATGAAGAACGTATTTGTTTTATTAACTTCTTATTTATTAAATAAGGTCGAAGTTTGTTTAACAACTAGTTTATGAAAAAGGAGTATATATATAATGCGCAATTATCGGGCCCTTTTTTTTTTGTCAGCAGCAATTTATTTTCTCCAAAATATGTAATACAGAATGCTGAAATTGATCCAGTAAATAATGGATTCAACTTTAGGTGATTAGAAAGGCGTAAGTACATATGAGTGGAAAAGATTTGCCTAACGTTCATTTTAAGTGTATAAACTCGCAAAATTTTTTAGTAAAACTGAAAGGTTACGTAATTACATGATCGGTCTGGAATTTTGGAACAGCAACCTGGATCATTGACACAGTTCAGGGAAGTTGATCAAAGTTTGCTACTATAAAATATTCAGTGTGCTATTTGTCCAGGAGTTGTGTATCTGTAAGCAAGGGCGGAGTGACCCAAATTAATATTAGTTTTAGCTAGCATTCCTATTTTAAAATAAGGCGTAATGTAGGACGAATAGACCTTGATAGTACATATTTTTCCTAACAGTGTTGAATGGATTGGGCTTGTACAGTTTCGATACAAAATGCGTTAGAAGCAGGTTTCATTTTTAATTTCACTTAATGCAATGCAATGAATAAATCAAGAAATGAATTCCCCTCCCCCACAAAAAAATATTGCTTTCAAAGTCAAAGATATTGCACGTTTTCTCAAATTATCCAAAGCTAAACTCAGATTCATAACGCTTTAGGGGGAACTTCTTATTGCCTACTAGACGAGAAGTAATGATTATGTAAATAATTACGCTTGTTTATGATAGAAGAGATCCCGATGAGATAAAAATAGCAATCTTACACAGACAATATTATTTTCACTAGACGAAGACTATTGGACTGCTCAAAATAATAATCACAAATGCTAACTAAACTTGAACATCATTATACAGAATGGGTTAATACTTAAACATCACAACAAAATCTTAAATCATCCCCGGGCTTTCCAAATCAGCACTAAGCCACTCACTACACGGCCGACGGGCAACGTTGCATTAAAACAGGCACAGGCACAGTTAAAGCTCCAGCGAGTGCTTATGGGACTGGCAAATGCATGCCATCTACCAGTCTTGACACAAAAAAAAAAAAAAAAATACTTACAGTGTCCAAATTGCACAGAGAAATAAAATAAAAATTGCAGTGCAATATTTACACTGTGCTATTTCATTTCACGAGATTTGTAAATCGTACTGACTTTTTCTTTTTATCTTATTTGCAGCATATTAGGGCATTTAATTCAGCAAAGATTTATATGGCAGTACCTGCCTTCTTGCGAAAGCCACAGAAGGGATCGGCTTTCCTTTGAAGATAATTGGCAAACAATCGCGATTTTAACTTTGTTCAACGCTTGATGATTGTTGAAACGTCGGAGTTCTTTAAGCATGGCAAACAATCGCGATTTTAACCTCGTTAAACGCTTGATGATTATTGAAAGTCGAGGTTCTTTAAGCAAGTATCAGCAAAATCGTCGAATTAACTGTTTATATGCTTTTAAAATGTTCAAAGACTGAGCTAACAGCAAAGAAATGACGTCTAAATGCAAGTTCGGTAGTCAACGGACTTCTAAAAGATCCTGGACAATGGCGAGTGTCCATTTTTCTAAAAATTAGTAGAAAGTCAACTGTACAGAAAGTTAAGGAAATGTGCTCCTATCAACACCTCATAGAGTCCCTTCCAGGAATAATTGCAGCTAGATAAAGGCAAAAATTGGCTCAAAGAAGTACTGAGGTAATGGTCATAGTAATGTTTATAATCATCCATAGTGCATTATTATTTGTTAAAAAATTTGAATTCACGTTAACTTCGAAACTAATTAGTGATTGTATCTAAGCATGCTTTTTTATATATAGTTTTTACTTAACACGGTTTTTATCAAAATTGTATTTTAAACTTTGTTTCGTGCAATGAATAATAAAAAAAAAATCAGCCAGCTGTGAATATATTTTGAACCATGCAATTGCGAAAAAACAACATATATTGTCAATATAAATATTTCAAAAAAAAAGTTTACTCGAACTCTTCAACAAAAGCATATCATAAATTTGCTCTTACATGCCCGAAGCTTCATTTTCGATACAAAAAACCTTCATCTGAGCCTTAAAACTGGAAGTGATATTGTCTCACACATAAATGTAATGATGCAAATTTATAATCCTATAGGGCAACACAAAAAAACGTGACTTTCGTTCCGTGGATCAATTAATCATCGATATTAATCACAACGTGGTGAACCATGATGGCAGGTATACATAATTCATATTTATCTTTTATGAGCTATGTTTCCAGTAGCTTGTTGTATTTCGCTAATGAAAGCTCATATTCTGGACAGTTATTAATTATATCAAGTCTTGCAATGATACCATTCATATCTGACTAACATTTTTCTTTATGTATCTTACATTTTTTAAAATCCTTTATGTGGTTTATTTTGGAGTGAATTAAATTTTTCTTAAAGTAAACTTCAATAAAGTGAACTTTTTTTCACAAATTACTTTTTTACTTGAAATGCATTATTTAAAATGTATTAAGCAAATTTTTTCGATGAGTTACTGTACATTTCGCATTTAACTATCGTATTTTGTAGTTTAGAAAAGCGTAATGCAGCTTACATAATTTACCAAAATATACAATTTTGAAAAATGCTGTATGTCTCTTTCTCTTCCCTTCCTTTTTTTAAGCATGTTTCACAGTATCGGTAAAAATAGTGCATACATATTATTTATTGCATACATTTTATTAACGTAATGTTTGTTAACATGCGAATAATGTAATAGCAATAACATAGTATTTCTTGCAACCGCTGCGAAAAACTTTATTACCATGCACAGAAGCGAGTATCTGGAATCGTCCAAGATTTAAGATTTTTTCAAAAGAAAAAAGAAAACGTTTTCCTTTTGATTTTTTGACCTGAAAAGAGAGTATCAGGATGGCTTATTGAAACTTAGGAGTATAATCTCTGAAGGAGTTCTTCCAAAGCATACATTTTCCTCACACAGCTACATATGTTATAATAACTAATCCATGTGCAGGCATGCTCATTCATTCAAAACTAATCATACCCCAAAAGCCAACCTTCAAAGGGGCTTTTCCCAACATCCGTGATTGAACGAAAAGCCGAACAGAGCTTAAGTCATAGAATGGATTGAATTTTGGTTTAGTTTCGATATTTTGAATATTTGAAAGCCTTGCCAATAATGAAACTGATACAGTAAGTTTTAGCCACTGGCAAAAATTAAATTTAGGCAACATGGTTTTTTTTAACGGAAAATAGAAAAAGCAATATTTTTTATGATATCAGAAGGAATTGCTTTTTAATGGTATGTATTTGTATTTGACAATTCATAATGTTTATTAAACCCTTTATAAGGCTGTTTTTTTTCTAGTAGCAGCATATTAAAATATTTCTCTTAGATTAAAACTGGTTTCCAAAAAGCAATTAATATGTCATTGAATAAATTAACACGATTTTATCCCCTACCCGTTTTGGGGGGGGGGGGTGGTAAAGCATTTAAAAAGTGATGCATTTGGTGGTAAATATACTTCCGCATTTTGAAAAAGAAATTCTGCCAACTATAGAGGGGCTAAAATAACTTACTTTAAACGTTTATAAGTTGTTGAGTTTTAGCGGTAAGTATACTAACTTATGTCTTATAAAGCATTAATATACACTTGGCTTGTAGCGTACTACACCTTTAAAATCAGATTCTTCTAAATTCCCCTGTGTTTTTTCTACGGTAAATGAAGTTTTAGAAAAATCAAATTGTCATCTCTTCTATGATCACGGTAATGCAAAGGAATATACTTACATTAAAAGATACACTCACTTTAACTTAATATTTCTACTTTATCTTTGTCTGATTTATAACTGAACTTTTTAGAAAACATTTAAAACTACAATGATTAGAAGTACCTTGCTAGAATAACAGAACTATCTATTATCATATACATCAATGGTAAAAGAAATCTTTAGCTGTTAAAAATGCATTTGACGAAAATATCTTCGGAATTTTAAAGAACATATCTTCTTAGCGGTTCGTCAAGCTTTGTTTTCAGCTCACTTTCACTATTTAGCTATGATTTTTGAAAATAAAGAATGTAAAAAAAAAAAATGGATGCAAAAAGTGCAATTTAGCGAACATAACAAAGAAAAAAAACCAATGAAACAAAGACAGCTACGAAACTACTCCAAAAATGTATGCATTTTTGTTTTCAGTTATGTTATGTAACATAATATGCACGTACTCCTTTAAATTGAAAATATGTATTTCCTGTTCCAAATTTTAAATCGAGAGATTTCCTGCTTTTGCAAAATTAGGCTTATTAAGACTTTTGAAAGCTATTCTAGAAGCGCTCAAGTTAGAACTTAAATCAAAAACCAATATCCTGGCAGCTTTGCCGGTTGGATTAATCATATCATTTACTTTTAGTTCGTCACGAACAAGATTAGGTTGTCAAAAATGTTCTTCCCCTTTAGAGCTTGACTTTTGGGAAGCTTATCATATTAACAGGAATAGTTCTAATTTGGTTAATGATTCTTCCTCAACTCCTTATTTTTCACAGGTCTGGCATAAATTTCTTTAATTTGTTGTTCTTTCTAGGTTTTCATGTTGTTTTCCTTTTTTGTGTCTATTTTTCTCCTTCCCCCCTCCCTCCCCTCCCCCTCCTTTACATGTGTACTTTGTTTTGCATTTTGTTTTGGTAGTTTCTGTACTTATTTTTATTTCAATTTTATTCTTTGTATTTTATTTTATTATTTTTGCAATTTTTATGCATGCTGTCGTCTTTTTTGCTTTATTTTTATTGTTATTCCTTTTTACTTCCTGTACTTTCAACTGGATTCGTTTGTTGCTCTCTTATTGGTGTCTTCCTGCTACTTCTACTTCCACTTCACGCTGCCTTTATTCTCATTGGTTTACAGATAATTCTTAGGCTATATAAGCTTTGTTTTTCTTGTTCTGTCTGCTTCATTTGGATGTTTTGCATCTAGAAGCTCCCTGTCGCATTGAAAAAGGGATTCCAAGCAATCCCGAAACAAATGTCTGCATTTTTTTGCTCATTTGTGCTTTAAATTAACGTGTAATTTTATTATTATTGTTATTTGGTCCTTTAAGCATCTGATTATCGGACTTCGATTATAACATACATCCTTATGCTTATAAAAGCCATTAAAAATTTAATTTTAACACGATGGTAATAATAGTTAATAAAAGCAGAAGAAATAACTATAAATAATTTTGATTTTTTTTCCCTTTAACTAAGCAAATGATAAGTAAAATATTGAAATATTCTTTTTTCCTAACTTCATACTTAATTTTATACAGCAGATAAACTGAAGTTCTTCCTTCATCCCAAAATTGTGTCATTTTACGTTTCTCAAAAGATATGAGATCAGTGGCAGTTGTCGTGACAGGCAAGATTTTCGAGCTAAGGTACGGCCACTTTCATGCACGCATCAATTAACAGAAACGATTCATATACTTAATACAAAATGATCTTTAATTTAAAGGTCAAGAATATATTTCTTTTTAGTAATGCTCGTCCGCACAAATCTTATATTAACCATTTAAAGGGCCATTTATTTTTGTAGTATCGGTATGTTAAAATATTTTTCAGATTTTGTTTTGTTTCAAAAAAGAAATTCATATGGGACAGTAAATAAGATTAGCATGATTTTTTCCACCCCCTCCCCTCTTTGAGGGGGGATAGTTATAATATTTGAATATTGATGCATGTGGTGGTAAATATATTTTCCAGAGTCTTTGCAAAATTCTGCCAATCAAAAGGGTAAAATAGCTTACTATAAACATCTATAATTTGATGAATTTGGTGAGAAGTATACTTCCCACCGCCTTAGAAAGGGTTAAAAAGTTAAATTTCCTAACTTTCATAATTTAATTTGATTCTATGTAAACAGTTTTTTCTATATAATAAATGGGCTTCATGTAATTTATAAAATGATATAATTATTGTTAATGAACATATTCTCTCATGAAACCAAATTGATAAGTTTAAAAACTGGTATTTTTTTAATAATTAAGTACCGAAACAAAATGCGTACCGGTCTAAATAAAACTAAAAATAAAATAAAAATCTTTGGCTGAATATCATACTTTAAAAAATTCCAATGATTGGATAAGCTAGACCTGACAGATTAAAACAATATATAACAATATATATTTTTAAAAAAGAGCTATATAAATGCAAAAAACGGAAAGGGTGAAATAAAACAGCCCATATATTACCCTCGTAAGATAGAAAATACAATATGTATTTTACATAAATTATAATAACAAAAAAAAAATCTTTCAACTTTTGTCATCTTGCGATATATGCGTGAGATAAATCCTGCGGATAGTGGACCAAACTAATTTCTCTTGACCAGAGCTTGGCAAAATGCCGAACGCTGGGCTAAGGAACTTTCCATAATATATGCCTTAAAGCTCCTATAATGTATGATTTATTGTCCGGAAAACTTGCCATATATTTTCTGAATTGCGATCCATTTGTTATAAGTCGGTAATAAGTTCTGATAAATTTGTGACATGGGTTCCTCTTTTCTACGTTTTCGAAATAAGAACTCAAAATTGACAGCTTAGTTTGACATAGTGCAAGTGTATCATTAATACGCAACTTTTCCTCACAAAAAAGGAATGATTTTTAAATGTCCCACTATTCTTGATTGCATGATTGTGTAAAAACTTAAAACTGGCTTTTGAATTCATTTATAACAAGAAAAACTAATTGGTGTCAGTGAAGAGTGGATTAAGGTAATTAAAAATTATGTATATTTCATTTTCCTTAGACATTTTAACGTAAAGTGTAATTAATTTTAATAACACACATTGTTACACTAAATGAAAATTGAATACTACTTATATGAAAATTTGTTTTTTTCACCTTAGTTTTATAGAAAAGGAGGTAAATATAATTACTTTAAATAAAAACATAAAAGGCGATCAAAACGTTAGCAATTCTGTAAGAAATAAACTAAAAGATATATATATTTTCTAGAAATGTATTGGTAAGCCAATACATTTCTAGAAAATCTTCGTGACAATGCGATTAGAAAATTGAACAGATATTACGCTTTTGTTTCTAAATAATCTAGGTGTCCAATTCGCAATTTTCACATCTAACGTATTTTGCATTTTCCATTAAAATTAAACGCGTCAAGAATTTTGAACGAGTATTCCAGCAAAGGAAGGAAAAATCCTTTAAGTATTCCAAATTTGAAATCAACATTTTTTTTCTATTTCTGAAGCTCTTACATTCCTTCTCCTGTGCTTTGTTTTTTATCAAAGAAACGTGAAGTGTATTAATATAAAAACTACGTTTTTAGGGGAATAGCTATTCAGAAACAAAGCTCTTAAATGAAAAAAAGCAATCTAAACGCCTTTAAGGAAAAATTTTGATCTTTTTTACTTTTTTCTTTCTTTAGTGCTTTGCTAGATTGAAATATTTTAGATATGGAAAACATTTGAGTCATGGAAAGGTGCGTTTGTTTTGTATGTGTGAAACATTTAAGTTGAGTTAAAAAGTAATTATACGAGAGATTATATTAGAATAACAATGACAGCGAAGTAAAGTAAAAAAAAAGGTGTTTACTTTATTTAAGGTGATGCGAAATACTTTCAATCATACATAAATCCAGATGAGAATAAAATAAAAATAAAATGTCAAGTATGTATATTTTTAATTTATTTATGGAAACTTAGGCTTTTTAAAGGTACATAGTAATAAAAAATTTATTAAAATGTTGACGAAAGTGAGTTTAGTTGTGCTAGTAATAAGAGTAACTGTAAAGAGTAAACTTTTTTTTTTTTTCATTAAGAAAAAAGACTAAGATAAATAATGACAAATTTTATCCAATCATTTACAAAGGATGCACTTACGACGCAACCAATGTAAAATTAAAGTAAACCTATCTCTTTTAAGAAGCATTCACTGAATAAATCTGTTTTAAATTTCAATTCGGTAAAAACGACCAATGTCGTTATACTTGCGTTATAAATTCGTATTGAAACTAATTTAATAGTTAGTGGATTATTTATTATTGAGAGAAAACTTTATCAAAACAAAGGATAAACCTTTAAAGTAAGAAATGTGATACACAAATTAGATTTATTTTAGAAAGAATGTTTCATTTAATCTGTGTGTATTTTGCGACAGTTAACTAAAAATAGCAATGCGTGTACTGTGTTTTGCGTAAAACTACCTTCTACAGTTTACTATTCTTGTTTGAAGAGAAACATTTGTCCTTGTGTATAATGAGGTACAAGTACGAAGAGTTTTATCTCGTTAAAATAATAATAATCAATGCAGCTGTGCTTTTAATTCTTGCGTTTACTTGATTTTGATCAATTCTGCGTCAAAACAAGTAAAAGAAGCGCACAGCACTGTGTTTTACAAATACTTTGCTTTGCTTGCTCGAGAAGTTATGAGGCGTTCGGGCAAATTTCAAGTACGCTACATTGTTCTCGAATTTACGACTGCGGGGACGCTTGTATGCTGCGAGGAACTGGATTAAGATTAATCTTGATCGTAATAAATTTTGTACCAATATGGATGCTAGTTAATTAATATAAGAGTATAATATTAAATCATATGTTCAAAAGTGATGCTAAAATGCGTACTGAGCAGTTTTCACTGCACTGTAAGAAGCAATACAAATCGTACTGAAAGAGGGAAGGTCTCTTGACGATTTTGAGAAAACTAGGTGAAAAGGTCTAACAATGAAATTTTATTTTCCGTAAGGAATATCATGCTTTTTCAAAGTGTTTTAAATATAATGTTAGTGTATATAGATGAAGTTTTACTTAAAGATGGGAATGAATAACAGTGTCGTGAGACTTTATAAAACATTTTTTATTGGATAATATATTTTAAAAATCCGTTTAATAAGTGTCTCCTCTTAAATTACGATTCTAAAAAAGTAACTTATCAAAGATTGCAGATTATTTAAACTGCAAAGGTATCGTTTAATGAATCAAAAGCTGAAAAGCAATAACATTTTCATTTCTTTTTAAACCAAAATTGGAATAATTTTGCCTTTCTCTTGTGAAATTATATCAATTTCCGCTTAAAATACGAAGATCCTTGCTTTGCTCTGTAAATCTGAGAACGTAGTTGTCCTTTTTGTTTATCCGTCTATTAATATTGTCTGTATACTATCGGTGGAGTAATCACCAAAAGGTTATTTTTCTTGTGTATTAAAACTTTTTGGTGGTATGCATTTTTAGAAAAAAAAACTAATATCTAAAGAATCGCGGTATACTTCGCCTTAAAATAGGTATATACGAAACTTCAATCTCTTTATTAATTTCCCTTGTGTAACGCCCAAAAATGAGCCCTAATTTAGATATATATTTGAAAACCCTTCGTCTAGGCTTTTCTTCAGCTTACTTTGTGTAAACTAATTTTGCAGTTAATTATCTTTTATCTTCAGTGGCAACACGTTGGTAACGCATTTATTTTCCTTCTGTCTTCTGCTTTGTTTAAATCATGTGTGTAGTGAAACTACTTGAGTGGCCACAGTTTTTTTCTTTTACGATTTCTGTAGCATCGATATATAATACTACCTTTATTTCATCTCAGTGAGAAACGTCGACAATTTTTTTATATTCTGACCAAATTTTTTCACACCAAATTAACGAAACATTTGCAACTTTTTTTTGGCCTCTAGCCAGCACAAAAATTCATTGCGGCTGAGGGAGATTCAGTCTTCCATATGCATTCGCATAAAAGGAGAAAAAGGGTTAAACGTACTTATTCTTTTAAAGTGAAAATTTTATCTTGAAAAAAATGATTTTATTTCGTATTTATTAAATGTTCGATAGATTTCATAAATGGATCATGTTTACTGACACAGGAAAGTCAAAACATCCCTCAAAAAAAGAAAACGTTTTTATGCGTGGGAGGATTTGCGTCATCTTCCATATGTGCATACGTAGATAAAAGACGTAACGACGAAAACCAAAGTGACTGATTTTAAGCTCTAAGACTAAAGTCTATATTTATAGAATACGAGCTAGGAAAGGGTGCAATGTGTTTTGATCAATCTGTATGATGTATATAAATAATGCTTTACTTATAATTTTTACGTTAGTGTTGATTTTTTATCGACTGCTTATATAACCAGACAACAATGCCAGCTATATCTTCATGATTGTAGACCTGCTAGACTACAATAAAATAGTAATTGTATAGCAAGCGTAACGAGCTTGGAATGCGAAGGGATCCTAATGAAATTTATTGCAGTTCCGGCCGGGGTTTGCGAGCGATAGCGAGAAAAAGGTTGGGTCTCCTAGTTTTTGTAAATTTACTTTATATTAAAGAGAGAATCACATCATTATTCATTGATAATTTACATCTTGCAGAAACAGTGTTATAAGCTGAGAAGAAGAACAGAGATTTTCTAGCGTCTACATAAGCTATAGTAATTTAAAGGAAATATCCTTCTAAAAGCAATATTAATGATATATGGCCCCAATTTTTCAAAAAGGTATGTATTCGCATAAATTTTTATGTGAATTAGAGCATATTTTCATCTGTTCTCTTATTTTTGCTATTCTCATTGTTTTCTTATCTTCTGAATCTCTAACGAAAGCTAAAACGTTTGATTGTACTCGGGGGAACCATACGGTGGAACTTCCATTTTGGAAAAAACGATGAAATAAAGCAAAAGGAACAATGAAATATTGAGCATTTATTTCTTACAGATAATAATATATCACTAGCCCAGTAAAACATTATTTCCACATTTGTGCGATCATATTATATTCAGGGCTATTTTAAAAATTTCAAATCAGAATTCAAAGCGTAACTATGATCTCCAATAATTGTAAAATTGTGTTATATTTGAGGACAACGAAGGAATACAACAATAAACGCATAGTTTATAGTAAACATTTTGTATGCAATTTAAATTGTTGCGCAATTTTTTCTTAATATTGATATTTGTCATTCGTAATAATGTAATCGAAACAATGATTTCATCATTTAGAGAAAACTATATGTAAATAAAACACACCAAAGCATAAAAAAATACGGATATTAAAAGCAACCTTTACCCTTATAAAATTGCTCGTGAATGCTCCTCAACAAGTTATGCTGGTAACTATGTAAGAAAAAATATGTAGCTTGATACATTTATTCGGCAAACTCCTCTAAAATTTTTAGAATTCGTTGAATTTCACCTCGTTAACTGGATGGAAAATATTTTGGTAGTACAAGCGGAATATTTAAATTGCTACATAATGCTGGGACTTGCTTTCAATATTTGATTTTACTAAATAATGTTTTAAAATGGTTAATTTTTGTAACGGAGCAGACAATCATGAATTGTGAGCTTTTTAATTTTCTTACGACGTAATGATAGTTTTCGTCTTCCACAGGTAATCAACATACAAACTCGCCTGAAGTTATAATGTGAAGTTTGGTTGCGTTTTTGTTGATTTCTACAACAGACTTCTATGACTGATTTGACAAGATTATGTCAAATCACTTAGCTCGTAAATTCATGGTCAATTAGTAGCATAGAAGAACTATGATTAATATGTTTAAAACTTATATAATTTACTTTTCTTATATTTACTTTATTGTATACGAGAAAATAATATGAATGCTGTTGTACACCTTTTATTTTGGCAAAGGTTTTACAGGTTTCCTTCTACTCGACGTGCTAATATAGAACCGTTTCGTTTACAATTCTTTAAGGATAGAAATTATACCTGGAGAACACTGTCAATTTAAAATCATAGTAATCTCATCTGCATCAAATATTTTACGTAGTGAAATTCATATATTTCACAAGACATACCGCCCCGTATGAATTTTATAATTTAGCAAAAAAATAATGTCCAACCCAGAACTGTATTATTTGTTTATTGTTATTACACATATTCTGTCGGTTACATGTCATTACACATTTTAATAGACGTCATTAAACTTATGTCTATTTAACATTTTCTTATAAATTATTTTTCACATGCTTTAGTTTTCAATGTGTTTTTTTTAATGTTCATTTCTGAATTTCAAAAACCATAACATTGCATCGCTAGAAAGATCAAGTTCTGAACAAAATGCATTCGTGATTTTTTCCACAGGAAATAGTCATTGTCTGCTTAGTAGCTATACAAGAAATTAGACAAGATATATGTTCGGGAGAAATTTTTCGTCCCTAAGATTTAGAGTGAAATTTTGAAAAAAATGGCCGAAAGTCCGTTTGCTTTCACCTATTACCCTAAATCACTGTTGTATTTTTTTGAATAGCTTTAAATAGCGAACGAACATGTTGAGTTTAACGTTCAGAGTGAACGAAACACCTGGAAAGGAAGAGAAAATTTGCATTTGTACTAAATCAGACCAAAAACGGTGGAGGAAAAAATATTTTCATGAGTGAAACAGATTGCAATCGAAAACAAACCTTTTATTTTTAATAAAAATAAGGTTTATCTTGACAAATAAAATAATATAACTGAATTAATTCATAATAAGAAATTAATTCATATTGAGGCAATGTAAGATTTGGCTTGAAATTCAGTCAAACGTTTAAAGTTTCACCGATAATATGATGTTCATATTTAGATTAAGCATTAAATTCATACCGGCTTTTAAACATGAACAAAAAAAAGAGTACAAAGTTAATGAATGAAGAAAATTCAAGATGAAGATGTTACTCACTTAAACGATGGGAGATTTCTTGGGGTACTTTAGAAGAGTAATTAAGTGAATCAGTTTTTTTCTTTCCTTTTGGTATTTTAGTGGATGTTCAGGTTTTTCTTAGTTTGGAAGTGCTTTAAAATTCCACTTTAACATTAAAGAGTATATATTTAGAAAATGAGCCTTGATCAGTTGTTACGTTTTAACATCTTAGTCAGATATTTTGTAATGCAAACGTTTCAATGAGAAATGTGGTCAGTAAGTAAAGCTGTATTATTAAAAAACTCAAAATTATTATTTTTCTCCAAAAAGAAATGTATATTTATAAATTAAAGTAAATGTTTAAAATTGTCGTTTTCTGTTTTCTATTTAAAACTGCTCGATCGGTTAGTCACTGGACTCGAGGTAAAAAAATATCCGGGTTCAATACTGGCAGGCCGAAGATCTTCCGTGTACGCTAATGGTGATTAGTACCCGTTACATCCATCGTGGGTCCAAAGTTCTCCATGTACCATTAAAAAAGAAAAAATGAAACAATATTTCTGGCTATTTTGAACCAATTGATTGTCTTTGGTCTGCATAAACATTTCAAAAATCTATGGGGCTTCTACCTATCGTATGCTAGCTGAGTAACTCGCACGTCTACCCTTGTGGTGCTCTTTGAATGGAAGACGCTTCCTTTCTCGTCTTTAATGGGGTTGGTCTCACTACCAGAGCTCGGAGTTCCGTGTAGCATCAAACAACAATACAATTTCTTTTAAACTAAATTATTTTACTTTTAAACTAAATATAACTACTTTTATTTTCTGTATTGAAATAATAACGAACTTGAAACTGCACTTCTTTAATTGCTTTATTTTCAACGGTGTGTTTATGCACGTAATAGAAAAGTACTGAAATATTCTAAACATTAATTCAACTTACTCGCTATGACTCACCAATCCCCCGAAACAGTTGCATTCGGATATCTTCGCGAGTCAAGCTCGCTGCACTCGCTCACCAAATAATACTACATTCATGTAGTCTATTAGGAGTTCTTTCAACACCTCGGAAACATAAAGCAAAGCAAATCGTTTCCCGAGGTTTAAAATCTAGATTATAACAGTAATATAAGAAATGAACGTTATAATTTATTTATTTATTTTTATAACTCTTTGTGAAGGCAGAAGAATACTCAACCCTTTATTGCATATTTTATTTATTTATTTATTTTTTTTTAATTCGGTGATAAAGAAAAGTTAAAGATAAATTTGACTATTTGTTGATAAAAATATGTGGTTGTAGTCACAATAATTCCTTAATTAATAATATGTATTGCCAAAACAAAATCACGAAGTAAACATATATGGCGAGTGGATAGCTTTGATTATTACCTATCATTCTCATATGGTTCACATCACCTTATTAAGGAAAACAGGCACTTTCTAAGAATGGAATTTCCCCAAGGAGATCTAATGTTTCCCTTGGGGGGGGGGGGGGATTAATATTGCAATGTTTGAGGAAAAAAATGATAATAAAAGATGTGTTAAAACGTCGACAAGAATCATCAGCGCGGAAACTCCGGAGGTCTCGCTCACCAGTTATTGAAATATTTCTTAAAGTGCTGCTGCGCTAGATATTTAACTATAAAAGGGATTCAAAGAAATTTAAATCACAGCCTTTGTGTTGCCACTCAAGATGGCTCAAAAATTAATTTAAACAAGACAGGCTGAAGGAAAGCCTAACCAAGATATTGCCATATCTTTCATCTAAATTACTGCCGATTTTGGGTGTTTTTTTAGATAAATTACCAAAGAAAATATATTTTTTACATACACACTGAACGGCCAAACCAGAAATTAACCCCAACACTGCAAACGTACACTTGCCACGATGAGATTATACATATATACACGAAGAGCAAAAAAAGTATATCAAATGTGTCAGGGCGTTACAACCATTACTTCAACCATGGTCAAATCATGGACCAATAAAAATGTAAACTGCGTCTTCCATGGTTATACATCATTGGTTTTTAGCCTTTCTAGCTCTGCGTCCTCTTTGAAAGCTGCTGTGAGATCATGCCCCCTCGTCCCCATATATGGTCAGTACCAGTAGTAGAAATTTGAAAATAAAGTTGATTATTAAATGAAAATGGATACATTTCATGCACAGAATTGGACATTGCGACGTATATCATAGTTTGAAGCATTTTTTTTTTTTTAAAAAAGGACAGTAAAATGCGTAATTTACAGTTGGTGCCACTTTTATTTTGTTTTATTTTAAACACAGGCCTCCTTTTACATTCTTCTGTGCCTCCCCACCTCCCGTGTGGATGGAGCCCCCAGGTCGAATACCATTGCTGTATATGCTAGAATCTGGTTATCATGATGAAAGATCATATTATAGATAATAAATCAGAAAGGTTGGAGTTTTAGTGCATAACTGTAAATAAAATGACCTTTTCTTATTTTTTTAATCTCAAAATTTGACCGTTCAGCTCCTTAAGTCACGTGATTGTGGTCAAGAACTTTTCATATTCACATCCTACACGCAACACTATTGTTTAATTTGATTTGTTTTTGGTCTAAGGGTTTGTTTTCTTTATTTGGGATATTTTTTCCATTGGTATTGGTTGTGTAGTGTCTCATTTCTTTGTCTCTAAGCAGCTTTCCGTGAGCAATCAGCTTGTGCTGTCAAACAGCAATGAAACGAATAGCGAGAAGATCCTGAACAAGGTGCTTTAGACGAGTTTTTCTGCGAAACGCTTCGTAAACCAAACAGTAATTGTTTTATTTAATTTTCCCTTTCATCATTGCAGCGATTTATTGTCAAGTTATTGGATTACATTTAAAACTAGGTTATGAACTAATAAGTGAGACTTTTGAGCGGCATTCGTTGTATCGTCACTTTTACTTTTTTTTTATATTTTAAGTATGGGCATGATGATCCTATGAATGCATAAATTTGTATTAAAGAGAAATGGCTTTTATACCGTCATTATTATGGTATCCGAACATGTTGAAAATGGCGATTTCAGCCCAAATTTAACAAAAATTGTTTATAAATTTTTGGATTAAACTCTTCCTTAGCTTCCCAAAACTGGTCAGTTTTTGTCTCTACGTTAATTAGAAGCAGAGATAGTAGTCTTTTTAAACGCATAATATACGGTAAACATATGAAAGCTTAAATTAAAATCAAAGTTTTAACTTTCTCGAAATTAGCTTTTCTATAAAATTTGATCACTTCAAAAAGGATAATTTTGCACACTTTGTCTCTTTGTTGCTTGCTAGGGAATGTACTTAACACCTAACTCAAAACTGCAATAGTTTGGTATTTTATGAGCAGATCATAAATAACAATGTGGTAAATTTGCCGAAAATCTTACATATAATGCTTCGATGAGCTCTAAAAAAGTTTAGTTCCAACACATCCTCAAAATCTCAAAATTTTTGGTATATGCACTAGATGCGTGTCAATAAGTTATTTTCTTGGTAGTTTTCCCCTGATAAGTTGACAAATAATTACAGCATTTGTGATTTTCTTTTTAAATTTTACAAATAATTACCTTTTTTATGAAATTTTTTGGGAGTATTTTTAAAAATGCTAGTTAATTATTTATTTTCAATAAAGCAGCATCAGAAAAACCAATAACAGTGTTTCTAAACGTAGTTTTCTTTGAAAAGAGATCCAAACGAGTACATTAATTAATACTTTAACTTAAATCAAATCATAACCGAGAATGAAAGTAAATTATAATTATCACTAGGTTTATTTTCAGAATTCACCATTATGTTTTTTTTAATCAGCAAGTCTGAAACTAGTCCAAAAGTTGGCAACGTAGACATAGCAGTAGTCGGAAATTCCGATTGGAAAAAACATGGGCTCGAACTATTTTCCCTGATTTTTTTTCCCCTTCCAAAAGTGAACAGTTCCTAGCACAACTAAATATCATGATCACTAATAAAGCACAGAGACTAAGTTTTGTGTTTATATTTACCCTAACCTATTTGTACAAGTAGCAATGTCGATGTTTAATTTATGACTTGATTTTGCTCGGGTAAGAAAAAGATGTAAAATGTTAACATCCAAATACGTCCGATTAGTTGTCGTAATGACTGTAATAAACTGAGCTTGCATTTGTAAATTACTTAATATTATGCTCTTGAATTTAGTTTAGTGCGCAACTTAAAACTGTTAGAAAAACAATAATTAAAAGTTTGTACTGACGCGTTACAGGATTGATTCTAAGAAATGGTGGATGAACACGGGACCAAAATTTGAACTAAATCAAACGTGTACAATATTTGATTTTCTTTATAGCATTTTCAACATTGTATCATTCAAAATTTTGTCATTCCAGAATAAAGAAATTAATGGATGATACTGAATGCGTTTTGGTAAATATTTCCGTATATGTAATACTTGCACCATATTATGCTTCAAGAGTTTAGGTATGTTAACGAACTTTTAAATTTCAGGTATTTTTCAAATGTAATTATTACTGATGATCGCTATTAATTTCTGAATATTATCATATAGCAAAATAGAGTACCTAGCAATCTTTTCCCCTATGTATGGTATTTTTATGTATTTACTACTATTATTATTACTTCTTTTTAAATATTTGTTTTTAATTCTAATTTTTGTTGCGATTAGTTTTTATTATTTTGATAAAATATATGTATACATTTATTTTCTTTGTATACTTCTAAAAACATTTTAAAGCTACAGCCTTCGAATGCTACAAACCAGAACTCGACTAGTTTAATGAAGGAACTTTTAGGAGACTAGCGGACCACTTCAAAAAATAATTATGATAACTAGTACTCCTCCGATAATGATGTTGTTAACAGACGATGAAAATGAGTTGATAAATAAAATAAGCATAGTCATACATTAAAGATACAAGTTACCCTCCAATTCCCACCTCCGCATCAAAGTGGACGACGATTTAAAAAATGGGCATTGCAGGGTTAACCCATGCTCGTGTTGACTGATTGGTACTTTTACTGCTGCAGTAGAAACCACCAATCCGTCAATACGAAGACAGAGTTACTGAATTATTAAGATCCAATTAGGTTAACCACAGGTTTCGACAATCAGTGGCCTCGCCCATACCTGTGACCGTAAATGGAAGAGAAGGGCGTTGAGGATTGACCCTCTAATTTCCAACTCCGCCTCAAGGTGGACGACGATAACAAAACGCGGGCATTAGAGGGTTAAGACTTCCCTTTTTTTGGGTGTAATATAATAAAAGATTGGCTACCGTTTTGTATTCGCTAGTAAATCAAGGAAATGTAAGTGCTTTCATATTACATTATATAATGCATGACTTTACAATAAATAAAATAATTTCAGTTGATGTGCTCACTGTATGCCAGCATGAATTATTATTATTATTATTATCATTTTCCGTTGTTTTTTTTTGAGGACAATGGCGTCCGGTTTTGAGAAACCATTTTGTTTATTTTTACCGATTGTACAATATTGAAGCAGGATTCTTTTTTTCTAGTTAAAGTATTTAAAAAATTAATAGCGTGGTTTTAAGGGATATGTATACATTTCCTTTTCTTTTTTTTTTGCAGTTATTCAATACTTCACTGCGTAAAATAATAGGTATAATACATAAGGCAGTATCTTTCTTTAAGAAAATTCATTTAATTATATATTCTTTTCCACATAAACTAAATGGGAACTGATTTTTTTACTGTAAAAAGGTATTGCAAAAGTTCCTAATGCTAAAAATAAACACTCAAGTAATTAATTTTTTGCTTGGTCCAAATATATAGTCTACTAAATAATAATAACAGTGAAACCCGTTATTAAATAAATTTCAAGGGAAAAAGAACTACGTTCCAATAGTAAACCAATACATAAATTAATTAAATAAAAAAAGTAAAGAAATAAATAGAATTAGTACATTAAAAAAATACTTTATGATGAGGAACGAGCATGGATGTAGTAAAAAAGAGACCGTTTTGATAATATTGCAGCTAGAAAATTTAAAATTTAAAAAATTCCTTGCAAAAGGAGTCATTTATCGCAATACAATACAATAAAAAATTCATATCTCCAATTAAACATTTACTATTGGACATAGCATCTGAAAATCGTTTCATTCGAGAAATCTTAATTTTTTAAGGAAATCGTGCAATGTAAAATTTTATCTTTGTTATAATATGTTTAGGATTAATAAGGGTTGTTGAGAGTATAAGTAATTTTACGCCAAAAGAGCGTTTTTTTTTTTTTTTCACTTTAACATAAATACAAATAATGATCCTTTTAAAGTTACACTTGTTAGTATTTGAAAAAGCATACGTGTTTAAATAAATATGTTAAAATTATAAATTTTTATTTTCTTTCTGCATTCTAAATTTCAGTTTGTTTACTCAAGATTTGAAAACGCAAATTTATTTATATCGGATAAAAGAAAATTAATAGTTTTGTTGGTTATCATTATTTTTAATTGCTGGAAATTACTTTTTTAATAATTTTAATGCATTATATGCATTTACAAACATGCGATTTTTTAAGCTTATGATATTTACTTGCTTTTCAGAAGAAAAAAATATATACATATATAGCATTATAAGAAATTAATTGACAACAAAATTAAATAATTTCTTTTTGCATAGCTTATTTGAAAACATGAAAAATAAAAAAGTCATACAAATATAAATTTATTATCATTTTTTTAAATAAAAAGCACCAACCTTTTTCTGTAGTTTTGGCGAAAATAATAGGAGTAGCATTGATAGCAAGTCCAAGCGTGATCCAAAATATAACACTCGGATTCCCAAGTGTCCTTTAGGCGCACTATCCCGTAGAATCTTCAGCGTGTGCATTGCGAATCTGTGTCAATTAAAACTTTTTCACGCAGATGATTCCTGTATTATAACTAACGCACGCGCTTTAGAAGGTTTTATTGCGATGAATACGTCAAACACGATATTTTTTTGCAAACTAACAACTAAACAAACACAACCGCAGAAGCTGTCTAAACGATTGTGAGAGTTTTTACTTTTGAAAAAGCCTGCACTTTTTAATCCGTGCCAGGCCAGGCCTAAGGTCGTTTGGGAGCATTGCCGGAAAATAAAATGTGAATTCCGGAAAATAAACAGCAAATCCAATCCGCTCAAAGTAACCGATTTTTTCCCCGTTTCTTCTTTTCCGTCCCTCACTTCAGATTTATCCTGTTTCGATTTCAACAGGAAAACAGAGACGGACGAGTAGGAGCAAAAGAACAGAGCACCACTGCAGATGCGGCGCTAGTCTGCTGCCGTTCCTCGGTGGCGGGCAAATCGGGGGGTGGGTCGCTGGATTGGTGGGAGTAAAGAGTTCTTTCCCCCCTCCTACCGCGCAGTCTCTGATAGTACTGCTGCCTGCCGCTGCCGCCTAGCTCGATAATGTTGCACTAGGGGTTGAGGTGAGGGTGGAACAGCCCGCGAAAGAGAGAGAACGAGGGAGAGTTTCACTCCCTCATTCCCTTTTGGTTCACAATCCGAACTTCAAAAGATGCGGACGTGGAAGAATGCCGGAGAGCAAAAGCGTGAATTAACGACCTCCTATTCTTTCTCCACGTTGGGCAGAAAAAGAGACATTGTTATCATACCCCAGTATTGTAATTGGCGAAGCTGTATCTGGAATTAGGTTAAGCAGAAGCTATGCATATTAAAGAGATAATTTTGAATATTAAAGCAGTGAAAGAAATATAAATACATCAGGAATTTATTTAGTTTTTTCATTCGTATATTCTCTCGTTTTATTTCTTTTTGTAAAGTTCGTTAAACATAAAAATAATCATAACAATGCAATGTCGTTCCGTACAAATTCCGTGAATACAAATAAATTTTCGGCTAAAACAAAAAAAGAAACACATAGAAGCAAAACCATCATAGCAAGAAATATATAATGACATTAGTTCACACGACTTTCTGAAACGCCATTCATAGACACAGCATAAAAGGTGTGCTCATGTTCACTGATTTATAGTCATTTCACAATTTATTTTTTAAGGTACTATAACTAAGTAAAATATCACATAAATTGCGATGGGGAAAACTATATGAACATATAGTGCCATAATTACGTTCATGATTTTTATTTTCGATGTGTGTGATCTGGTTATTTCGTTTAAATTATGCAAAAGCAAAAACGAATAAAATTCTTTGACATTTTTGTTTTGCATAACACAAGTCGTAATAGAAAGAAATAAATTTTGTCATTTTTATGACAGAAATGTCTGCATTTTTATAAGTTACATTTACTCATCAAAATTTTTACAGTAGTAATTGTTTCTTTCTTTTTTTTCGCTGTCTCAAGGCTAACGCTATTTTAATATTTCAGAGCGTTGTTATTACGCTAGTAATTATGCATAGAAAATTAAATTTTAATTTTGTTTCTGAAATTTTGCGTGGACGAAAAATTAGACCTTTATCGCATGTTTTTAAAATTATTCAGCGTATTGTGTTAGGTTGTTAATGGTTTTTTTTTTTTTGCTTTATATTTTTGTTTATTTGTTTTTAAGTTAATATTTGGTACATATATATCAAAATTAAGTAGTTAGGTCTGTGCAAAAATTATTTACTATTGTTTTCTTTTCCCTTTTAAGAGTACTGAAGAAACGTTTCAATTTCAAGGTTTTAACTAAGCAATCTAAATTATACCAGAAATGTGACTTTGGCTATTCTACACTATAAAACAAAATAGCACGGGGGTATTAAACAGTTACAAAACCAAGGCAACTTGCATCCCCTAAAAAGGGTGAAAGTTGCAATGGCTTTGTAATACTGACCTGTGGTTAACAAGTGAATTTTAATTTTTTTCCTAAAGAAAAGTATACCTTTAGTTTTGTAAGTCTTTGAGAGGGTAAATAAAGTTTTGTGCTTCAACAAGATAACATTTGAAATACTTCTTAGAATGGGTAATAAGAATGTCTTCGACTTCAACAAGATAACATTTGCAGTACGATATACTGATGTAGATCGTTTATATTATATATCTCGAAAGTAACTCCCTTTTTTTTTCACAGTTTTATTTAACTTGATTTTTCACGGAAGTTTGTTACGGTTTTCGACCACTATTACTGCATACATTGTCTTCAAACTTCGCACACAAGCTTATCTTCGATGACAATACAATATTCCATATATTTTATAATTTATTATATCGTTAATTAGGAAAGAAATTAATAATTTTAGCTCTGAGGAAATTGTCAGAATTATTATATATCGAGTGGCAACGATAGCTTTGTTTGGAATGTTTGGATAATGCAATGATGTTAGAGAGCATGTTATTTAACTTGATTTGTAGCCGAGTCTGTGGCGCAATTGTTATAGCGTTGGAATGTGACGCCGCTGGTCCTCAGTTTAAACCCCCCCAGTTCCCGGTCTCATCCATTCCATTCCATTCAACTTTGTTTGTCACGGAAGTTTCTTACACGGTTTTCGACCACTATTACTGCATTTTAGTTTTTTTTAAATAAAATTTAACTCAAAAACATTTTTTGGAGATTTAATATATTATTTTAAATATATAAATATAGGTACGTATGGTGATTTTTTTGTGAAATAAGAATAATTATTCTTTCGAGTAATTTTTAAATCACGGATAGTTGAATTCCTTGTATGTTCAGGAAATTATGCAACTAAAGATGTTTTTTTTTTTTTTTTGCCTTATCGCTTTTTTATAACTAATTAAAAAATCCCATTACGCAACGGTAAAACATATTTTGATTTTTTTACGCCTCAAGAAAAAATTTAAGTTATGAGAGATAATGAATAGATATATTCATTATCTCTCATCAATAAAAATTGAATGAAAACTTTGTGACCATGGAATGCAAAATAAGTCTCATCCAAAACGTACGTCCTGGCGAATAAATTTGAAAAGCCATTGAAATGCTGAAGCCTTTGAAAACACTCGCAACCAATTATCAATATTTGATAGAAAGAAAATTTTTAATATAATTTATTCCTATAAAAGAATAAGGAATCAGCTCATTGTTCATAAGACTGTTTTTGGAATGCCTTTCAAAAGATTTTTGGTTTTTATAAAATACGATTTAACACACTTTAACTGTAATCCGTATTTTATGTTGTTACTTCCTATATATGCTATTTTTTTCCTTTAAGTCGGCCATTCAATGCTTTATACAGAACTATATCTAATTAACTTTAAAAGAAAAAATCATATTACAATCTCCGTTTTATTGTTACAAATATTTCTAGCATGTGACAGAAGAATGTTCATGCATAGATCGGTTATACTAGTTTACTATAAATTTGTTTACGGCTAGTTTGGTCTGGGTTAGTAGAATGTAAGAAGTTATATTTGGTCAGTAAAAACTAACATTTTATTACCGGACACATTTAGAATTGATATAGAAAGAAAATATCGAATCGGTTAAAACACGTAGCATACAAAATTTATAAACGCAGATTAAAACTTTTTTGTTAAAATAAGCGTAAATGTCTGAAGGTATGCATTAAAGCATCACATTATGTAAATTTTAAGCATTAAAAATTACACATTAAGTAATTTTAAGTATGAATTAACAATTCGATTTTCTTTAGGTGATCATATGAAAGCAATTGCGTCATCTGTATACCTCACTTTTAAAAAAACTAATATCAGTGCATTAGAGCTTAACACTTAAACTGGATTTTTGGTGGACAAAGAAAAATTAAAAATTTGCAATATTTAGCTGAGGACATAAGAACTTAATACATGCAACAAAAATTACTTGAAAGTAAAAAAAAAAAAGTTTAGTTTTACCCCCAGAAATAACTATAAATTACCGTAATCATATTTGGAAATATAGTTTGATTGTGATGACTTACTTCAGCTAACTTACCAAACTTCTTAGTTTAAAACTGTTGAACTAGAAGTGTTATGTTTAGTACTTTTAAAAGGTTTATGAGCATAATGTCTTAGTGTTTGTAAAAGTTTTTTTTTTCCTTTCTTTTTTTTATATAATCTTTCTAAATACTTGAAAGAGTTGTGTTACACCCTGCAAACGGAAGTGTATATACACCTATGTGTTTACACTGTCAACGTTGGAAAATTTTTAACTGTCTTCGGAGCTTTAGCGGTCGTTCTGTAAATTTTTTGTTGCAGGTGTGGGTTTATAATATAACAGCTATATATATATATATATATTGCTGGTTTGCTGTTTCGAGACAAGAAGAAAACGGTTCGAATCACCGGGAAATAAAACGAAGTCTTACACGTGACCATTGGTCGATCATCCTCAATAGAGCTCATATTGGAAGTTTTATTTATTTTTTCATTATTTTGAGTTGAAGTTTTGAAGAGTTGAATATGTGGTATTTTGAGCGAAATTTTGAGTTTTTAACTTTAGGTAAATAATTTTTGGATGATAGACCAGCTCCCAACCTGGTTAGCATTAATTTCAAGCAATATTTATGAAAAACATACAAAATGTAAGGAGGAAAAAATTAGGTATTTTATGTCAAAATTTAAATGAACAATTACAATATTATTTGCTTATTAATTCGTTATACCTTAAATATATCAGCTGTGGTTCAATGTTTGTCATTTGTCCGCCAGCGCCAACAACCGTTTTCTGTTTAATCGGTCAGTTGCTCTAAAGCAGTGTTGCTTCGTTTGCGTTTCATTGCATTTTTCCCCAAGATGACTACATAGGACCCCTAGTTTTACTTACAAATACAAATAATGCAAACGCGCCATATTAACAGAATTTTCAAACGTCAGTTCGTATGATTTGTTACAATTTGATATCGCTGCCATGCGTAAAAATTTCCTTTAACTAAAAATTAAAAGAAAGAAGAAGAGGTAATGTATTAGTGGTATCCCAAATAGCTTGTCTTAAAATTAGAATTAACATGCATTAACGTCATTTTACCACTACGTGTAGTGCTAAACCTTCTACGATGTAATAATATTTTTTTAGAAAATATTTCAAGAAAATTAAACAAAATTAATTTTCACGAAAAAAACTGCAATTCTTTGTGCAACAATGTGGAAAATATTGCGGTCGAGAACATTTCTGGAGATATTAGAATGCAAATTATAGAGCTTTTTAACTTCGAAATTAAAATACTCCTTAAAACTATATTTTAATGTTACGGTTCAATATTCCTCTTAATTTAACATCAGAAACTTTTCATTAGTTTCATTTAGTTTAAATTCATGCGGATCGCCGTCGTACGAAGTCTTACTGTGTGCCCTTTTTCAGAGAGAAAAATAGGGTTTTTTGAAAAAAAAAAAAAAAACAACCTAATATTTTTGGGGAATTTTTCTTGCTTTAGGGTGTTTTTTTCGAGTCTTATTTTTTAAGGGTGCCTTTTGGCTTTAGCGACCCGGCGCTTTTTTGATACAGCCACATGACCTTGCACTTGTGTATGGCGCGGGCCTGGGTCGTGTTGTACTTAAATCAGTTAATCTAGGTTTTCCAACTAGCACACTTTAGTAAAAATTAAGGAGGATTTGGAAAATCGGAAAAGAACGCAGTTAAGACGGAGAATATCTTTACGTGACTCAAAAAAAAAAAAAAAAAAAAAAAGATAAAGGATAGCATCAAGCTGATACAAAAGTTGAAATTGGGATGATGTTCAGGCTGCTTTATTCCGAAAAAAAATTTAAAATTAGAAAACAAAAACATTTACGTTTTCCAAATTCTTTGTCTTTTTTTTAATGGGATTGTTTACTTTTGTAGTAAATGATATTGCAATCCGTAAAAAAGTGTTTTTGTACAGCAAAAACGCAAACATAGACACGAAAAAAAAAAAAAAAAACTTTATTATTACTAAATAGTAAGTACACTACAAAAAATTCTACTTGAATCTTTCACCAAAAATGGAAAAAAATGGTGCAACATTGCACCATTTTTTCTATTTGTTAAGGTACCTGGTACCAGCTAAGTACCAGTGTCAGCTGCAACTAACACTGGTACTTAGCTGGTACTAAGTTGAACCATTATAATGGTATAGTTTTACCATGAATGTGAAGCTAGGAACCAAGGTTGGTTGCGGCTAAATTTCATTTTTTTCCTCTTTTGGCGAGAGATTGAACTAGAATTTTTTGCAGTGTAGGAATAATAAGTAAATGGAAACTTTAACGTTTTTAAGTACTACGCTGTTTTTTCAAAGACATTTAATTATAATGACTTTTAGTTAAGTAATATACTTTGTCAAAATAAGCTGTTGCCAAATGAAACACCCACGAAATTTTAACAAAACATTTAGAAAAAAATTAATTTTGCTTCCAAAGATGGCCTTCTTTTGAAAGCATTTTCAATTCGACTCTCAAATATTTGCTTTGAAAAATCGCAATACCACACTTTCCTTAAGAATAAAGCTTCGTTTGCAGTCATTATATGCGGATATTTACAATTCTCATTCTCTTGAGACAGAGCTTATGCATTAGTCTGAGTAATAACTGGAGTAATTGAGAATGTTGGTATGCTTTATTGCTGCTTTTGAAGATTTATATCAGCGTAAACCTTAAAGTTCCAGTCAAAATTCATTTTGGCGTAATAAATTTCCCTTAATATTCTGAGAAGAAAATATTATCTTCTATCAACAAATAAAAAAGCTTACGACTATTTATAATTATGGTAGATTAAAAAGAATAGCTATGATTTACCTTCTTTTTCTAAATCTTTAAAGAAGCCCATTTTTATTTTAACTTTTGAATTTGGTTGCTAAATAAATGCTCCAACTTTCCTTGTTCATTTAGCTTAAATATAAATTTAATTGATCAAAATAGTTTATGAAATTGAGTGTTTCGAAGTTTACTGAAATGACTTATTAGTTAAATAGTGTTAGCTTTTTTTTTTCTTTATTAAGCAGGAAAAGAAAAAAAAGAAAATTATAGGAAATAAGAAATTTCTTATAGGAAAAGAAAAATTAATGCTTATACCACAGGCGCTAAATATACATATTGTTTAATAAAAACGATGATTAAAACTAAATATATGTGTATATAAAGACCCAAAACACCAACACTGTTAAAAAATTTTGTGAAAAAATAGTAATATAACAATTTATTTGATTGTTAATTTACCATATTTAATTACAACAGTCGAATAACCGTTAAAAAGATGGTACTCAAACCGCTAATTGTGAAAAAGATCGTTTATTCTCTGCTTCTCCTAAAGAACGTTTAATTAACCGTAATTTACGAGCGCCACCTAGGTCTCATAGTCAATAAGAATCTGGCGTCCATCTTGATTGTGGATCGAAGAAGTGTATGTGAAGATTAGAATTCCATCGCATAATATTGTATAGTTCCTTTTTATCTGAAGGGAGGAAATGAAAAGAAGATGAAGGTTAATAGTCATAAAAACTAGTTGTGGAAACATATTCCATATATATATATATATATTGATATTGCATTTTTATCTTTCTCAGAATCAAAAAAAAAAAAAAAAAACTTCTCAAAATGTTGGACATCCAGTAGGTACCTCTTGGAAAAGTATGGAAATACTGGCTTTCCAAAGTGGAGATCCCGGGTTCTATCCCTGTCTCCGGCTGACCTCCTGTTCCACCGTGTCCTCGCACCTCGCCGTCCGCCACAATATAATTGCTATGAATGTTTACTACGCCTCGAAGATTCTACGCATATAGTTAACTACCATAGCTGCAGTATGTTATCATAAGTGCTACTAAACGATTATAAAACCGTAAACTTTTGTATTTACGGCTTTTTAACCAAGCTGATTGGAAATGGTTTAGAACCCTTAAAGATACAAAAATGTTCTAAACCGTAAATTTAACGGTTAATTAGATGGACAGACTGCTGCCAGCTATTTAACCGTAATTTCATGATGACATTTCAAACAATGTATGAAGAATTTATGTATGGAAGTATAAACATAAACCCACTAATATACTAAAAATATCATTCCCATAAACAATGATCCTAAAATCCAAAAGGGCCTTTGTAAGCCTTTTGCGCCTATTCTGCAATGACCAAATACAACAAAAATGGAGTAATTAAATAGAAACTAAAAGAGTTAAAGTAGAAATGTAAAGTAGAAACGACAACCAATCAAATTGGATCTTATAATGTGTGTGTCTTCATCATTTATTTCGTACAATTTGGGCTTCGTACAATATTGCTTCAGAATATGTACTTGTATAGGTTATTTTTCTCTGCATTCATATAAGATAATCATTAGTATCTATTTTTTCATTATTTAACTATTTTAAAAACGTAACAGCTCCATATTTTTTTATTATTTATATTCTTTTTTTCTTAGAAAATATAGAGAGCTGAAGATCAAATAAATGTAGCTATTCGGCAGATACTCAAAAAAAAAAAAAAAAAAAAACAATTTAAGGCTCAGCATTTTCTCTAACTGTAGTGGAAAAGTTTAAGCTTTGAAATTTTGTTTATTCTAACATAGGAATGCGAAATATTATTGTACGATAAAATATGTGTTTTAAGCTTGAAAATAAATATTTTAATGTTAAAATACTATTTCAACAAATAATTTATGAAAAGTTATTTATTTTGTAAAATGTTATAACAACATATAAATTGATGCTATATATATGAAATAAGACAGCAAAAAAACGAAAAGAACATTTAAGTGACAAAATCTTTTGGGAAAGTATAATGCTTATAAATTATAATTAAATAACCTCATTTATGTTTTCTTTTTATAATTAAATCAAAAAATAATTAATTACAGTAATGTGCATATAAACCTACCTACAATTTTTAATGTTTTTAAAAAGTTCCGATTACTTAAGAAAAACAAGCTTTAACACATTTCTGCTCCGAATTATACCTTTTTTTATCACTCGAAAACGATGCTCATTTTTGCAAACATATGGAACTCTAAAAATGTTTCCTATGAATAACATTTTTTTTCCCTCCATCAGAGATACACCGCTCAATATCCATACCTAACGATCCATAAAATCTTTGGAAGGTTGCGCCCTAGCTGAAAAAAAGAATCAGAAAACGTTTCATTGGTAATTTATGTGCAGTAAAAATGTTACGACTACATGCGAAACTGATATGATAAAAATCTAAAAGAAACACGATAAGCCGGCTATTTATCGTACGTTTAAGTATCGATATTCAACTACGCTATCAAGATATTTTTATGTAGTTTACAGACGACGGACATTAATAGTAATTCATGGTTATTGCACTTTTTCTAGTAAAAATATGAACTGGGAATAAAAGGACCAGCAGCATATACAGGTTGTAAATGTAAACAAGTCCTTGGTGGCATGAGTTTTATAGGTGGTTTTAATTAAGAGTTGAATATTAACAGAAATTATGGTAGTTTCAAACTTTACTTTTGAAGACTTTTCGTAAGTACGCTATTTGAAATTATTTATAGTAAGTGGTTGAAGAGGAAATATTTTTCTCGCACAGCTAAGAAATTAATAATTTATTAATATAAATGTGTTTTTACTATATTAGGAACGAAATATTTGATAACACATCGGTATATTTGACATGTCTATGTTACTTAAACACAATGGCCAGAGGAGTAGAGGAAGGCCGGTTAACAGATGGGTAGACGGGGTGGAGAAATACCTTAAAAATCTAAATGTCCGAAACTGGAAAAAAAGACCGAAAGACAGAGGGCTTTGGAGGAACATTGTTAGAGAGGCCATGGCCAAACATGGGCTGTAATGCCAGGGAGTTAGTTAGTTTTTTTAACACAATGGCTCATAAAAATAATTTAACTTTGTGCAAGTAAACAATAATAATAAAATTACACGTTAATTTAAAGCACAAATGAGCAAAAAAATGCAGACATATGTTTCGGGATTGCTTGGAATCCCTTTTTCAATGCGACAGGGAGCTTCTAGATGCAAAACATCCAAATGAAGCAGACAGAACAAGAAAAACAAAGCTTATATAGCCTAAGAATTATCTGTAAACCAATGAGAATAAAGGCAGCGTGAAGTGGAAGTAGAAGTAGCAGGAAGACACCAATAAGAGAGCAACAAACGAATCCAGTTGAAAGTACAGGAAGTAAAAAGGAATAACAATAAAAATAAAGCAAAAAAGACGACAGCATGCATAAAAATTGCAAAAATAATAAAATAAAATACAAAGAATAAAATTGAAATAAAAATAAGTACAGAAACTACCAAAACAAAATGCAAAACAAAGTACACATGTAAAGGAGGGGGAGGGGCTTCATTTGGATGTTTTGCATCTAGAAGCTCCCTGTCGCATTGAAAAAGGGATTCCAAGCAATCCCGAAACATATGTCTGCATTTTTTTGCTCATTTGTGCTTTAAATTAACGTGTAATTTTATTATTATTGACAATGGCTCATATTTAACAGTACAGTAGAATCTCGATAATTCGAGGCGGACGGGACCGGAGCTACCTCGAACTATCGAAAACTCGAATTATAGAAATCATAACAACATTTTATAACTAAGTAAAAAGGGAGCAAAGCAAATTTTAAATTTCAGTATCGTATATTTACAGGAAAAATGTACGTACATAGTTACATGATTGAAAGTTAATTATATTTTTTAATTTGCCACCATTTCAAATCGCTGTAAATGTAGGCATCGTACTTATTAATGAAATTTTTGGTCCCCAGTCATGGATAAAAGTAGCCCAATTCGATATTTTTACGCATGAACTGCCGAATAACAATAAAAATCAGATGTGGTATTTCTTTCACAAGTTTCGCTGTTGTTGGTCATTATTTGGGAGCTAAGCCGATATTTTTTCGCTAGCTCGGATTTATGGGAAACTCGAACTATCGAGACTCGGATTATCGAGACTCTACTGTATTTGGCAACTCACAGTAAATGTTGATCAGAATAAAGGCGCAGTCAGTACATGGATAAGCATGTTCAACCCTTTAACCCCTTAACTGGGTTACTCGTACGGCGTACGGGCTACCCAAAGTTAGCTCCAACTGGTTTGCCCGTATACCGTACGGGCATTGAAATTTACGCCTTTCTTTTTTTTGAGTTGTCCGTATTTTTAATAGATTGAAGGAGAGTCATTGAGGGGCATTTGTGTTTCAAAGTTATAAAATAAAAAAATGCTTAAAATCTTTATTTATGAAATTATTTTTTAAATCTTTCATTTTCCTTTTATACCAAGTTAGGACTTTAATTAATACAATAAAAGATATGCTTTTTTAGGAACGTCTGTGGTAAGAAAATTAACCAGTTAAAGGGTTAAATCCATCCGAAGTCTACGCAAGGGTTCCACAGAGCAGTGATACGATTATACTGTGATATGGCTGATATGATTATACAACTTCAAATTGTTTTGAATTCAGCAAATATATAATAAATAAAGGTAAAGCTCATGCAGTTTAAATGTCTCACATTCAGAGCATTACGGGAAACGCATGAAATTTCATAGAAAGTTCTTAGTTGTTTTGGAATGTTTATTTATATAAGATTTTTTGAATATCTACGGATATTACTATTTACACTATTGGCTTATAAGTAAAGGGTAATGTCAGTTTGTAGAAATGACGCTCTAAAAGCACAACAAAAATGGTTTGAAAACACAAAAAAAATTATGAGAGTATTGTAGAACAGCAAGTTGACACACGCACCGTAGTAACTAATACAGTTAGGGTCTTGTTAATGGATCCGTTTCATAAAGCAGTCTATAAAACATTACGAGTTGATCATTTGTATGAAAATACTAGTACTTATGTGGTTGTGATGTGATGTAATAGAATCCGTACAACATCTCATCAGAATATTTAAAGCATTAAACAACTCATCTATTATTGGGGATGGAAACCCCATATTTTAATCAATGCTCTCCGAAATTTCAAAACAGACGTAGCAAGTGAATTACGGACTGCAGTTCCTTTTGAGCGTGTCATATGTGATGGGCTTCAGAAAGCTGTAGAGAGCTCCTTCGAAACTTCTTTAAGGCATTAATTCATCATATGTTTGGTGTGGACGGGAGTTGTGTTCATTAAACCGAAGTTATATATACGCTCCCGAATATACACACAAGTTATTGCAGAATTTTTTCTTGAAAAATAGTCTCACGTTTTTGAGATTTATTCACAAACCCATGTTAAAGACTCATTAAACTGCAAATCACCGAAACTGTTGAATCAATGATAATACTCTTGTGGTAACTATAGTTCTTTCCTTATTTAAATTTGACGTGAGTTCCATTGAATTAAAAACCTTGACTTATTAAAAGATGAATACACCCCACAATATGTCCAGTTACATTCGCGATTATTAAGAATGCCTGGTGTTAGCAAGATTGTGTTGTTGCAAATGAAACTGATTTAAAAGTAGTACTGCCATATTCGCAATGGCGTCCCAAACAAATGCATATGGTACTTTCACCAAGACCGACCGTTGTCCCCAATAGCTGTACAAAGTAGTCATGGCAGCTCTTATGCTCTTCCTCCTCTTTTTTTTTTTTTTTGCACAGTACAAAAAATCTGTAAAATGAGTCTAAATATTTCTGTCTTCTAAATTTACGAAGAAATATAGTTTAAAATCAAATAATCAAGTTTCCTGTTAACAGTTTCTCAAAAAACTTTTTGCTTGCCAGCACTCTAAACAACTACAGAGAAGACCGAATTCAGATTTTTCGGTAGTTTGTGACTAATTCACTTGCTAAGAAATGCATTATATGTTGTTTGCGTACGGTTTATTTCGAGCTCTAGGGAGCAGCTTAGCCCTCGGTGGCCAGTCCTCCAAACTTCCGAGGTATCTTTCTCCCAGCGGCCTTAGTCACAGGAATCCCAAATACGTTGACTCAACTAAACTACCTCCGACTTTGTGTACCATAAACAGTAATTCAGCGCACTCAAAGGTGGCGTCACTACTGGGGGACGTTATCTGATTTCTCTGTTTTTTACTCTGTATTTTTTCTTTTAAAAATATTTTGTAGTTTCCTGTTTTTAATTGTTTGTTATTGCATGCCAGACTCTTGATAAATGATTTCCAGGAGATTCTGATGTATTTTCTTGCAAAATTTTTTAGTGTGGCGAAGTTGAGGCAGATAATGACAAGTGTAGTAACATTTCTAACATGTTGGAAGCGCTTCCATACCTTAATAGAATTATGAAGAAAAAACATAACTTATACTTTCAGATATATACATTGCCTACAAAGTATAAAACACATATAAAATTACTACATTATATATATATAAAGGCAAAGTGCCCTTAAGCTGGCACCCTCAAATAAAACTACATTTAAAGTATTACCAATTCCTTAAATAATTTGAAATGAAATTTTTATTTTTTGAATGGTATCACTTCTTTAATCTCTTTAACTTGGTAATGCTTAAAATGTCTTTTTATTTGAGGATGTCAGCTCTAGGACACCTTATCTTATATATTTACTCATTTCGTTAATCACAAAAAATAAAAATGAAAATTAATTAGTCCTATAAGAATAAATAACGATTTTAAAAAGGTAAGACAGCACATTACACTAACATTAATTTTGTATTACACTAACAATGTTTCTACCCGTTAAATTTTATTTAATCAACAACTTAGAACACATCCGCTTGTTCTGCTCTAAATTGAACTTGATTATCATCCTCACATAGAGAAATATTTAAGCATCAAATCCAAACAAGGTATATTAGATTACTATGGAATGTACTTTTGTCTTCAGTTATTATAAAATTATAAAAAATGGTAATACAATTTTAAAAAAGAATCGCATTGGAAAACTGATAAAAATAGGGCATTTGAAATACTCCCTAACATATTTTTTTAGTTTTCTAACGCCAAATAATTACGTTAGACAAATATTTCTCCTAAAACATTAAACAAAGAAAATCAAGACAATTTAGTTAATGTTTTTAGTTGATGCGAATAGTTTAAAACACATACATTTCATTTAGAAATATGTTTTTGTCTTACTAATCAGAAAATATGATTCCAACTTAATCCAAGATTATGGATAATTTTAAAAAGTTAAAGAAAAATTAGGAAGTTCAGTTATTTAGAAACTGTTACGTGGAACAGTTTATTCCAGATAATGAAATTTATTTACCTGAGAAAAATATAAATGAAATCTGATTTATTGATTTTAGCACTTTAATTAAAAACATATAGCTAACGAAAAGTGATTTCATAAGTTCTTTTTTTTTCATTTCCAAATATATATTTCATATGGGTCCCTAGCTGTTACTTTTATTGAATTCGGAAGATCAAGAATAGCGCATTTGCTTTTAAAGCAATTTCCATCTGAAATGTGTTTAAAAAACCGAGATTCAGAATGAACTTTTTTGACGAGTTTTTCTGAGATTTATGTTTTTTTCTTTTCTTTCATCGACGTTATTAAGTGATGATGAGGTTGTTAACGGATTATATCACCTACATTTACGGAGCAGTAGAGACACACCAGGAGTCTACCGGTAATAGAGTAGAAGGAAAAATAAGGACAGTCTTTTATTTGAAAGCGCTATTAACGGATTTTTGAACTTTTTTGAAAAAGGGGAAATTTTGTGAGAGCTCAATTTCCTTTTCTGTGGAGATGCCGGCTATTATTGAGAAATTCTATCACCTGAAGTAATGGAGCTGTAATCTATTATTGAGGGCAATATATTTTTTAAGCTTTTATCGCAGGAGGAAACATCTTATTTATCAAAGCAAATATCGATAATTCACGGGGCGATATTTTGGAAATGTAAAACTTGAAATCTATATTTGAGATACACGCGCATGCTTTTTGGAATTTGACAAAGCTCTATAGTTAAAAGTTTGATAATACGTTAAAGAACTGCAATTTTAATGCAATTTAATGAATGCATTAAATTGTTTAGGAAAAGTTAATGGGATCAAATTAACAGTAATATAATATTAAATAGAAAATTATAATAAATATCACAAATGCAAAATATAGATGGACACTAGTCTAATAAATAATATTAAAACTGCACTAAGATAAATAAGAGTGAATTAAAAGACCAAAAAATATTGTTAACAGAAGTAGGCAATACACATAACGTAAATGATATTTATTAAATGCAAATCCGGCAAGACTCGGTATTTTTCCCAAAATAAGTACTACATATCTGAAGCTCCTGTGTTAAGAAGAAACAAGTACATTCAGCTGGGCTGTAAATCAAAATGTATCAATACAATGAAAATTATCTACAAATTTTGAAATATTGCTTACGCGTGTTTCGATGTTACAAGGAACATCTCACTCAACGCAGAAGGAGTTCTTGATGTTGCTTCAAATGAATGTTGTTCATCTAGAAAATCACTTTTAGACTGAAAAAAATTCTAGTGACCTCAAAACACGTGTATGCAAAATTTGTGCTATCTTACGTTGTATTTAACCTTTTGTGCTGTTATGTAAAGTAACACGTTCACTCCGGCGCGTACCACCGGTGGCCCACACTAGACTGTCTTATCGGGCGGCACGTACCACCGGTGTGGCCCTCACTAGGCATTCTCATCGGGCGGCGCGTACCACCGTGAACCCGCACTAGACTCTCATCGAGTGGCGCGTACCACCGGTGTCCCGTACTAGTCTCATCGGGCGGCGCTTACCACCGGTGGCACGCATTCATTTCTGCTATTAGACGGTACGTAACACAAAATATTGTAGGAATTTATTTTTAGTTAAGTAAGGATGTTTGAGAAACTGGTCTGAACAAGCAACAATCGCCTGCCGCCAGATGAAGCGCACCATGAATCCGAGCGCCGCCTCACAGCGAAAAACATGAAAATCCGCCCCGGCGTAAACGTGTTAATATAAAAAATGTCATTAAAAGGATAAACTAGGTGTGTCGGAAAAACATATCTATAATAGTATGACCACATTAGAGTAGAAATACCATATTAATTTAAGGATACTAGTTCCCTAATCAATGCATAAGTGTTTCATAATTAAGTAGTCAATAGGAGCGTTTCTATCCACAATGTTGGCCGTATTGAGTTTATTTAATGTGCTACAATCCATACATGATCAGAAGAGCATTTGAATGATGGTTAGAGCAGGAAGGGTGAAAACAACAAATAAATGGCATTCGCTTCCTTATAGAATTCATTATATCTATTTTAACTCCATTAACAATTTCATTCAACACCTTTAAAGACATGTATTTTATTTTCTTTAAAGATCATCTTATGATTTATTTCTGCCTTCATTCTTTATATTCTGCTTCAAAACAAGCGTGATTTAGCTATAAGAGTTGGTTCCATCTATAGGCTTGATCACGTTTTCTTTTCTATTTTTCTGCTTTTGAGGTGAATAAACTTTTTTTTAAATTGCGATGGCAACATCTCACCACGTCGAAGCTACTATGACGTCAATGTAGAAGGGTTTTTAGCAAAAGTCTGCTGGCAGGCACGTGGGCTGAAGGTGACCGCTCTGGTGCAGATTGCTGTTTCACTTGCTCTGCTGACAGCGCATTTTCACAACTCTAATTTCGCGTTTTTACCTTGATGTAGAGTTAATGTAATATCTTTATCTTTCTTGAACAAAACAGTGGAATAAAGATTTTGTTTGCCCAATTTCGCTGTTGGTGGCACCTCTCTCCAATCCCTTTAAGTGTTCCAGCCAAACTTGTTGAGTGAGTCTTCAGTTTTGCAGATGATTTTACGGTAGTAAAATAACTGTCGGTTGTTACATTTCTTCCTTTTTCCAAGTATGGCTTAGTCAGCTTCATAACAACATGCCCATGACCAGCATAATTATCTAGTTTTCTTGCTATTTGCACCAGCAGCCATTCAGCACGTACTTTGACTCTACTCACCCAAGCAGCCAAAATTCTTTCTCAAATTTGTCTGGTTTACTTGGGATGTATTGGGTGAAAGAACATCTAGCTTTAGGTGGTAGCAGCTGTTCATCTACAGTGAGATTCACTCCAGGTTTATAACACGATGCATTGTTTTGAATGAAAGGGTACCATACAGCAGAGGATAGAGCAAATTTATCCAACTTTAATCGCTCGGATCTTTCTGTTTTATGATGAAAACGAAGGAAAAGTATGATCTCTTTGAAACAATCTTTTTCATAGTCAGAGAGAAACATGGTAGACTCCAAACTGACGACTATAAAGTGATCAACGGAAAGCTCTTTATACCATACAGGGCTCTTGCATACGTAATCGAAAACACACTTCGAGTTCATTCCAATATATACAGACAGATGCATTCCAATTGTTTTTATTTAGACGACAATGAGCTTCTTTTGTGCTTTTTTTTATATGCCGAATCATTTAACTGTTAAATATCAGCCACAAAGCACTAAGTACACTGTCTTCGCAAATGCTTCTTTTAGTATATGATGTTAGACCTTTTGCTTCCTTCAGTATGTTTCGAGTGGCACATCTGCCAACAGTCCCAGAAAGTGAAATCACTTTTCATACTGTTATTTCTGCAGAAACTTCTTCCTTTCCAATTGAGGATAAAATATTATAATTGGAAGCTTTGCGAGGGCGCTTTTGACTGCTGTCTCTATTTACACATCCAACGCTACCACGCCCAGATGTTTGCATGACAATTTTGAAGTGTTTGGTTGTTTGTTTCAGTACATTCAGTATGCAAACTGTTACATTCCTGACATTCATTATCAAGGTGCGAACTAATATCAGATCCATCATCACAATTTGAGCTTTTTGTAGGAGCATATTCTTTGTCAGCATCCAAATCACTAATTTCACAATGGCCTGAATCAATTTCACCTAATCGCTGCAATTATTTTAGAATTCTTCCTGCGTGAGTTCACGTGCCCACGCATCTTCTCAAAAAGAATAACATAAATGAAATGAAGGTGTACGATACTGTACTGTAACAAGGAGTTATCTCGACAAAATTGATATATCTTTCAAGTGGCAATGACAGTTGTCCGTCGTCCACCTGTACTCACAGGGTGGGATGTATTTGACATTCAAACTGGCTCTCATATCTGGGGTCAAGGCCAAACAAGACTAAATGGTACTTGTCATGTGTCCTGCACATACGAGAACCAAATAATTATCTGTATTGTTGCAAAATACCTTAGAGACCACGCTGCCCCCTTACCGTCGTTTTAGGTATAAGTTTCAAAATTGACGCTCCTATAAGGTAAATTCATTTGAGATTAAGTACAACCTAAAAAAGGGTCATATTATGAAAAGTCAGAAAGCGGAACTACGTTCGACTAATTATTATTGGGGATATTAAGGAACGAAAGACGAGAGGGGCTACACAAGATCCAACGTCTTTCTAGTGTTAAATCTTAGTTAATGTCTTGCAACCTGGCGCCAAATCATGTCAAACATTTTCAACATTAGTAATGTTTTTTTTTAGCCTAAATATACCCGTCTACAAGTACAGGGGGGAGGGGGCCCATAAACAATTTTTCTTGTTTTGTAACAGGTGTTTAGTATCAGAATAACTTGAAACTTTATACCGTCATAGCAATAATAATGACCGTAGAAAATGTTAGAAAATTAAACTTCGAACAACAAATCCAACATCGTGGAGGATAAATCAATCTTAAACTTGTATTTTACTTGATGAACCTGCAGGTATGAAATCTGCAAATAACTTTTTGCCCGTTCTATCGTCCGCTGTTTGACTTATGTGACGAGTAGTGATAGCAGTATAAATGAAACTGTTCCTTACTCGAAACCATAAAAGTCACATTGGACTTCTAAAAGAAACTGTTTTCCACTTTCGTGAGGACATTTCGGATGCCTTATCTTTGAATCACATTAATCTTAAACGTCCCTTTCACGCCAATGCGTGTACTGACACATTTAGATGGGACGGTCAAAGTTCCCATTTTACTCTAGATTTAATTTGACTTGGATCACTGTTTCCCTGGATCAAGTTCAGCTTGAGAGCTGTCATAGCCTAACGCGAAATACGATCATTAAGGTCGGGACAAATCGTCGGATCTTGAAGCATCCGGGAGCTTCGGTAATTTCCCTCAAGATTTCTGCACCGCAAAATCGATAAGAATTCTACATAGTGGTACGGGTTTGAATGAAGATGCAAACCAATCAGCAGAAGCACGTGATTCGAATAGGTCAATCATCGAGTTGAGTAAGAATATGTGGGGGAGAGAGGGCATTTAATGACTTAGTCTTTTATTGAATGAGAGAAAAAATATATTCTTTTTTTCCAATTTATTTTTTTTTCGTGCTTAAGTTTTAAAGAAAACCAGCTATACATTCGTAATTTTCTTTCGTTTTCAACCCGAAAGCTGTACAATTTTGTGTCTCAAAAATTTCATAAAAAACGCAATCCATATTTGAATAGAATGAATGAAAAACTCTAATGTTTAAAATGTGATAACACATCTAAGAAAACGAATTTTAGTATGATGGTATAGAAAAAAAAATTGCTTAAACACTCAATGCTTAAAAAACCAATTAATTTTGCAAAACCTATTTAAAAAAGAGAGGAATGAGACAACTTTTACATTTGTGCAATTTTGAAAAATGATTAAGAATCTGTCAGTCACCTAATTTTCTTACAAAAGCAAACTCATCAAATAATACAGGTTTGCAACCATAGGTCCACTTTGTAATGTGGCAAAAGGAACAAAATTAAATGAGTAAGTAAATAATTAATGTCAAAAGCAGTTAATAGATTTTAGCATAAAACACTTTAATGATTACTGGTGCAAATGCTCAAGTCGAAGAAGATTATGGGCTTTCAATCTCATATTTTATGCTTAAAAAATATCAAAAATCACTTTTCTTTATTGTTATTACAAAAAAGCAATACAAAATAACTATTTACTTACATTAGTTCATTTTTGTTTTCATTGCTTCAGAGACTCATTTTTAAGCCCTTTATCCTTATTATGAATCTTTAAAGTACCTTCAGAATTCCCTTAATTCCCTTTTTTTAAATAAATAATGCTTATCTTGCAAATTAATTTCAATGAATAATACATTTTTATATTCAAAAAGAATGGCTATGAATACCGGTACATAATATCTTTACCTTTTGCTTTTTTAATACACCCATCTCAGATATGTAGTTAGTTCATAGATAATATATTTCTATTCAACTTATTTTTTTTCATCACAGAACTTTATTGTATTATGTAAAAAATTAATTTTTAAGCTTGGTTCTAAAAGGGCCTATGTCAATGTTTTGATTTTTTGAGTTATTAATAGCAAAGTATTATTTTTATCGGTTCTTTTACTTCTAAAGGGGCCTATGTCAAACAACAACAAAAAACCTTTGTTTTAAAATTTTTATATAACTTTTTACGCAGTTTACTAATTTTTAAATGATTTTTCTCGCAGCTCAAGTATTTGACTATGACTCTCTTAGAACCAAGTCACAGAATTATTCAGAAAAATGTACTCACCATAAATTTGAGCGCTTAAGAATTTAATTAAAATATTTTATGCAAAAGAAAAAAAAAACAACTGATGTTGTGCTGTTGTTTCTAATCTCCAACCTACGCTGAAGGAGTCAGGCCATGAACTGTTTTATAAATTGTATAAAAATAAACAGATTATTATATCACCTTTGAAGCCCTGGCAATTTTTAGTTTTTTTTTGGCCATAAACGCAAACAGTTTACTTAATATTTTATATTGACTAATGTACTACCAAAAACAATACGATTTACCTTAAAAGATTGTATGCAAATTACAAGTGAGCAGTATTTTTTTAATCGAAACAATATATTAACATACATTACAGCCTTTAAAAAAATAATTATTATATATTTTTTTTTTTGAAATATTATGTATAAACAAATTTCATCCAAATTCCAGTTTTATACTGTTAAATTCATTACTGTCGGAATGTTTTTTATTGCAAAAACTTTTTACTACACTGGGAAAGGTTTTTTGACATGGCATGTTTTTTAAATATTTACTTGCTTGTAAGTGCTCACTGAATGGTCTGAGTACAATCTACGATTGTTAACTACTGTGCAAACTTTAATTATATTCCCGAGATTCCCAACTATCACTTTGCGGAACTTCTTGTTCTATCTATTATGACTCCGTTAGTGTGATAATTTCGAATTTCAAATTCCTACATTTCAAGTTATGCCAGGCGTGCAGGCCTCCTTAATTTCCTTAAGCTCAAATACAACGCTTTACTCACTCAAAATTGATTAACATTGGACAAAGCTGGGTTCCCAGAATTGCAATGACACACGCATCTCGCTATCGTAAACCAATAAGGGACACCGTGTGATTTGAATCCGGCCAATCAATGCGTTGAATTCATTAAAGGATAATGCAAAACTGTCACTGGTGAGATCATTTCTGATCAAATTTTGCTGATTAACGTTACAGGTTAAGAATTGTGTTAATTGAACAGGGGAATGATTTACATTGTTTGTCAATTGTACTGTAAACTGCAATGCATGTATTCGTTTTAAAAGGATTAAACTGAAATTTAATGCAAATAGTATTGTTTGAGAAATATGTATTCTTTTAAGAAATAGCTTTTTTAGCAAACAAAATTCTAAACTTAAAATTGATTTTATTATTTAGGACAGTTACATAGAAGAAAACTGCTACCATTGTACAAATATTTCGCAATTAAATGCGAAGTAATACTTAAATTTTATCTACGCTTTGGGAATGTTAATGGAACCAAACCTTTTATAACTGCAGTATTGCAGTAAATAATGAGTAACATTGTCCATTTAACGTTTAACTCTGATAATGGTCGATCCCAGATTGAAAGACGTATGTTTGTCATTATAGTGTAATAGTGGAAACAAAAATATTATCATTCGTTAAATATTCATTTTTAATGTTGAAAAAAAAACATAATTAAAAGTGTGTCTTATATATAAAAGGAAATTCTTTGTAGTTTAAAAGTCAAATATCCTTAAAGGAATTTGAAAACTGAAATAAAAAAAAAAAAAAACAACTTGTTATTATATATAATGTGATTTTCAATATTGTTATATCAAAGCGTCCCGGTTCGACACAGAAGAAGCAGTTCGAGTTGAATACTTTAGTTTAACATGTAGCGTGTATTGAATACCACAGAGGCAGTATATCAATTGTTAGAATAATCTTTTTTAAAATCAGGAAGCAATTAGGCAGGGGCGTAGTGGTAAGGTAGTGCCTTCGGACGGCCAAGTTAGCAGGATTAAACCTGGCCCAAGTCGGTGGATTTTCGATAAATAGGTGGATATTCAGAAAATCGTCAGCGCACACGTCGTATGATTATGCGGCATGTTAAAGATCCCTTGAGTATCTGTGTTGTTGTTTCTAATGTCCATGGCGTAGAAAGCCTACTACCAGGTCTAGAAGATCAATAATCCACTGACTAAGGGTGAAATGCAGTTTCATTTTAGAACGAGGGACCACGAGGGCTGAAGACTGACTTGAACTCAAAATTGTGAGATCCCTTCTTTTTGAACCAGTTCCCAGATGAGAGACCGTCATCTGGGATTGGCACCCCTAGAGGTATCGTTTCACTTTTAGGACTTTGGAACCACGATCTATTTAACGTGCACCAGCTAGCTCCCTTTAGCGACCATGGCCAACAGGAACCAGCCGCGAGAGGTTCACTCTCTTGACCAATGCCGATGTTACTTCACTTTCGGTGTTCAGCGGGAACCGGAGCTCCTACCGACTGGTCCACTACGAGACTGTTTGGATTGGATACTCTCGGATAAATTAAATTCCTAGTGCAGTTCGCATCAAATAGAGCTCAGGTGCCACTATCTGGGGGGAACTGAGCATCAAAATTTTCAAGTGGTAATGGCATCCGTCGATAGTGGTGCTACTTAAAAGAAAGGATGGCGCTTTCCGGCGAAAGAACTAGGTCTGCAAGCTTACTGATCAGACGCAGTGCAATTTGAAAAAAAAAAAAAAAGAATAATCAAGATTGTTTAATCTTCCCAAAGACCTGGCGGCTACTTCATTGTTAAGTCGCAAGTCTTTACATCTCCCTCGGCCTAAAACTTCATCGGCGATCATTGAGTACTGTTGGTTTAAAGATGTTAACTTCAGTAAAACTAAAAATTGTTCCCCTAAATAATAATAATAATAATAATAATAATGAATAAAACTAACTTCATTGAGATTCGGCAATACGTCGGATGAGATATTTAGGGTCTAACCTTTCAATAAATATACGAATGTGTATATCTCATCATCCTAAAGTTCTGCAGTATGCATTTTGGCCTTAGTCCCCCCCCCCATATAAGAAAGGTTAACAATCTAACATTTCCCTTTACTACGTTTTATTAATATATTTATGTTTGTAATATGTATAACCAAATATTTTCTCGTATCTAAATACTCTGATCCCAATTGCTTTTCTACTGGTATCCCGTTGTTAAAATACAATAAATAAACAAAAATAAATAAAACTTCTAAAATGGTTATACGCTCTGATGAAAATCAAATGATTTTGAAGTATTTTTAAGAATTATTCGAAAATTTATGATGAAATGATCAAAAAAATCTTTTGAAAAGGTTCGAAAATAATTTCCAGAAAAAGGCGTCTGTCGTTTTTCTTGCAAGAACCACATATTCGTAGTAAAACCTGATTTACAGACACTTTGGGAGAAAATCGCAACCAGTGGGTATTGGGTACTGACGTCTTTTCAGCAATACTTCTTAGGGGTCATTCATAAATGATACCACGCTTCAAGGGGGGGGGGCGGTTCAAGAAAGTATGGCAGTTAGTGACTCGGGGAGGGGAGGGTTAACAAGAAGTGTAACATCGTACATTTTGATTTCTGTAAAAATATTTAAAACCAGCAAATTAAACCTATTTTATGCTAAAATATAATATAGCGTGACATCTGAGAAAGAGGGGAGGGGTATGTTGAAGTGTGACACTTTGTGACAAAGGGGGGAGGGGGGTCAAATATATTGAAAAAAGTGTGATATCATTTATGAACGGTCCCTTACAGAACTCGCCGCAGAGCAACTTAATAGAAGCAATATTTTCTTAAAAAAAAAAAAAAAATCAACTGATTCTGAATAAAGAATTTTTATTGTGACTTTTCCAAGAAGATCGTACACTTATTTTTTCAGCTTTGTTATTAAATTCTGATTTTTGCATTTCTGTGGAGCAATGGTTGCACATTTCTCCACTTTACAGTATTTAGTGCTATTAGGAAACTACAAATAATAGAAGATAGTTCTGCAAACATCTTATTTATTTTTGCTGTCATACGTGGTTGTTACATGCAACGTGTTTAGCATAGAACTTTCTAATTAATGCAATTTATAAAATGAAGAAATCCTTATGTTGGTATGCATTCTTAATACCACTATCTAAAGCTTAACACGCTTCGGTAATCATGTATCAAATGTTTAATAAAAAGAAAAAGATAAAAATAACTACATAACAAATATAAGAATCTAAGCTTATATTAAAATAAGCTTTGCATCAGTCAATGTGTTCGTTCATCTTAGTTAAGATCAATTACCTATTTATATAATATTTTTACTGAAGTTCCACCATCAACCAAATACAGTTCTACCAAGAAGAATCCGTTCGTATTCAAGAAAGAAACTGCTGGTATAGGGAATAAGCCATCATCTCGTTTTAGTTCTTTTAGCTTACTTTATTTCATCCGAGCTGATGTTATGTGACAGTTTATAGATTTCAACAAACAGAGAAGCAAACATTCCGATTCAAGTGCTTTGAAAGTTTAAATTCCTGCAAAGCGATTCCAAAGTTTAAACGCCTGCTCGGACGATTCCATTCGATTTTCCTAGAATTCGAATGGAATCGTCCTTTTCTGCCATCCGCAGAAGCGACCAGGTGTCAAAAATTTGTGGTCGAACTATATTTATATAATATTACCAAATATTATTACCAATACGCTTTAAAAAATAAATTACTATTTTGAAATTTCTAAAACTGTACGACATTTTTATATACATTTAAAAATGTTTAATATAAATAATAAACGTGAATAAATAATTTGCGTAATTGTCAAGTATAAGTACTGCTTAGGTAATTTTTAGAAAACGTAATATTATAAATGCTCTCAGTAAAGTAAGGAAGCAAGATTACACTATTGAAGCGTAATTTAGTTTCATCCGTTCAACACATGTCGTTATTCTCCTAAAATATTAAACTTTTTTTTTGTGAGACACTGCTTGGGAATATTCACAGTGCACTTAGTAACACTCAGAGAGAGTAATTTTATTACACTAAATTGTTTTCAAAGCTAAGTAATTTATTTGTGATTAATTTTCCAACAAAAATCGCAATATTTCTAAGACTTATTTCATTTTATTAGTTTCTCATATTGTTTAAAAAATGATTAATTCTAAGTTACATGATTGAGAATTCCCAAGTCATGCTCCACAGAACTATCCATGTGACAGTGACCGATGAACCGGAAGTGATGTTCCAAACTGTCGTTCCGTTAGACATTGGGATGACATCAAAGCCTGTCGTCACTTCCGCTTCACTAAAAGCAAAGATGGTGTTTCAAGCAAAAGTGCTTCGAAAAGAAAATGGTGAATGAACTTTTTAAATTTTATTTCCTATTTTTTCTTAACTGGGCTTCGCTGTTCTAAATCTTCCAGGATCGACAGGTGGCATTTCAGGAAGAAAAGGAGAGCCCGGTGAAAAGCAATCCTCTTTTTTCTTTTACCCTTGTTAGCTCCTACATGCTTGTGGGGTTTTGCAGAGGATTTGTTCGTTAGGCACATCAAAGTAACAGCTTTAACTTTGCCACGAATCAAAGTCAAGAAAGCTTTTAAATGATTGATTTTCTTTTGTGACGCAATCTTTTAGCAGTTCATGTGACAGAAAAAAAGTAGATAAAACTGATTTTTCAGATATTGGTTTAGATGGTGGAATTGAATTGAAAAGAAATGTTTCGAAACGTCTCTATGGAGCTTTGCCATCTTAAAACATACGGGCTACATATAACAAACAAACTGTTAAGGTTTCATAGTGATTTTTTTTCTAACGATTTGACATTAAATTGATTTTTTCAGGTACCGCCTAAAGTTTTGAAATTGTCTTTCCTCAATGTTCATGCCTCGAGATTTATTATTTCAACAAAAAAATGTCCTCGAAAAGGCAGCCATTTGTATACATTCAACTTCGAATCTAAAATATGAAAATGAGTAGTTCCAGCTGAATGAGTATATGCTAGATTAAAATAACCTTATCTAAAATTACAAATTTTTCTATTTATTATACATCAATAGCTTGTAGTTTAGTTATTAAAGTCTCTGTAAAACTCAGTTGAAACTACTACCGCAAGTGATACAATTTTTTTCGCGTGGAAATAACCTAGTGGTCAGAAATTCCACTATCACCTACATTCCAACTTTGATAATACTTCTGCGTGTTGTGCGATTCTCGAACAAAGCCCTTTATTAGTTATTGGACAAGTAAACTGAAACATTGCTGAAATGACATCTCAGTAGCTAGGATAATGATATAGTTTTCTTTTTTGCTACTTGCTTGAAATCCCTCTCTTTGCTCTCAAATTTAAAGAAGAATACTAACTTTCTAACTTCGGGAATCATGCAGAACATCAGTACAATACGTTCATACTCTGAAATTTTCATGGCATAACTTGAACGCAAACACTGGTTTTAAACGAAAATATTAAAGTTTTTTGTAGTTTGATTCGACAGGGTTATTAAACCGCAGTTATATTTCAAACCTACAAAATACCACGACGTTTTACGCATAATTACAACGATGACAAAGATGTCATATATAATAAGCGATTCGCAAACGCAAACACAGACGATATACATAAATTATGTCTGAATCATGGAAGTGGTGTGAATAAATCAGATGGTATAAGAACGCGGTGAAGAATAAGAGTCTCTTATTAAAAATCGATATATATTGACAGCGTTTTACATATACTACAAAAGGGAAAAATAAAACGTTATATTTACATTTCTTATTGTACATATTCAATTACAAACAATGTGGTATTTGTGTAATTTTATGAAATGGAATAAATTTCGCTAAGTGTACAAACACTGTTGAATTGTCATTTCAGTACATCATGGGAAACCTTACCCAATCAAATCCTTATTAAAATATCCATATCCTTTCATCAAAAACACTTTTGGTAATGTTTGCACAAAATCTACTTACAACAATAACAATGGATTTCCAGTCATCTTCAACACCCATTTTATCTGCTTATGTGATATGATTGTCTAAATCCATCCATCCAGGCGAAATGACTAATTTGTAATCCTCTTCACTGAAGAGATTTTAAGCTTCAGGCACTTCTCTGATATCTTTCCGTATCCATTTCAGAGAGTGGTGACATCAGTTGCTGAAGGGGCTTTACAGTGGGAAACCAACCACTTTGAACATTATCATTTATGGAGGTAGAAGTATCTAGCCGTAATCTTATAATATTGATTTCATGGTAGAGAACACAAACTATAAAAATATATGGTATTTCCAATGTACTCGAGACCTATGTTTTAAATTTGACTATGGTATGTACAAAAATAATAAGGCAATTATATATGTATTACTTTGTACACATAAATAAGCCATAATAAAATATTACATATTTAAAACAATAACTTTTAATAAAATTATACACTTAAATTTATTATCATTTGCGAAATGTATAAGTTAAAACTTTATATAAATAATAAAAATGTTGCACAACTATTTTGTGGGCTGAAAAGCACGAATTAGAGAAAGTGTTTTCAATTTTTATTCTAAATACTCATAATTTTGTTCATAAAACTCTACTATAGAGGTCTAAAACTACATTTATAATACAAAATGTATAGTAATTTCAACGGAAAATGAACTCATTTATTCGTATTAAGATCCACGAAGCATTCTTTTACAGAACTTTCGCTTAAACTATTAAATACCTAATTGGGTAATGCGTAAAATTCGTGAATCATTTACAGTTGTTAAATCCAAATAGTTCGCAGAACTGTAAGTATAATTCTCAACAGAGCCTCTTGAAAGACGTGTCTGCTGGACAATTGCGGACTTGACAGAAGATGAATGTCATTAATACGTGATGACAATGCCCTGCAAGTACGGTCTGAGTCAACGACCAGTGTCATAAGCTAATCCTAGTGGAATGCGTGAAGTCTTAGAAATGTTGAGCATTCACTGCTCCGTTAAAGTAAATTTAACGTGTTTCATAATTGTAAGAAGATTGTTGCTGCTTTGCATTGTAAAATGTTTCACGCTGGTGTGAATATTTATAAATTGTGCAAATTGTCCAAGAAACATGATTTCATGCCTTTGTTTTAAACATCATAAATTAGGGGTTTTCTTAAAACTAAATTAAACTTATGTTGCAATAATTCCGATTTCAGATACACATTATACTTGATACATTATACACATAGCAATGGTCAGGCACATTTTTCCCATGCAAAATTTCTAAATTCCATTGTTTTATACGTAATAAATGTCATGGATGTTTTTAATTATAGTAGATATTAAACTAAAGTGTACGAAAATGTTCCTGCAGCGTTTATCATACTTCAAATCAGTTTCATTTGGCTGTATATATATTTTTTTCCTTATGCTTTTAAAATTTCAAATAACATTTGATTTTCTGTCCAACGAGTCAATATTTTACTTTTTTCAACATATATGACTGCGTTATAGCTGTTTTAAGTATATAGCTATTCTAGAATACTTCCGGAACTTTATAATTAAGCGTAAAATGACATTTACAAAGTAAATAAACTTTGTTATAAATTAAAACATATTGACATTTATTTCTAATGTTTGTAATTATCAAAGTATGTTATATTATGTAAAGAAAATATCAGGGCATTGGTTAAAATTCCATAGAGATTTCGGAATTGATCAAATGTTGTATTTGTCAATAATAATAACTTCCACTTCTGATTGAAGAGTTCAGCAAACAGTATGGCATTTTACCCACCGAAGCTTCCCCACTATTCTTATTCTAATTGTTTTTAATTTGTGTAATGCATGCTAAAATCATTCGTGTACGTGTTTCACTGCAGTGCTGTTGCCATACCACTTAACTATCCAAGTTAAATGAATTAAATGAAAAAAAATAATAATAATAAACAAGAAGTGCCGTTTAGAACTATACGAGCCTACTTTCCAGTATACACCCTACTTCAAATTTATAATCTAGCTCTCTCTTTCTCGTTTAGCTTTAGTTCTTAATTGCTTCAAATATACCTTTTTCAACGGTAAATACATATTCGCTCACTCATTCATTTATTCATGTATTCAGATATTCATAAACTCATTCATGTATTTATTCACTCATTTAGTTATTTTGTCTTTCATTCTCTCATTTATACACTCATTTTGTTTTTTATTATTTATTCACTCATTTGTTAGTTCATTCTATCACTTCATTCATTTAATCATTCATTAATTGAAAAATATTCTTGAAAACACCGATCAAAAAATTTCATAGGAAAATAGGCTCGTTAGTTCTGGATAAACTTTCTATCTGTACATGTTCTACGTTATAAGAGCTTTCCGATAAAATTTGTTCCAAGCAAATCGGTCCGCTAGGTCTGGATTTATATAGGATGGAAATTTCCCTGTAGGCGGCTATGTTAATTTTTTTGAACTGCTCAAAAATTATAAAGGACTGTTCAAATCAAAAAATATTTCACGCCAAGAGCTTCTTCCACTAAGTTTGCTCATAGGAACTTGGATCTTACTCCCAGAGTTAAAATAATTTGCTCATAGGCGTTAATGTTAAGATTTTCTGAACCGTTCAGAATTGAATGAAAAATTGTTCAAATCAAAAAGTAAAATATGGAAATAAGATGTCCTTGTCGAGATCTTTCGAATGTAAAAAGAATTTTTTGAATCGGACAATTCGTTTAAAAGTTATTAGGCGGGGACAGCCCGACAGACAGACAGACAGACAACCGGAAGACCGACAGACACACTTTTTCTCCATCTCAAAACCCTACTTTATTTTTTTATTTTTCAATCTTTCTTTAATTACTTAACTTATTTTTGACTTTTCTTGATTTCTAACGAAATTTTCACGATTCATTAAGCCTTCTTTCATGCTTTGTTGTTATTATTAATTTTACTTTTACGGAAAAATAAGCTAAAAAGGAATGCAATCCTATTTTTTGTCAAATATTGTGACACAAGAACTCTTAACCTAGCCTATACATACTGCTAAAGTAAAACTATTAGCAAAGGAGAACATTGCGTATGAAATGAATCAATGTTCAATAAATTTCCTTAATAGTAGTTTCATGCAAAACAAAATTCTGGCAATTATATAAAATTAATTGTCTTGGAGTTTAATTAGATAAAATTAATTTAAGCAATGCACTAAAATAGTACAGTAATATGTTATCAAAGAAAAAGGATTAAACATTAGATTTAGAAAGATGCAAACAGAAAAAAAAAACTTTTTTTTTTGTTACTAATAAAATGTGTGCTTAGATTAAAAAATCGAAATTTTTTAAGGTAATTCTTTAATGCGTTCTCATAATAATCAGGTAGTTCCAATACGTTCTTTTTTTTTCTTTTTTTCTATCTAATGCATTTTTTTCTTACCTTAGGATTTTGTTCATTATTTTTCTCTAAAAAGATTATTTGGGTTTATGCATTTTTGCAAGGTACACGTTTTGTGCTGGTCATAATGTTTTTTCTTAACTCTTAGAACTTTGTATTATGTCTTATCTTTCCTCTTAATTTTGTGTTTTTTATGTTTGGTTGAAACATTTCAAGAACAAATGTTAAGCAAAATAAAAAAAAAACGTAAGTGCAAAAAATTGTGTAGTTTGCAACATAAAAACGAGGCCTAGAAGATTTTTTTTTACCAGACACTTACATTTCATTTAAATTAAACCTAACTGTTATATATATATATATATATATATATATATATATATATAAAATGTTTTTCTGTTTTTAAATGTTATTTTCTTGAGGTAGCGTAAATCAATGTTATTTTTTATTTATTTATTTATTTTTTTGATAATCATAATACCACAGTCGCTTTTAATTAACATTTAATCAAATAAATTCAAAAGAAATAATAACTTGTTTTGAAGTTGATCTAACTGCAGTATAAAAACAATCATGATAAGTCATAAATCAGAATAAGTCGCATATTATAGTAACTAATGATTGTAATTTGATTTTTTGACTGTTTAGTGGATACTTGTAAATAAACCAGATGCTTTTTTTATTATTTTTTATTTTCTTTTAACTATTCACATGGAAATGATTACGTCAACCAAAACTTTTCGACGAAACTTTTTTCAAGAGAACGGCTTCGCAATTGTAAGCAGTCGGGGCATTTGCATAAGCACTTGACCTGTAGTAAAATTTATCGGAGGATGGAACATTATTTTTAATTTATTTAAATCAACTGCAAAAAGTACACAGATAAGAGCCTTGTGTACCGATATAGTTTCCGCATCCTTCTTCAAATCTTATTTAATATATTTTGCATTAAATACGGGGTGGGCCATCTAACGTTTGCAATTTCAACTTAAGTTATTTTGACTTTGAAAGGTTATAATGATGTTTATAAGTTGACAGAAATTTAGTTTAGTTTTGACATTTACGAAATGGGACGGTTTACGCTTGAATAAAGTTCGGAAATATTGAAAACTTCCAAAGTGGTAAGTCTTCTACCCAAACGGTAAGAAATTTACGATGACGCTCACTTCCATTTCGGAGGTTATGTCAATAATCAAAATTGCCGCATTTGGGGTTCAGATAATCCACACTTGACTATTGAGCAGCCTATGTATCCACAACGAGTATCTGTTTGGTGTAGTTTTTGATCCGGTGGCATCATTGGGCCATTTTTCTTTGAAAATGAGCAAGGAGCCGCCGTTACCGTCAATAGCGAACGTTACTGGGCCATGCTAAAAGAATTTTTGTTTCTAAAAATTGAAGAGGATGACATGAGTGACATTTGGTTTCAACAGGACGGGGTCACTTGCCACACAGCCAAGGTAACCAACGATCTTTTGCGCACTGTTTTTGGAAATCGAATAATCAGCCGAAATGCCGATTTGAATTAGCCGCCTCGGATGTGTGATTTGACCCCGTTGGATTTCTTTTGTGGGGAACCCATAAGGATAAATGTTACGCTAACCACCAAGAGACGATTGATGCCTTGAAACACGAAATCGATATTGCCATTCGTGCGATTGGAGCCCAAACAATCGACAATGTACTAAAAAATTGGGGTGATCGAATGGGGTACTGTCAAGCCAGCAGTGGCAGTAATTTGAATGATGTTGTGTTTCATTCATAAATGAAAATGTTCAATCTTTCTAATAAAGTCATAATTTTGAAAAACATATTTATTAGTTGTAATTTTATAGCCGATTCAAATTCCAAAAGTTAAATGGCCCACCCTGTATAACGCTTTCTTTTATGTTCATATTATGTTCGCGAAGATGATATGCACCGAACATTTCTGATTCCAAAAATGTATTCTAATACTTTTGTATGTTCAGTAAAAAGATAATACATTTCGTAATTCAATTACCATTGCTAGCAGGGTCAATGAGATTTTAAAAAAAACCCTAAATATATTCATTTAATAATGTTTAACAGTATTTAAACTGATGATTATGAATGTAGAATCTAATCATAAATAGTTGCAAAATTAGTTCAATTTACAATTATAGATTTGTCTAGTGGGATGAGAAACAGTTAGCAAATAATTCTTTCCAACTACTTCATTGTTCTATACTGAAACCGTAGTAGGGCCATTCCACAGAAAGTGGTACTATGTGAGTCAAAATTTAAAATTGTTCCAATATTAAAAATGAGACATATTTGGAATCTAGAAACTGCATTTTCCCAAAATAGTGACAATAGTTTTAATATTAAAAAAATATTTCTTAAAAGTTTGCGACAGTAAGAGGAACATACTGGTATTTTTGATTTATTGCATTTTTTGATAACCTGTATTTTCATGGGCATCTGAGAATATAAAATAACATTAAATAATTATTAAATACGATATATCACTGTTTAAGCATTTTATCTTTTATATAAGATTGTAAAATTTTGCCTACCTACATTTTTCATTTATTCAAAGTTACTTAATGAAGGCAGGATAGTTACTGAGTAACATACATAACAAAATTATACATTTTTTTGCTATAATAATCTTAATAAAATATAATTTTTTTAAGAAACTTTATTTTATAACTTAAGATAACTTTTCGCCACCAGACCCCTACCTGTTAGCCAAGGCCCTATAATTGCTTGCGCACGGGGCGAGGTAGTGGGGTCCACGAATTTTACATGCACGTATCCTAAGGTGTAAATGGTGGGTCTTCAGCGGGTATCGAACGCGCGACTTTCCGGGTGGAAGTCCGACGCTCTGACCACTAGGCCACCCTCGCCTAAATTAAGATAACTAGTGATTTTAGGGAAACAACTTCAAAAATTTATAATCATCAGTAATTATTTTTCAATTAATAATTTTATTAAGGTAACACACGTAACGAAATAATACTTGTGCTACCATTACTTGCGTTTTACCAATGTATTATGTCACAGTTTCTTATAAAAATGTTCAAAATGGGCTTAAATGATAATTTTATTTAGAACTTATTTAAATTTAAAAGATTTGGTTGCTAAAATGGTTATAGAACTAATTTAACACCATATTCATTCATATGACTTTTTTTTTCTTATTCTCGAAAATTAATATTTTAGAATTTTTCTTATTGTTAAACTATCAAAGATTATAATTTTGAGTGTAAAATGAAAAAAAAATGTATACGCAATGGTTTGTACATAAAGTATTTGTTAAGGTAAAACTTTGCTTACTTGCATTAGCAAAGCCAAATCATTACTTGGAAGCAAAGTACTAAGTCAAGGCAATAGCAGCATTGTTGTACAAAGTTCTGAAGACTTAGCAAAATTAGCCAATCAGTTAATGCCTGCTACAACTAGTTTGCAACTAAGAGAAGATAAAATCACTGAAATTATTAAAACATTCAATCCATGGGAAAATGTAAGTGATATTCACGGCATAAAATATATGCAAGCGATACAGGTATCTCCTGATCAGGTTGCAAAACTAAGGATCACAAATAATCAATTTTTGCTAGAATTTCCTCTTGATATCCTAGATTGCCGGCCAACTAATATTGAAGTTCCAAACTGTCGATGGTGCTCAACTAAGTATAAATGTATTTCAGATTATAACAACTGTTATGTAAGGGTCAAGTTTCAAAGCGTTGCTGAACGAGAAGTGTTCTATCTTGTATACATTATATACAAATGGACATAAAAGAGCAAATGGAAATCTGAAAATGCAATATTTACGGAAAAAGTGGGAGAATACACATATTTTGTGTTTCCAGAGAATCATGATTTTGACAAAGTAGATGTCGCAACAATTCACTCTATTTTACTCTCTAAACTAAGGAAAAGCGGGGGAAATTTTTCCTTCCAAATATGAGCTGCTCCATACGTTAAAATAAATTACTTTTTTTTACCCTAATTACAAATAAGTGTCTCTCTAAGTGAGACATTTGGGATTATTTTCTTGAAAAATTGACAGGGCGTAACACACGTAACGTTCTGGTAACATACGTAATGCACCTATTTCACCAATTTTAAAATATTTATAGAAATAATAAAATTTTTAAAAATACCGAAAACATTTGATAAGGTATCCTTCTATGAAAAAAAAATCCTATTCATACATACATCACAAAAATTAATTTGTATATTCAATGTTTTAAATGTATTGGATTATAAAGGGAACACGTAACGAAATTTCAGAATTTTTTTCAGACAACAGAACAATGTATAGCTTCGAAAAAAAATTTTCATACTTTCATATTAGCAAAAAAAAAAAAACCCTAAAAATACCCAAAAAGTTTGTTACAAAGCTTATTAAAGTTGAAAAATGCTGTGTAAATGTAACACACGTAGCAAAAGAATAGACCAGAATAAAGAACACCGAATCTATATACATCATGTTATGTACAATGACACTTTTTTTTCACATTTTATTCAAATGTAAAATACCTAGTTCATGCGGTACACTAAAAATAAGTGTACTTTTAAATTTCATACTATGTTATGAAGAAGTAATTGACGCACTTATCTGAATAACTGTCAAATCCATTGTGTCTGAGAATAATCCAACAATTCTCAGCCAACGTACTTCAAAGTTATAGCCTCCAGATAGTGTGGCCTTGACAGGAGATGAATGTGATTTGCGCTAGATGGCAATGTCTTGTTCGTAACCCTAGAGTCTACTGGCAATTTCATAAGCTAAGAGATTTGTACTGTGTTAAATCACAGACGTGTAAGCTCTGCATTGTTGAGTTTTAGCAAATTAGTAAAGCTTAATTGTTTGGAGTTATTATTAACTCCCTTAGGGGCATTTATTTTCGTGTGGGCTAAATATGCAGCTATGTGTACTACAAGATCTCAATCAGGTGCTTTACACAAATGGTAACTGGTCTATGTTTTGATAAAATACGTTTACGAAATGAAGTATGGGAATGATGAATGTAAATGTATTTCGGATGGAAATGTTTCTGTCATTTGATAAAAAATAATCACAATTTCACATTAGAAGGTTATATGTAGAGTTTATGTTTCACACTGTTACAAAAAGGTGAACCCAAATATATTCATGCTTTTTAAGCGCAGTTGTTTAAAAAATGACTATAGGAGGGAAAATACAAGTAGGGAAAAGTCACCTAATATTTGGTCTTTTGATTTTTCCTGATACAGCTTAGAACCATTCATATTTAAACACTGCTTTCACTTTTATAAAAAATAATGGGTTTTCAGATTAGATTTATTTGACTTTTAGCTTGTGAATTGTAAAATATTAGTTTTGCGATGCATTTTTAGAAAATACCAAAAAATGGCTTCGAATGTCTTATCATGTGGTACCACCCTTTCCAACAATTTTCAGTTAAAAATCAAAGAAGAAAATCAGCACTAATAGACATAGTTTAAAATGGCGTCCATAAAAAGATAATGCGCTAATTAAATTATTTACTAACAAAAAGAAAACACTTAAATTGTCCAACTATTTGTTTAGATTACATAGCAAAATAAAAGAGAAAAATACAAAATAAAAATTTAACTTGGAGCTAGTATTGTTTAAAGTATTTGCAGCATTAAAAAATAGCATTCTGAAAAAAATGCGTTTTAACTTTTAAAATAGCATTTTTATCTACTGAAGAATTCAACGAAGACGCATTGTAACTTTTTTATTAGTGGGAACTTTTTTTTACAATCTTGATTTCCTCTGATAGCAAAAGATGTTGTGCACATATTAGGGCAATAAAAACAAGAAGTTCCAACGGGAACTATACGAGCCTACTTTCCCGTATACATCAACATCGAATTTATAATCTATCAATCTCTCTCTCTCTTTCTCATTTTTCTTAGTTCTTAATTGCTTCGATTATGCCTTTTTCTATGGTTTAATGCATATTTATTCCCTTATTAACATAATTCACTCATTTATTTATTTACTCAAGCATTTAGTCATTCATTCTTTCAGTCATTCATTTGTTCCTTCCCTCATTTATTAATTTATTCTTTCGTTCAATTCATTTATTCATTCAAAAACAAATTTCAAAATACGGATAAAAAAATTGCATGGTAAAATAGTTTCATTTAGTTCTGTATGAACTCAGTATCTTTACATGATCTACGTCATAAGATTTTTCTGATAAAGTTTGTTCCAAACAAATCAGCCAGATCTGGATTTATGTAGGATTGAAATTTCTCCGTAGGCGGTAATGTAAATTCTTTTGAACTGTTCAAAATTGAACAAAAATTGTGCAAGTCAAAGAATAGATTGTAGAAATGAGGTGTTCTAGGCCAAGATCTTTCGAATACAAAAAAAAAAAAATCTTTTAATAGGACAATTCCCTTAAAAGTTATTATTGGCAGAGACCGACAGACACAAATTTTCCCAATCTGAAAAAACATTACTTTCAATTTTTTCCCATTGAATTCGTTGATTTTTAACGATACTTCTACGATACATTAAGCCTTCTTTCATATATATATATATATATATATATTGCGAGAAAGTAGGCTAAAAAGTGTCAAGGTTCATCCATTTTTACGATTTGAATCTTATTCGTATACCATTAGAAAATATTAGCCTATTTATTTAGGGTTAGATGTCTCATATTTTTGTTAATCCAGCGTAGTATTGTTTTTGCTATTTCAACCTTAAGTTTACCAGGTGACAACATATCCAAAGCATTGTTCAAAAATTGGTTCTTATAATTATGGTCTTTCAAAAGCAACCATAATTATACTTCTTTCAGTAATAATAATGAATTTGTATAAAATATATATTGTTCCCATATCTCCTAATTATGTTAGGCTGTAGATCTAGATAATTTAGAGCAGAAGTCAGAAATGCTTTAAGCCTCTAACAAAGATGCATTGCATGCTCCAATTACACCTTGCTATGGCATTAAACCATAGCTGAGCCACAATTCTACACATCAGTCAAATGCTGTGTATCAAGTAACATTCAATGCCTAACAGGTTTACATCTCAGGTTCAATATATCCTTGCTCTCGATATGAATATTAGCGGTACTAGGGTAACCTGCAAAGCGTTTCTGGAACATTACACTAAACTGCCTTGAGATGAAAGGCAGGAGCTGGAATTGATGAATTCGCAGAAAAATATCATATTTTATTTCATTCAGTGTACCTTAAGTTAATTTTTACATAAAAGAGCTACCACTTAAAAATTTATAAGGTGTGTTTTAGTCACCTTACCGCATATTTATTTATATATCTTCTTATATATACGCTGCTTATTCTGTCTGTCTGTTTATCTGTCCGCTATAGAATCCCAGGCCGTTTTACCGATCGAGACCACATTTGCCACAGTTAATGTTTACGACCCGAGAAACTCATTGCTGCAAAAATAAAAGTTGTGACTCAATTAGTTTTTTTTAAATTAATTTTTTTAAATTTTTCATTGATTTTTTTGACCCACTTTATTTTATTTTTGCATTGTTGCCGTCGTTTCCAACAGTGTAATTACAGTTGCCGTGTGAACAAACAAATCAATGTAGTTGCCATTGTTATTGTAACAAATATACTAATAATAATCAAAAGTTTCTCTAGCATATTGAGTGAGGCTTCGCTGCATTTGTAATCTCCGTTAAAATTTAATGTATACGCGAATTTAATTTAATCCTTCCTTTCTTTTTAATTTATTTATTTATCGTCTGCGCTTTTTTTATTTTTCTTATTAGGGTTGCAGCGCTCTTTTTGCCCAGTTTCGTTAAAACCTTTGTTTTGAAAAGCAGAATAAAATTTTCAATAAGTTTTTTGGATGGTAAATATATATTTTTCACAAACAATTTGATTGTATTGTAATAAATATATAGTAGTGTGGGGCAGTAAGCAAAAGGGGCTTCCTCGCCGCCTAACCTGGGTAATTCAGTTTGAATTAGAAGACAACATTGCACAAATCATTTTAAATACAATTTATAATATCTAGAACAGCGGTCATTTCGTATGACCTCCGGGCTTACTAGTATATACACAGACATAGATAGATTTTATAATCAAACCTAAAAAAAATAGATAACAGATCAAACTGTAGCTCGACAAACACCTGGAAGATTGCTAAAAGTACGGACCACTCTTCTTGGGCATTAGACTAAATACCTAAAACCAGGAAAGTTTTCCGGGCATAAAACTAGGTCCAGACTGTTGATAAATTGCATAAAATCAATTTTAAAAAATGATGCGAAAATAATACTACGTAAAACAACAGCACAAAGAGCACATAGAGTGCAATAAAAGTTATTTTAGAACTACTCTACTACAAATTTAAGATATTTTTTCCCATGTTTTAACTCGAAACCGAGCAGTATGACCTTAAACTATTTCTCCAAGTTTAAAGTGTTAATAATGCACTTTATAGTTATACTTGCAGGAATATTTTAAATATAAGTCCAAAGCTGCGTGTGCAATGCATATCTTAGATTGATTCTGCTGTGTTCTCAAACACACAGCAGATGTACTTCAAATACATAACCTGTAGATATTTGTGGTCTTGTCAGGAGATGAATGTGATTTGTCCTAGCTAACAATGTCTTGCTTCTAGCCCTTGAGTTCACTGATAATTTCATTCACTAAGCGATGAGTAAAGCGAGAAATCACAGAAATGTGAACTTTACGTTGTTGAGCTTTAGTGAAACTTGATTGTGAGGAGTTAAGATTAACTTCCTTCGGGGTATTTCAACTGCAGGAGGGCTCAATAGAGCTGCGTCTTTAGGAGATACTATTGAATATATTCAATTTGGAAATTATCGACTTTAACTTCAGGAGGTTTAAATAAATTTGAATTTCACTCAAATAAATTACTTTTCTAAGCATTAACATATGCATGAAGTGAAAGATGGAAGAATATGTTATGGAAAATATAAAAAGTGAATGAGCGAAGTCTATGTTTCTCATAAAACTGTATCTTATGCAACAGAAAAATATTTTTAAGTAAACTTAACTCAAAAAATATTTAGTTAGGGAAATCGTCCTTAAGTTGCGGAAATTGTGTGATGCTTGGTCTGTTTCCTTCTCCATCTCCTATCTTACGCTTGATAAATACTCAACAAAAAAATCTAATTTAGAACAAATATTTTTAGGTTTAAACATTTTTGCTTTTAAATTGCTTGGGATTGAATGTTGGTTTAAACTGGATCTATTATTGTTTGAAGTATATGCAAAATTAAGAAAAAAAAAAAATGCAATGAGAAAAATGCGTCTAAAATCTAAAAAAAGCATTTTTATCCATTTTAAAATTTAGCTAAGGCGTATTGTCACTTTTTAATTAGTTGGAACTTTTTCACAATCTCGATGTCCTCTGACGGCTAAAGATTTAGTGCTTATTTTAGGACAATAAAAACAAGAAGTTCCATCTAGGAGCTTACTTTCCCGAGTCTTTTACACTTATTTAAGCGGTAATTAGTTCCTTTTTAGGGTGTTTGTCCTGCTTTTACAGAGAAACAATTATACATACTTAAACGTTCCATTAAGTTATTTTCTTTCTTTTTTTTCTGTTCTACTGTCAGTTTTAGTATTCTACAAACTATGAGATGGGGCTTAGTACTATTAACATTGAAAAGGTTAATATTTAAGATGCTGAGTTTCATTGTTCGCTAATAATTCAAGATAATTAGTTACTAATTTTTATTATTGAGACTTAAAAAGAAAAAAAGTAATCTAAACATCTAAAAAGGTAAGGTCTTTTGTATTCCAGTTGGTTAATTACAAGCCATTCCTAACATGCAAGTAATAGTGTCTACAGATAACAGAATATAATTATGTTTTTTGGTTTCATGACATTTTCTATACTCTATAATAAGCAGTTGTATTTCCCTTCGTTCTTCATTTTTCACCAAGCTGAGTTGATTCAAAATTTACCACAAAAAATCTAATTTAAAATGCGTTACTATTAATTTAATGATTTTCACACTTATACACAAATGTGATCTGTACTAGCTGCGATCTCAAGAAATGTAACGCAATATATTTGAAGTTTAAACAAGTAGTTAAAACTTAAAACATATATTATCTTCTTTTATTATATTTAAAATGCAATCAAAGAACAAATTCTCACCTACACATCTAACGCAATTGAATATTGTAACTGGAGTAAAATAAATTATATTACGTAGATTACAAAATGTAAAAATACCTGCATGTCAAGCGTTAATAAATTTATAATGTCAAATAAGTTCTATTAAGCCAAATGCTCTTAACTGTGAACGCACTTGCCCATTGGCGTATGTTGTTTCTGTAAAGAAATGTAACTGTGAAAACAAATGTAAAATATGATGATGTAAGTTATATTGTACTTCTGCAAAACTATTTTGATGTCTCAAATTTATTATAATATAAAAATAATAATATAAAATTATTAGTTAATCCAGTGCATATTATAGTGTACACAAAGTCTGCTCGTGAAAATAATAAAATTGCAATTGGTTCGCAAAGGAATCGTGAATAATTATATATACAATTTGTAATATTTTAATTTCAGATGTTTTTGATAAGTTATCTATTTTCTCTGTAAAAACTGAAAATAAATATTAGTATACACTTTCTTTCATTTCAGAACATCTCCACGGATTTTTTTCCCTTAAAAAAAAACCTTTAGAGAGACAAGAAAGAAATATCACCCGGCGATATTGACAAAAAACGTGGTACAAGATTAATTCCTACCGTCAGATGTTAACATTGATTTAACACCCAGCTATTCGTCATGTCAAGAAGATTTTTTTGAAATGTCAGCAAATCACTTAAAGCTTTATTTTGTTTTTGACAAGAATATTGGTGAACTTTTCATTTATGTTTAGAGAAAAAAACTATTTATATGAGTAACAATATAGAATGAAAATGAAAAAAAAGAGGGGGAAACCATACTAAACAGAAATTCAAAATGTTCATTAAAAAATACTATTAATGTATTATTCAGCTTTAAACGCGCCAAAGGTCCCTCAGTGGACCAGTCGGTCGAAACTCGGTTCCCGCAGAAAAACGAAAGTGAAGCAACATTGACTGAGGTCAGTGTTTGGGAGGGTGGGAACCTCTCGCGGCTAGTTGCTGTGGTCCGTGTACGCTAAAGGGTGCTGGTTGCACGTTAAATAGGTCGTGGCTCCAAGTGAAACGATACCTCTGGGTGTGCCAATCCCAGGTGACGGTCTCTCATCTGGGAGCTGGTTCAAAAAATTAAGAGACATCTCAAAGGGGCGGAAGTCGGACTTCTCCCTATGAGGGCTCCGTTAGACTCAGGAGTAGCGTACCCATTCACCCTCGCCACGCACCATGACTCGACAACAACAAGAACAAATGCGCTAAACACTTCATAACTTACGAATCTTATTATTTATCTCCCCTCCGCCTGTCCTCTTTGTTTAAAGTATTTTTCTTCGCTGATAGTGAAAATACATAAATCAATAAAACAGCAAATAGAAAAACTGAATAGTTTTGGAAAAAAGCTACATTTGTAACTGCTTCCATATAGGAATTTTCAAGTATGCAACACAGGCTTCATAAAAAAAAGAGATTTTAACCACTTGAACATTTCTGCATGCAAAGTGAGCAGGAATTTATTAATCCCATTAAAATATCTTGGTTCTGATGACGAAATTGCACTGTGCAACATTAGTATTTCCCATTAATGCGACATTATTGGTCCGCAGTACATCAATATTGTTATTCAAAATAGAAATTAAATGATAAGGTATGATGTAAATAATAAAATGGCACCACAAATATTAATAATAATTAAATCTAAAAATAAATGAATAAATAACTAAAATAAAGTTAGAATATTTAGAATGATATTTATATATAGCCAATACAAATGACAATAATAATAATAGCAACAATAATAATAATGTAAAGATAAACAAAAAAAGAATATACTGTCAAAAAACCGTTGATAAATTTACTACATAATATTAAAAAACTAAAAATACTTAAATTCGGTAATGTCAGGAGAAATTCTTAACAAGTAATTTTAGTTCGTAAGAGAAAATACCTAAACCAGGAGTATATTATCAACATGCAAGGATAAGGAAACGAGCGCAAGACTTAGAAAGTTATGAAGTAAAAAGTAATTACTTTTTTGTCATTATTTAATACATTTTTTGTTCGGATTTTTTCCCGAGTTATTTATGCATACTCATAAAATCAAAAAGCTTCAATATGTTGCATTTTTCTTTTGTTTCTATATTGTACTTTTCCCTTGTTTTTATCAGTATTTTTTTTTTGAGAAAGTGCAGCGACTTTTGATAAGTTCGGTTAAAATTTTGAATTTCTTCAAGGCACGTATTTCCCTGAGTGGATTTGTTTTATATTAGCGCTTTCACTTTTTATTGAAAACATACTACTCGTTTTCATTTTAATGTTTCCGTAATTATTTAAAATAAATACCACGTACAAAATGCAGAATTATTTGGAATTATTTTTTTTGTGTATCTGAAACAAAATTTTGAAACACTAAATTTGCACGCTTATTTTGAATTCTTCAGTTACAAAATTTATATAGTATTTTCTACTTATGAGGCAATCAGAGTTTTTCAGGCATATGCATTAAAATATTAAAGTGTGTCAAAAAGACAAGACACGAGTGATAATGATAGTTTTATTTATATTATTGTAGCTTTGTAAATTAAAAATGTATATATTGCTTCAAAGTAATACTTAAAATATTTGGTGTTGATAGTTACATTCTAAATTCAACCATTACATTTCTTCCAAAGCGAAAGAAAGAAAAAACGTACACACACAAACACACAAAAATATTATTTGTTAAAATTGGAGCTTTAAATGTTTCACTATCGTTTTTTGAAAATACTACTTAAAAAACTATTTTTTTTGCTCTTCATTATTCTAGTATTTATTACATTATTATTGTTAGAATTAGTTAACCTATTTTCAAATGCAAACTTATCGTGGCTTCGTAATTTTTTTGCATTGTTAAGAAAGAATATATATAATGGAATAGAGATTGGCAAAGACGGTGTTTGGACCATGATATGATTTTTCAGAAAGTGTAAATGTATGATTATTGATTAATGTGCTGTCTCGTTCCCAAAATTCAGTAAATTTAAAGACTGCAAACGTGACATTAATTCATCCTACCATGTTTCTAAGGGCTTTTAAATGTAAATGTACGGAATATAACACGGATATAGAATTCATTAACACATTGAAACACATTTCCAATAAACTTTGGAATTCGCTCAAACTAACTAAAGTTAGGTGTTTCAACTCATGGTCTTTTAATACACATTTTTTATGAAAGAATGTCCCTATTATCACTTCAGAAATTATCTTGAAAACATATTTTATTTAATCGTAATACTTCAATATGTAAGCCTTTCATTTATCTATATAAATATTTACACATTTACTCTGATCTCACAGATTAAAGATATTTGGCTGCACTTCGAAATTGTTTTTGCGCAACTACAGATTCGAACACATTTTTCAAATATTTGACAGTTTGACATTATTTGTTTGTAATATCTTTAGCAAGAACTTGAAGCTGTTTTGTAAAAACTGATGTTTGACCGAATATTACAGTTCATTATGTGAAAAGTCAGTACATGTAGGATCATTTGCGGTATGTTTTTCGGACCCTTACCTATATGTTAATGTTCGAAAGTTAAAATATTCCAGATGCCACAGCTAGTATTTTTTTTAATTAGCAAAACAGCAGGCAGTGATAAGCCGAAACAGCCCCTTACACCTAATCCAAAAATGTTATTCCGGCGAAAGAGGTGTAAGAGATTACAATTAATCCATTTTTTGTTTATTTGTTTTATTTTTAGATTTTTGCAAGTACCATTAAATGCACTTACATTGCTTTCTGTTGTACAATAAAAAAAAATCTGTGAAAATACAGGCAGAAAACAGGTTATCTAAATTTACGAATCAAATTATCAAATCAAATTTCTTGATAAAACTTTCTCAATAAAACTATTACTTCCCCGCACTCTGCACAGTTACAGGAAAATATCTGTTTATATACTCAAGCATTCGTTAAAAAGCCAAACAACTCCGCGGAAAAGTAACCACTTGAAATCTTCGACACTGTTTATTGTTCGCGTACGATCTGGTGAGCAGGGTAGCCCTCGGCAGCTAGTCCTAGCTAATTTGGAGGCATCTTTGTCCGAGCAGTGTATGGCACCGTAGCCACAGCAGCGCGAATTCAAGTTATGAACTCACGTTCGACTTTGAAAACAAGACTTTGAGCTATTCAGTGTACACAAAGATGGCGTCACTACTGCGGTAGAGTATCTGTTATTATCAATTTAGTGTGTTTTCTATTTTTATTATTTGTGACTCCCTTTTTCTTGAGACTTTTTGGTTTCTTCTTTTTTTTTCTATCTGCAATTTTACGTCAGACTCCGGGTAAATGAGTTTCAAGAGTTGATCATGTATTTTCGGGCAACATGTTTTTACACTGTAACACAGGATAGTGACTGAATTTTAGAGCTATACCTTACTTATTCACCGATTTGTAACCGTCATCGCTTGCTAGACTTTTTATTCCTTAGTAAAGGCACACTCAGTTTGTTACAGCAGCATGTACCCACATTATCAAAATATACGACATTCGCGGCTAACCAGTCTCAATTATATACGCATATTATAATACAACGTCTCGATTTACCAAATGAAAGTTTATTTAATCAAAATGTTATTAAAATGTTGACTTCTTAGAGGACTTTATTCAAACAATGCCAACGCACAGTATTTGGATTGCTAGGAAGATAAATTGGGGCAATACAGTAGAACATAGATATAGTGGGAATGCACTTGAGGCCGAAAGGATCCTTTGTATTACAGTGAATATATCAACTGTTCTGCGTGCCTGTTTGCCATTGGTGAAGACGGATACCATTAATAGTAAATGGAGAAGTTCGCTCCACCTCCGCGAAGTCTAATTATAGAACTATGAGTTAAACCAGCGAAATCGCATAAATGATCAGCGATGAGATCTCATTCCATATTACTGATACTCCACTGCAAAGACTCAACTGTGTACTTGTCTAAAGTTGTCATCAATTGCACTAAAATGTATCATATGTACAATTAATAATCACGCGAAAAAATTTTTTGGACGAATTTTAAATGCTTTAATTTTTATTTTATTGTGTGCTGGTGAATATACTAGAAACAACTCTTCTGCATCAAGTCTTTTAATGCTTAGTACGGATTTTAAGTATACGATTACGTCTAATGTCTGCTTTAAAATGTTAAACAACCTTCTTTCCTTTTTTTTAATGAAAATAATATTTACGAGTTAATGTTATGTATTCATGTACACTGGATTCTGATAAACATCTAGGGGAATTCTAGAACATCAGCTTGGGAATTTATATGTGTCTTAAAATATGACGGCATGTACGCAATACTTTTTTTTTAGTTATCAAAATACACACCACTGTGATCAGTACATTACAGCCTTCATTTACGTATACTTTCTGCAATTTTATACTCTCAGGAGCATTTTCTTTAAACAGTGTTCATGTACATCATAACTTATGATACGAGTAAGGTACGTGTCTGGAATTTTTTGGAATACGAAAATTAGCTTATTGCAAACAAAAGTTATTAATGTAAATAAACATTCATTCATTTATTTACTTATTCATTCATTCTTTCACTCATTCATTCATGCGCTCATTTATTCATTCATTCATTCTTTCACTCATTCATTGAATACCCATTCATTCATTGGTTCATTAAAAAATATCCTTAAAAAAACTGATAAAAAATGTCATAAGAAAATAGGCTCGTGTTGTTCTAGTTGAATTTCGTATGTGTACATGTTCTACGGGCTAACAGCTTTCCGATAAAGTTTGTTCCAAGCGAATCTGTCTGCTAGATTAGGATTTATATAGGATTGAAATTTCCCCGTAGGCGCTATTGTTATATTATTTTATTTGAACTGTTAAAAAATGAACAAAAATTGTTCAAATCAAAAAAATATTTCACGCCGAGAGCTTCTTCTAATAAGCTCGTTCATAGAAAGTTATGCCCAGACTTTACGTAATTTGCTTTATTTTCAAATGTTTAACATTGAACGAAAAATTGTTCGAATCAAAAACTAAGATATGGAAATGAGATGTCCCCATCAAGATCTTTCGAATGCAACAAAAACAATTCCCTCAAAAGTTATTAGGCAGGACAGAAAAACCGATAGACACACGAATTCCCCATCTCAAAATCTTAATTCTTTTTATTTTTCAATCACTTCACTTATTTTGACTTTTCTTTATTAACCGACTTCACAAAGGAAGGAGGTTATACATTCATACTGTATGTATGTCGTTTTTTTTTTATTTGTTTGTTTGTCCACTCATAACTTCGCACTGAATGAAGCGATTTTCATGATTTTTTTTCAATCGATCGAGGGTGGTTTCTCATAGGTCCCGTACCTTTGTTTGGTCATATTCGATAAATAGAACAAAAGTAATGGGCAGAAAAGTAGTATGTTTTTTGTTTTTTCATCCATAACTTGTGACTAAATGAACCGATTTTGATGATTTTTTTTTAATCGATAGAGGGTCGTCTAATTCAAATATTGCAAATCAATTTAACTACATTCGTTTTTTTTGAAAAACGTTACGGGTGAAAAATAAGTATTTTTTATTTTATTTGGAAAGGCTTGGCTTGATTTTTCTTTATTGGAAAATCTATTAATAAATATAAAAGTCATTGTTGAAAACATGTTAGTTGTCATGGGCTATAATATTAAAAGAAATTACAGCAAGAGTTTGACTGAAGGAGAAAAATAATCCAATCAGTTTGTTTGCTAAAATCGACTCCAAAGGGAAATTTATCATACAAATGATTAGTTTTTAGTGCCATTAATTCAAAGAAGTTTTGCCCTTTGATATGGATTTTTTTAAAAATACAGTATTTATATAACAATGTATTTACACTAAAAAGAATAAAATAAAATAATTTTTATAAAAAAACAGAACCGACTTCAAATCATAAATTGCGCTAAAAAGGGAAAAATAAATTCATTCATTAAACAACATCGATGTGACTTTTAAACATAGTTTTAGAAGTCGGTGCAAAATTTTGAGTCTAAGTTTTACCATTATACCATTTCCATTCTTCCATATTGGAACTGTTGCTAATTCTGCGAAAATAAATATATTTTTAATTGGATTCATGATTACAAAAGATTTTATCTATCTTAATTTTGCACTGACTTCTAAAACTATGTTTAAAAGTCAAATCGGTGTTGTTTAAAGAATGAATTTATTTTTCACTTTTTAGCGCAATTTATGATTTGAAGTCGGTTCTGTTTTTTTATAAAAATTATTTTATATTTAATGATATTTTTACGATACATTAAAAATTATTTCATACTTTATTATGCTGTTTTTACTTTTACGGGAAAGTAGGCTAAGAAGGACTGCAGCGGGCCTGCAAAGTGTTATGTGTCGGTGACAAGTTTTCATAGTTGCTACACAGATTAACTAAATTGATAAATGCTTTTATAATTCTTAGTATTTAAATCAAAGGAAAAATATCAAACGTCCTACAGTGCCCTGTGTCCCCTATGTGCCTCCTTTTCCATTATCTTTCGGGTACAAACTGAAAAGAGGAATCACCTTTGTTTAGTTGGCTATAATACAGATTGATTCAGCTACGCCAGCGGGCTAAAAAGCTAATCATCTACAAGTGTAAAATAACGGTGCTTGGTAAACTAATTTAGTACACGTGCTGTAGAACGGCATAAATGCATCAATTGTAAAGTTTATACTGCATATAAACAACTCAAGACCTTTTTTTAAATAAATGTATAAATATTTAAATTTAATCCTAATCATTTTAGCTGTAAAAAGCACTGAGATAAACTTAGATTTAGGTTTTTTTTTTTGCAATTCATTTAGGGACGTAACGTTTGACCGTTGGGAGTTTTGGAAATCAGAAAGTAAATTAATTTACAAAAATTAACATTCAAATATTTGCGAATTAAGTTATTGAAATAATATACACACAAAATGTTTAGTCTTCTGAAGTGTATTCTCTCACATTAAACTATGCCATTCCTCCACTTTTTGACCAGTGTAATCATCTCGAGCATATGTTTTAGGCGCTTTTATCAGAGTTCTGAATTACTATGCTAGATAAATAAAATGAGCCATATATTTAAAACTATAGTTCCTATAAGATTTTTACGAGAAAGAGGTCAAATTACATTTCCAATTACTTTTATTATTTTATTTTTCTTCGAAATCATTAATAATTCATTCATTCATTATTTTTATAATAATCATGCTTTATTCTATTTTCAGCTTTTTTTCTTCTTTCTTTGTCTCCATAAGTGTAAAAGTAAAAAACGTATTTTAAGAATTGTTACTGCCCCTGTTTTGAAGGCGTTTAGATGTTTGCTTGGTGAAATATGCAAGTAATTGTTTCTTTAATGGACTTTAAATTAATGAACTTTAGATCTAGCAAAATTTGCTTTCAAGATGCTTTGAAAGGAATAATGCTGACAAAGTGTATACAATCAGAAAGCGGCGACACCGGCCAATGTGTATATTTACCCGAACCATTTCGAGCTACTATTGTTCCCATCATTACTCAAAAACTATTACACCTACATACTTGAAATTTTGCATGTCTAATAGAGATCCCTTAAACCCTGAAAATATCAAATTTCATTGACGTACCTTTTATGGTTATGGTTTTATGAAGGTCTGAAAAGTGTCATTTTTATCACTCATTCACTCACTCATCAAAAACCTAACCGACTTCTAAGTGACCTTGAAACTTGGTATCAAGGTAGGCAATTTATCATATATAAAGGAAAAAATCCGAAACTTCAAAAAATTACATTATTTTCGAAGTCACTAGCATACTTATAAGTAGCATCATACCTAACGACTTCAAACAGCAGCCATATTTTTCTGCCGTTAACATAAACAATATACTCTCGCGCTTGAAGGAAAATAATTTATGCATTTAAATTCAGTTTCCGCTTTAATTTTTCGCCAAAAGGCTAAACTCAAGCTGAGTACGAAGAATCCAGTGTTATGCAGAGCTTTTCAACGTTTTAAATAAAAGATTAATTAAGTAAAGTTAGACTTACGGACTAATTATTATTCTTCGTACTCAGCTTGAGTTTAGCCTTAAGGAGAAAACTTAAAGCGGAAAGTGAATTTCAATACATCAATTATTTTCTTTAAGCGCGAGAGAGTATTGTTTACGTTAATAGCAGAAAAATATGGCTGTCGTTTGAAGTCGTTACGTATGATGCTTCTTATGAGTATGCTAGTAAGTTCAAAAATAATGTAATTTTTAGAAGTTTCGGATTTTTTCCTTTATGTATGCCAAATTGTCTACCTTGATACCAAATTTCAAGTTTCTAAGTCCACTAGAAGTAGGTTAGGTTTTTGATGAGTGAGTGATGAAAAAGACACTTTTCAGACCTTATTAATTCCAGAACCATAAATGTGCACCAACGGAATTTGATATTCTAGGGGTTACGGGTATTTTTATTAGGCGTACAAAATTTCAAGTATGTAGGTCTAATAGTTTTTGAGTAATGATGGAGTCAAAAGTAGCTCAAAATGGTTTGGGTAAATATACACTTTGCCCGGTGTCGCCGTTTCAGAATTTGGCTGACTTTCTGAACTTGACGGACACACTGCCGAAAGTCTAGATCGATCTAATTACAAATATTTTTTAAGTTCTTCAAAACAGCGTTAAGGAACATAAGAGGCTACGATTGAAAATCCTGTCCAGTCCGTTGTCAACGAATGAACTTGTGTTTACATTTATCCCAGAGTCTCTGGGCCGATTATAAACAGGGATTTATTTTCCCATGAGGTTGATGCAAAATAAAACCGTGGCATACACAGTCCGCTTTTAAAAGCTTAAGAAGTTCTAGAGCAATCGTCCTCAATCTGAGGCTCGTGGACCACATGAGATCCACTAAACTATTTTTGAGTCCTCTGAGATCATTTAATGAAGAAAAACTTCCAAAACTTGTAAAATGTGTCCCGATGTCGATCAGTCGGTTAAGTTCAGTTCCTGTAGAGCATCGAAAGTGATGTAACATTGACCGAGGTCAGTGTTTGGGAGGGTGACAGCCTCTCGCGTCTGGTTACTCTGGGACCATGTACGCTAAAGGGCGCTGGTAGACGTTAAATTCATCGTGGCTCCAACGACCTCCAAGTGAAACGATTCCTCTGTGCTTGACAGCTCAGGTGATGTTATCTCATGTCGGAGCTGGTTCCAAAATTATGGATAGCTCTAAAAAGGTGTTCCAGTCGGACTCCTGCCTGTGAGAGCCCCGTTAAACTCAGGAGCAGCGAAACCTCTCTTACTTGCTTCGCGCGAGGACTCGCCAACAACAACAACAACAACAACAAAAACAACAAATACGACATTAAAAAGCATGTACGTAATATTAAAAACCAATAACAATAGAACTAAACACTTGAGCAAACGATTAAACCGTCGGACAATTCTTAACATCAAACTAGCAATTGTGTACAAACATCTCCGTATGACCACTTCCTATCACGCGATGTTTTCAGATTATTTTCATAAAATACACACTACTGAAATGTACTTATGATATTTTGCGTCATAGAAATTCTTTTCTAAATTCATCCTTTTACGTAATTACATTTTTAAAATATAAAATTTTCCAACAACATTTTTCATAAAACTCGGTATTCTGACTGCCTTAACATATATAACAGTAAATCGCATTATCATTTACATTTGCGGGATGTTTACTGTATATCAGCAGAGACATCTCAAAACTCCCTATTAAGAATCTTTTCTAAAGTATTTTATCATTTATATAAAAGTAAGAACTATTTGGCATCGGCCCGCAAGCACTCAGTTGAAAACGAACTGGCGATGATAAATGCATTGAAACTTTTCCAGCAACATATTACCACAAATTCTTCAGTTCCAATCCCAAAAGGAAGAAAGCTTTTAGGGGACCTTTAACTGAAGCTTGGTGAAAATACTTTTAAATTCCAAAGAGAATTTTTGGTCCGACATATAGCTTAACGCTAAATAAAGTATAGACAGTATGAGGCTACTTCTTGTACAATTTTTAAAAGAAGGGAGAACTGAAATGAAATGAAAAGTTTTTTGCTCGACATTTCTGGTCACAATGGAATAAAATTGGATTTTAAAAGCTAAAGCTATATTGTAACGAAGTTAATGTAGAGTATAAAATGTAAGAATGTAGGAATGAAGAAGATCTTAGTCTGATGTTAGATTGATGTATCTGCGGTAAGTCATTTTACGGTACGGATGCATCTTACGTTAAATATTTGTATTTGAATATCTAATGGTATTAATCTAAATTCTGAATAATACATATTTGATGATTTAACTACGTTTATATAAGGAATTCCATCTTTAAGGCAAAAAAATTAATAATGCAACATTTCTTAACTCAGGACTAAAATTTCAAAGTTATTTTGAGGATTTTATGATGCTCAGGGAAGTCATTGTTATAATGTTACTTTGAGTTATTAAATTTCATTGAATTACTGTGTCGGAAAATTGAATATGAGGTAGGGGTCCACCCCTGCTTGCTATCACTCGCCAATGCCCGGAAGCTGCAAGCAATACCATTTGAATCGCTTCACGACCCAAGCTCGCCGCGCTAGCACACTGTAGTCTAGCAAGCGTTCCTTCAACAGTCTGCTCACCTATCCTTCATTATCTGCTCTCAAACACTAAACAGTACTTTGTCTACATTGACTATAAACTTTAAATACCTTTGGGAGTATGACAGAGTTGATATTTGAGTTTATAAACCTGTTCGGGAAATTACGATTTTCTCACTCTATTTTTCAACCGATTTTCTTACTTTTTTTTTTGTTTAGTAACTATTGACGAACTTTAGTAATATCAATTTAAAAATTTTGGAAACAGTTTTTTATTAGTTATTTATTTCCCCTTCTCATTTGTCAGTCAAGCCTCATTTATAATTGTAATGTTATTCCGGTTTAGATAACAGACGCCATCATGTCTCGTTTGAGTAAATTATTGGATAATAAATATATGTAACTCATTGTTAATAAGACTTCGTTGCCACTAAGCAGTAATATTAAGAGCAGTTATAATAAGAGTTCCAGTGAATGCTTCTCTGAAACAATGGAATGAAAAATAAGAATTGTGTATGGAAGCTAACATTTAAGTTTTATTCAACTGCTAATCAACGAAGTACCAAATGGGCAGAAGTACAAGCCGGTTACATTTATGAGCGAATTGACCCTGCGGTGACAGTGATCTGCAATAAGTTTGCTTTAAGTGAGGATGATCAAAACAAACTCGCCGTTACAATCGCCAAATTGATGAATAATACTTATATGATTATATAAATAGCATATATATATAATGTTTTCAATGCCCAATTTAATTATTACGGTCGAATTGCGACTGTCGGGCGAACTGCAGTACTACAAATTTGGAAAGCAACAGTACACAAAAATTCACCTAAATTACATAATTGAGCTTATACCGAGGTTCGAGAGAAAATTTTGATATTTTTAAGTGATAATTTAATTAATTTTAATAATATAAATTGGCGTGAAAAATTAAAATGTAAAATTTTTAACTGCCGCATCAACATGAAACATTCTAATCGTCTTCCATTTTAATGGTACTCATCGGTTAAAATGCCCTACTTTTTTTTTGTTCACCAAACAACGCCTTGGCGAACGTTTTACGCATGTGTGATTCCAACTTCGTAGTAGCATCCGGCCTCCCTTATTCGTTCCATGCGCTTCCATGATCCTTGTCTTCGTCGACCTCAACGTGGACCTTGTACCGTGCCATGCGAATCCATTTTCGTTTTCACTGTTTAGGTCACCAACCATAACAGATAGCAGCTGCCAACCCGGTAAGCAAAAAAGAAAATGGCGGTCCAAACAGCAGAGTTTATCTGGCAACCACATCGTTTTTAAAATGCTAATTACATCATCAGCTTTCATTGAAGTACTTCTTCTTTTACTATCTCTTTCTCTTACAGTTAAAAAATTTATGAATCCTTATTAGTAACACTTCGTGTTACTCAGTGAAAATGAGGAAAGGAACTTTTATTATACCCTTTTAAGCCATTTTCTTATTTGTTTAACGCGCATTGATCAATGACAAGCATAGCTCTTATCAATGTGGTATTTAATATCGAAGTGATTTTTTTTTTTTTATATTTGAACATACTTCCTTTTTTAAGCTCTTTCACAATATATTTTTGCAGTTAAATACACTGTTAAAAATTTCCGTAAGAAAATAGTAAAAAAACAATTTATTTGTTTGGTATTTTACCATATTTAATTACAACAGTTGAATAACTATTAAAAGGATGGTACTCAAACCGCTTATTGTGAAAAAATATCGTTTATTCTCTGTTTATCCTAAAGAACATTTAACTAACCGTAATTTTCAAGCGCTCAGTAAGAATCGGCGGCCATCTTGGTTGCGAAACCTTACCGGTCGTGCGCTGTTTTTAAAATATGAATAAATATTTATCAGTTCAAATATGCATGTGTATATAAAAAAAGAAGAAAAAAAAAGTGGCTTAAGCAGTGGTTACTAAATAGAAACACATACACACGTAAATCAAAAATTGGAGACATCGGATTCCCGAACTGTTTTGCGAATGAGGGAACCGATAATTTGAGCTGCTGCAGCTTGTTTGTATTTTAATTTTTGCAGCAAATAAAATTATTTTTGTCAATATACAGTAAGTTTAGACTAAAAATGACTTTGGATCCAATCAAAAACTGAAATCTAAATTTCAATGCAGTTTGCTTGTTGGAAAAGAATATTTATTGATAAATAATCGGCCGCTTTAAGTGGCCGAATGACTAGAGCGCAAGGTTGGTATACCATACGCCCGGGGTTCGATTCTCATACGTTTCGTTTACGGTTTCTACTCCTCGAAGATTCTACTTATCGAAATGGTTTAACAACCGTAATAATTTAGTTTTGAAACCATTTTTAAATGGTTATAAAACCGTAAACTTTTGTACTTACGGCTTTTTAATCAAGCTGATTGGAAATGGTTTAGGTCCGTAAAGATAGAAAAATGTTCCAAACTGTAAGTTTAACGGTGAATTAGATGGACGGACTGCTGCCGGTTATTTAACCGTAATGATGAAATTTCTAACAGTGGATTTCATTTCTGAACCTTAACAAAAGCATATTGCAAAAATGTTTTTTTTAGTAGCAAAAGGAAAAGAAATTAAACTGTAAAAGGGGGAGGGGATTATGCATAAGTAAGAACAAATCAGATCTTGTAGAAAGAACGTGAGTAACGCATGAATTTTCCGTAATTAAAAACCAGTTTTTCGGAAAATTGAGTACAGGTTATTTTTCTGAGCATACTAGAAATGCTGTAATATCGATATGTGAAAGAAGTAAATAACCAAACTCCACACATGTAAATATATCCAAAATGAAACCTTTTGCAAATAGCTTCCGGACAACGTGGTTACGAATGGCGTGAAAGTTCAGCCTTATTTTTTTCTTCACAGAAATAAAGCCGAGCAGACAAAACGAAAAGAAATAAATAAACATTGAGGAATGCTGTCAGGATATTGTGGTTTATAGTTATGAGAAGCAGTTGTGGTCAGATGGTTGTCTAATAACTTGAGGCAGAATCGCCTGACTTCTTCTCAAGTTTGATAGAAGATTGAGAAGCAGAGTTTTTTCTGCTTCTATTTTATTTGACTTCGTTTTATGTCGGCGTCATCGTTTTCGGCTCCTTTCAGAAGAATTTCTTGCACCAAGATTCACAATATGTGAAGAATTCCGTGAGACATAACTTCAATTGGCGCTGGTATTTTGTGAAAATCAATTTTTCCTGAAAAAAGTTATTTGCAGAGTGTAAAACCTAAAAAATGAACGCACCATTACTATTGAACTATATATTGAAAAAGGTTTCTTTTAAGCTTTTTAATTTTGTTACATTAAGAAAATATTGTTACATAAAACAAAAATGCTATTACATAAACAAAATACACAATTTCAGTTAAAAACTATACACCCTTTCAATTGCGCGTATCCTTCTCGTAGGGCAAATCATAAGTATTATTGAAAATTGAGTTATATAGAAAAATGTATGTAACGTTTTAGCAATATAAATGAAAGCTTTTTAATTATTGCGGTAAAGGATTTTTTTGCTTAACTTTGTAAGATCTACGCACTAAGAAAATATTGTTACATAAAACAAAAATGCTATTACCTAAACAAAATACACAATTTCAGTTACAAATTATACACCCTTTCAATTGCGCGTATCCTTCTCGCAGTGCAAACCATAAGTATTATTGAAAATTGAGTTATATAGAAAAATATATGTAACTTTTTAGCAATATAAATGAAAGCTTTTTAAATTATTACGGTAAAACATTTTTTGCTTAATTTTGTAAGATCTACGCACTAATTTTATTATGATCGAGTTATGCAAGTAAAACAAATCAAACTTTATTTGAATCAAGGTACTGTTGTTTCCATGATTACTATATACTAACACAATGCTTTCGCGAACATTGAAATATGTTATTATAGTTTTTTTTTTTTTTAAATCTTTGTTGTGTAGCTGCTGAAATTCGTCCAGCCCAACATTTCAAATAATTATTTTCCAACTACATGTATAGCTTTTTTGAGAACGAGTTCAATATTTAAAATTTCCTTACACCATTCATTTTAATATAGCATTTTTTGCATAGTGCTAAAATTTCTCCTAATTGCTCTTGCATTTCTTCGATATTCTGCATTATTCTAGTGAAACTATTTTAAATGTGTTACATTCTTTGAAATACCGCCAACAAGCTGAGTGGATTATTATTTCTTCTGAACTATCATCTTTTTTGAAGGTTAAAAAAATTTACTGCAAGTGTAGCGATGTTAACTTTTCAGACATTTTTTAACCGATCTGGTTGCGGTTCACATTCCAATTTTTCATACCATACCTTTTTTTTTTGAGTATGAATCAAGTTTAATACTCTGAAATAAAATGCCCCCTTATTATTGTGTTTCCTTCATTCAGATGTAATTTATCATTTTTTCTATGGCTAAGTACATATTTTCCCCCTTATCTCGAAACAAAATATTTGCATCATAAATGTTACAAAGCAGTGAACTAAATATGAACCTGCAAAATACATAGTTTATATCAATGGCCTGCATCATCAATGTTTACATCGAATAAACTTAAAACATGTGTTACTCAAGCTCCGAACGAGGATTTACTCCTGTCAATTCAAAGGTAAGTTTTATATTTTATTATGGAAATATCGATTACAATTATTGTTTTCTTTAAATTGCCTGGACATTAGTTTAACATCATCTGGTAAGGATATCACTTAAAATCAGATATCGGTAGGCATTTCAGGAGGTGTTATCTGGATTAAATACGAAAACGTATAGTCTTGTTAAATTGGGAACAGTTAGGACAAGTTATCCCCATCTATGATTGTAGTTAATAATTTAATTTTTTTCAAAATCAAGAGTTTTTTTTTTTTTTTAAAGACTGAAAAACAGCTTGATAACTTCATTACAAATAAATCTAAAAACATTTCAGAAAAAGTAATTTTGAAGCTGCTGGAACGGTGACAATGTAATACAGAATGAAATGGTACATTTATGATTAAATTACCTTTTGTTAGGGTGTTGTTTTATTTTTAACAATCAAAAGAAACTACACAGTATTCCAGATGACCCAATATTTTGTACATATTTTTTTTTCAAATATCCATTAGACTTCAGCCCCTAAAATCTTTTATTAACAATGAAAATATTGTGTTAAAGGTTTCATGAAAATTAATCAGAGTATTTTTTGAATAATTTAAATGCTAAGACAAACAAACTGCAAACATTTCTAATACAACAATTTGCTAAAAATAGTTTTTAAAATTTAGATATTTACTTTATATAGCAAATGAGAAAGACTAAGGTCAAATTCTTTTTCAGTGCAATACGGAAAATAATAAGTGTAACGAGAATTAAAACTACAATGAGTTTCACCGTAAAAGTCATGCATCACAATTATTACTCTCATGAGAATTCTGAATTTGCCCAATAGCATTTCGAAAGTATTCCAGAATAACTTTAAAAGAACATTATTATTTTTTTCCAAGAAAATCAGCGACTTTGAAAAAAACAATATCGAACTACTTACACGGATATTAAATCAACTCGACAAATATGAGATTTTTATGCTAATAATTGAAAATAACGCTTGCTTATTGAATTCTTCGAAAAAACTGAGAAACATTTTTATGCAGTAATTTTGATGAGTTTCATCTGGAAAAGGAAAATCAATTTAAATTTGAAATGAGAAGATATCATTAAGACTTATGGTTCTGGATTTTTTTTTAACTCCGAGAAAATACACTGAATTGAAAAGATTCCAAGATTACAGGGAAAAAGAACGTAATTACATATGATTACATATGTTTTTATCCATGCGAAGAGATTGACTTTAATTTATTATTGTTGAATGTTCTACATTTCCGAATCCTTTTGTCGCTTTTGAAGAATTATAACTGTTTGTATTCTTACATTTCAGTCATATTATTTTTCTAAATATCCTGCTCAATTTTAACTGCGTATTATACATAAACGAAATATCATAAAATACACAATTTGAAACGTAACTATAAAATTTGAATTTTTATTTAATTTTAAGTAAGTATGATAAATACATATTTTTAGTATACTATTTCAATAATTGAAAAAAAAAGCGTTGTCACTTACACAAAATAAACTTTAATTTCAATAAATTTATGTTGAGAAAACTGACTTACCATTTTCATATAATAAACGTGTATATTCTTAAAAATAAGTTTTGCGCTGCGATAGTTTACTTAATGAAGTAAACTTAATGAAGTAATTTTTGACAAAAAGCATCTCAACACAAGTGCGCTGAAAAATAGACTTTTTTCTAGCAGTGTTGAATCTGGAATAAATAAAAATATGCTTTTATTTAAAGTTAATAATATACATTTTTTTCTGTAATCACATGGTTGAATTTGGTTTATATTTCATAAATTTTAACAGAATAACAGCATGCAATAAACACACGTAAAATGGTATGGTTTGCAATACTTTCATTTGTGAAAGTGTTTGTCGGCATATTTTTGTGTCAAATGTAGTCTAAGCTTATAATTTAGCTTAAGACTACATTTCCTCCCTACCCCTACATTTTAAGCCCTTAAAAATTATTCTATAACTCTATAATTTATTTTTCGAGTTTAATCTCTACCGCGTATGTGCAATTGCCTTAAATATACTGGCAAGAGAAGCCATGTTATTTTTGATAAGAGTCAGCTGTCCCTTTCTGGAAGAGATGTGATTCTACAAGAAATCCAGGGGAAGGGAGCCCTTCCGTTATAGATAAAATTACTAACATTATAGTTGCACTAATCGCATTTCTAGACGAAAATGATAATGAATCTTCAAGGCGTAAGTACGCTAAAGCTAGAGGTTACAGAGAGACAGAAAGAATAAATGCGATTGGTATTGTCGAGAATGTTATTTTTATACGTTGCAATCTTTCAAAACTCTCTCCATTTCGTGTAAATTGATGCCTTAAAAGACAAAAGCTACCAATTTCGTCTTTTAATCTGAACTATTTTTAGTTTTCAACGTAAGTGTTGTAAGAATGTCGGACATTTTTTACAATACTTATGCCTTATTGATGACTCTTTATTATTTTTAGGAGCCGGTGCTTTGACTACGAAATATATATTTAGCTAATTACTCATATTTTAAAATAATTATTGTATAGCGTCCAACCTCAATACAATAAAATACTCATGGTGGGGCGAGAAACATAGTGCTGTAAGTCAAGCGATTCACATTTTGAGTACGTTTCTCATGACCTCATGTACTCTTTAAAAGAGAGTGAGGCTCTTGTAAGAAAATTTAAAATCCAACAACTAAATCTCATTATGTACTGTTAATTTTCTAGACGAAAGTTTAGAGAGATGGATTCTGGTATCAATAAGATTATCATTGAAAAGGATAGTGATAAAAGTGTTTTTATTGTATTAAGCTTAAGTATTTATAAACCACTGCACCTTTATATTTACCGTTTTCTTTTTACAATGAAATTTGTTTCATATAAAATAATTCCATAATGGTTAAATAAAATGAACTAACTCAATGCTGTTTTATTGACGTAATTTTTCAATCACTTTGTACAATATAGTTTTAAACTGCTGATGATTACTCTCCAAAGACTGATACAAAAAAAAATGTGTGAAGCTTCAAGACAATTATTTTTGTGCTGATGGTCGCAGTCTAAGATAAAATATTTATTATACATTTATAATAAATGTATACATTCAAAATGTCCACTGATTTTTGGAATAAAAATTGAAGGTGTTCGCACATATTTGTAAGCATGTATTTCTAGACGCTGCGAGAAAAGTCGTGCATATTTTGAGCAATTTCACGTTTGGATTGGGTATTTGATAACTATTACCATTGTATTTTAAATATATGAACAGAAAAAAAGGCGTGCAATTAGGGTCGTACTATATATGTCCTCGTTCAAGATGAGTTCCGAATGCAAGAAAGTTCCTCGAAGGACAAAATGAGATCCAGAGTTTTATTTAGGTTTTTCTTGAAATTCAGAAAAAAATAAATATATTAAAGGATTGTGTAAAGAACATAAAAGAACGATAAAAATTAATAGTAGTAAAAGCGTGAATAATTTTTTAAAAAGAAGGAAAGAAAAACAATACGGGCAGTGATTTTTTAAAAGTTATATTTTGGGAGCTTTTAGGGCATTTTGTCATTGGGTTATGAAACAAATGGAAAAAAAAAATTAATAATAAACACAAGACTTTACAGGTTGTTTTCCCTTTCGAAATAGATTTTTGGAAGTTTCGCTTAGCATTAGTAGCTTTATTTGTCGTAAGTGCAATATGCTTACAAAGAGAGGAAAATAAACCTTACAATGAATTTCTGCTATTATACTGACCTTACAGCCCTTCTTTCTCAGAAATCGCGACACAGGAACACGTACAATCTATTTAAAATAGTCTTTAAATCTGTACAGGATAGCCATAGTAGCTTAAGACCAATTTTCGAGTTTTGGCGATTAAGTTAAGAAATACACATTTTCAGTACTATAAGACTGGACTCTTCCGTGCGAAATTTAGAATAATCATGTCCGATGGGAGCATTAAAATTTCGGAACCCTTATGTAGCTAGTGACTTAGTCGTCAGTACTTGATGTCCGTTAAGTGTAAACTCGCAAAAACTCGAAAAGGGGACTTAGGATACTATGGCTCTGAGGGGCAGAAATATTTATCTATCGCACATTAGATGCAACAAAGTTATCTTTCGCTGTATTTTATCTGAGGTATAATTCAAAATATTTAAAATAACCAAATTTGAAGAAAAACACAGTTCAGTTCACTGAAGAAAACTGAACGGAAAGCGAGTCGCAATGCATTCCAACTCAGAATGTGTTTAATACTGGGAAAGATGAAATGAAAATTGCCCACAGTCATTTTTCATTTCTTTTGGAAACTTTTCCCACGCGCATTGTTAGAGATTTTTATTCCACGGACCGAGAAGCGAAAATAATATTAACAAATGCAACAAAAAGAAAACTGTCTTCGTAGCAAGAGCGGGAAAAAATGTTTGAGGTGGTTGAAGAAAGAACAGAAAAGGCGCATGAAAGTGAAAAGAGAAATACAATTTTGGCTTCGATTTTTGCAGTCATTAGCATTATTTATTGTTGTTGACATTTTTTCCCCTCACAATAATGACTGGAAATTCTCAGAACTCGCACATTTGCTGAAGTTAAGTTTTTTTTTTTTTTTTGAATATTGTGAGCAATTTTTCAAACGAAATGATAATGAATTAAATTTAAAAGAAATTTATGCTTACAAAAGATTTAATGGCAGAAAAGTAACGCAACTCTGGTTTTTCGATGCCTAATTAACAGCATTAAAAATCAGAAAAAATACTAATGACTCTCTAATGATAGCTATTTTTTATTAGAATAGATTAAATCATATTTAGCGTCTTTAATTTTGTGCATTATTGAACATCACTGTATCTCATTTTCTTCAGAAGTATTAAACAGTCTTACATCTGCACATTGTACAAAATTATTCTTTATGAGAAAGAGGTAGCTGATACTTTTATCGCGTACGCAATGTGTTAAACAGTACCCACAATATGAATTTATTCGAATACTACGTCCTTTACGGTTCATGAAATATACACAAATATCGCACATGTTTTTCTGCTTTACACTTTTCAATTTATTTCATGTAAAGTACATGCTTTATGCTTATAAAAGTAATTAATTTTCCTTGCTAAACATGTGGGAATAAATTTCAAAAAGTATTGTAAAACAATCAAGTGGGAAAAGTACCCTTGTAAAGCTGTCAATTGTTAGAGCTGGGCGGTTAGAGATACGTTACGAAAAAACAAAAAAAAAAGCAATTGAAAAAAAAAGAAGTATAAATTGTAAAGCTATATAGTATAAGAAAGAAATTAAAAGAAATGATAATATAATACTATCTATTTTTCTTTTGTTAACTCTCACTTCACATTTGGCTTGTTTCTAAGAGAAAAGTTAAAGAAATTCAAACGCTCATCAAAAATTTAACGAAAACTCTATCATTATTTAAGTTTTAATGTACAACAAAATCTAATGGATTTTGTTTTGTACCATAACTTCAATAATCACTTACAGAAATCTGGTTCATTGAAAAAAAAAAAATGTTTAGGAAGTTTCTTACATTCAAAATGTTTCGCAATATTTTACTACTTACTAATAAATAAATATATATCCTGAATTTTATTTTATTTAATTGGTTTAACTTTCTTTTAACTACATTTATATTCAGTTATGATGCGTTGAAATGGCAATAATATAAATATGTATAATTCAAAAGCATGTATGTCTTCAAAAAATCTTAAATTTGTTTTGGTCAAACCAAAACCCCCCAAAAGGGTGTCACTTGAGGCGTACCACCCACTCCGCCCCCCATAGTGATGCTACTAGTTATGTTTTTTATATTAAAAAACATTTGCATTGGTCGGTGAACAATTATTCAGATTTTTTCAATCTGTTTGGAAAAATCAAACAAATCCATAATTATTAGATTTTTCAAATAATTACCAACAAATGCTGTTGCTGCGAATAAAATTCAAGTATTTCTTAATTTCAAGAATAAAAACTCAGATCTTATTATATGCCATGTAGTTCATTAAATAAAAGTTTCATAAGATCTAATTCATTTAAGATCAATATTTCTCTCCGTACATTCTAATTTAAAATTCTGTGGTATCATAAAATAATATTAATAGTTGTTTAAGTATATAGATGTGTATTTTCTTAAGAATGTGTATGAATTTCTTTATTAAATATGAAAAACTGTATATTTTTCCTGGAACACAAATCTTTGAGAAAAATAAGCTATTGTTTAGGAAATATTACATTCCCATTTCAAAGTTTCATTTCTTTTTGAAATGCAATAGAAAATATAGATTCGATCCTTAAATCTCTTTAGCATTAGCTCCCTCTGAAATGACAAAAAGATTTAAAAGTTCGGAAGAGAAGGAGAAACAACATTATTGTTTTGTCTTCCACCTGATCACAAAAGAATATTTTCTATACTCTGCCGTTCTTGGGGTTTATATGTATAAACTCATTTTTATTTTTAGACGTTTTTGTTTTTTAGACGTTTATTCTCCTTTTAAATGCAATGAATGGTTAGCTTTTTGGAAGTGAGTTTACTTCGTTTAAATAATCAAATGTAATATTTAAGGTAATGAATCAAAAGAATGACTAATTCAAATAATCTTGAAGATATTTACACAATTACAAATATATTTGTGACATAATTAATGTAATTTTACTTCCTTCACTTGTAGATTATTATTTATTCAGAGCTTTCCGTTAAAAAAAAAGTTTATAATTCTCAAAAGTGGATAAATGAATGTAGCAAATATGCGAATGAATGTTTTTCTTTTGCCTAAGTAATTGATGTATATTTTGAGTATTAATATTCTTAGCTTAAAATAAAAGCTCTAAAACTAATCTCTATCTCTCTTTTTTCTGTTCTACAAACTTTGTTTTAAAAAATCCCTCTGCTGACATGTCCAACTAGTCAAACAATTGTCTTACAAACTTCAAATTTTTTTCTGTGAATTTTAGGCCATCAGTGGTACCGTTTCCACACTACGTATCAGCGAAAATAGAAAAAAATGCTTTGACACACTTTATTTGCACATTGTTGCTCTTAAACAACATTATTAGTATTATCTCAATATTTTGTTTATTTCTTAAACTAAGTATTGATATTGTCTGTTTTTAAAATAGACCCAGTGATGAGAATTTAGTAGTAAAGTAAAAACAAATCGTTTTATATTTTTGTATTTTTATTTCGTCTAGTGTTACGTTTCATATGAACTTGTAAAAGTAACACAATTCCCACTGGTGAGAGTTTCAAAAAAAAAAAAAACCTTTAAATGTTAAAACTATTTCAACACCATTGTGAGTGTATTTATTTTTCATAATTTTACTTATTGATATATCTGAAGCTAATTTAATGAACACCCTTCCGTTTTATCAAAAGTCGATATAACTGTGGGAGGTTTTTACACAAAGTATGGTATATACAAAAAACAGTTATATATACATGCAGATAAAAATAGATATAGATATATATATTCATGATACATTACGCACTGTGCACTAAAACTTAAAGAAACGATTATTGAACACTAAATTACCATAAGTTATCAAGTATGTCTTAATAAATATAAAAAAAAAAATATGTGCTCTTTTCAATTACAATTTTATTAACATTTTTTCAATTTCTGAACTAATGTAGTATGTATTAGGTAGGTCGCAGGTTTAAACATTACTAATGCTCAAAAAGAACCATTTAACCCTGCTGTTCTGTTCGCAGTTACTACGCACACGTACCGTTCGGCTCAATATGACCCGAAGATTGAATACTCACTACAGGGGTGGTATAGTTTCCCTGTTTTTAAATAATACACTATATCTAAATAAAATAAACATATTTTAACAGAATTCCTTCGATTTAAAGTTAAAAATAAGTATCCTGTGGTACTATTGTAAGTATCTATATGACAATTACTTTGTAAAACATAAAATGAACGAAAATTTCTACATTGTACCTCTTTTTTATTTACAGTATGGGCAATAATATAATTGTATGTGCTTCGAAGATGTGTTTTTGCAATTTTAGTGCAATATATTTGTTTATTTTTCTGACTTGATTGGCTAAACTTGCATGTGATTCGCTTATTACTCAACAGTAAATTAGAAGTAATATATATATTTTTTTTGCGTTGTATTTTTTTCTGCCATATTGCAGATTCCTCATTTCTATGGAGATTTTGCATTGCCTGAAAGTGTAGAGAAAGAAATTACTTGCCAAGTTTTAGCAAAAGAGCATTTTTCTTTTTGTGACAATTTTTTGTCTTTCCATATGTTGTTTATAAATTCCCAGATTAATAAATGCGCTGCAAGCCCAACAGCTCAGCATGTTATAAAATGTAACCCTTCTCCAGCAATTTCTGATTCTTTAACAAGTATATTAGGAACTGAAATGTTGATCCAAAGTAACCCCAATGGTTATGCTGGCATTATTATCTAAAATAAGTTTGAATATAGCTGTAACATCCAGAATTTTTCTTTCTTCTCCATAAAAACTGTTCTTTCATAATTGTCATTGTAATGACTTTATTCTGCATGGTGGAATTAAACATGCATTCAAATGCACTGTTTTATCATTATTTCTCTATTAACATGATGTTGAATACCTAGTAAAATCTGGAGGTATTTTTATTACATTTTCAGAGTTTTGGCAGCCAACGGTTGCAGGTGAATCAAACAAACAGTTTTTTTTTTTTTTTGGTATTTTGAGTGAACATACTGCGAACTATAAATTGAATGAGTAACCACATTATCACCGTCAGTATAAAAGAAAAAAAATCCTCACTAGTAATGGTTTCCATCCTCAGAAGTGTCTTCTACGTCGCTATCAGATTTTCCCACAACTTCATTTCTTCGCTAAAATTTTTATTCCTCATTTTTAAAGTTTCCATAATAGCACTGAATCATGCTCTCATCTAATAAGACACAAAATAGTAAAAGTGGACAGTTGACTCATACCGTTGCCTAAATTCAGTCACGTGATCTAGCTACTACGTGTCAAGTCAACTGATCTCAAAAACCACATCGTTTAACTTTGACTGACCTTTGATCTTGTGTGAAACTCGTTTGACCACTTAACTGTATTTGCTATTATCACTTCCTGTTGAATTGGTAATACACCAAGTCACTTTTTACATATAATTATTGAAAAAATAGGTTCGGGTCATTATGACCCAAACAGTACATTAATACAAAATTAAAAAACACATAGTAAATAATTAAATAAAATAAAATCCTTTTTCGAGGAATGAGAGAATACCTTGACTTACAAAGTCACTAAATTTCAAACGATTTTCCCAAAACAGTCATTTTTTATGAACTGTTAAAAAACGTTTCGGGTCAAATAGACCCGAACAGACCAGCAGGGTTAAGGGAAAAAAGTGTCATGAACAAAAGCTAAAAATTAGCATTTGACATTTAAAAAAAATATTTGAAATATTGTAACTTCTTTTCTCTTGAAAAAGCCATGTTTTTTCAAATTGAAAGATTTTAGAGCATTTATCTATGAATAGGATTTTGTTTGGGTAATTTTGATTCGATTTTTTCAGGATATTTTTGGCAGCATTTAACTTGCTCTTCTGCATAAATACACTTTTTATAAATTAATGAATATTATATGCGTTACAATTGTAGTTGAGTATGAGTAAGCACTGCGTCTATTCTTCTTTACACATTTTTTTGAGACGCATTCGTTATTAGCTAATTTATTTATCTGGTGTTAAATGAATTACAGTTACTTTGCTGCTTAAATATTTTGAATACATTTTATAATTTTTCTAAATGCTGTCATAAGATATATTATTAATATAGTTTTCTCTGAAGAAATTTATCTTCCATGATGCTGCAGTTGCAACAATAACAAAGAAATCAAAGCAAAATAAATTGTCTTTATTTAAAGCTTAATGGCGAGGAACATTGTGTTTAGTTTTCCAAACCACAGCGTATTTTCTTTTACGCTTTAACTTCTGTGTACCTTTTTTTTTTTTTTAAACACACGAATTAAGGAAAAAAAAGACGTCGTTGTTAAATTCCCTTTTATGTATTGAACAATCAGCATAATTCATCAATTGGAAGATACGCAAATTATTCGTAATAATGCAATTCAAAAAGTTGTTTCTTCCACAACTAATATACGTGATTAGTCATTATTCTAAGAAAAATTAAGCAATCCATTTACTCAAAATTGCATGTTACTTAGTATAATTGTTATTTTTCAGTACTGTCTAGTTAATGGGTCTTCCTTTGGGATCATTTAACCAGTTCAATTGAAAGATGTGTCTCGGTAAAAACAAAGACAGGGGAAAATTCAAGTTTTGAAATTCCTTCTCTTCGTATTTATTGACGCTATAATTAAAAAGCACGCTCCTTTTTATTAGTAATTTTATGCTCTTGAACTTAGTTATCAATCATTTTGCTAGCAGCTTAATATTTTTTTAGGTATTTATGGGAATTATAAAACAAAAAAAAAAGTGACGCATCTAAATTCTAACATGGCGGCTCGAATTAAATCATTCACATTAGGGATTTCTGGCAAGGTAAAACCGGGGGAGATTGCGCAGTCGGAGAGATGGTGCACTTGGACGGGAAGGGGAAGTGTGAACGCACCGAGACTGCAGGTAGTTGTACAGTGACAAAGATACAGTGTCTACTTGAATTTATAAGTTTATTCTTTTGAACTTCTATGACATAGAGTATTTTCTATATTTTGTTTACCCAATGTAAGTGCTTGAATTTTCATTACTATTCCGATATTTTCATGGTGAAGGGAGTATTGCAAGATACATTTAATTACATGTTTTTTCAGTAAGCTACTAGCTTTGAGCAACTGCGCAAACACTTACAATTCTTTGTATAAACGAATATGTTGAACAATGGTGGTGCGCACTGCTCACTCTCTCCTACCGAAATGGGAGAGTTGGCGCATGTGGTACGAAGGACAGATGGCACATTGTTTACATTACCTCCATCTCATTGATAATGTTGCCTGTTGCATGTCAACATGTTAAACATTCAAATGGGTTAATTTTGAAATAATTTTAGAAAACATATGTACTTTCTTAAATTAATAATGCAATAAATTATTTTTTAACTGCAGATAAATGTTTCCAAAAAGTTAATTTGCTAATATTTACTAAAATCAGTTTTAACTAACTGAAAAGCACAAATTTCACTACTTTGATTTTAAAATTTTTATTGCTTAGGGGAATCTTTGTTTTACTCAATTAGCATCAAAAGTGATCTTCAAGTGCACCTTGGCTGTGGCTGGAACGGTGAGCTCATCAAAACAAATTGAGTCTAGTTAACTTGCAAAAAGCAATAAAGATATTCCCGTTGGCACTAAACGAGTTTACTGTTTTAGTTTCTGCAAAGTGGAACTGAAGCCCCTGTCAATTTTCTGAATTTTTAAAGAAGTCAAACCATTCTTAATTGCATTTATATATGCCTACACAAAACTGAATGAAAATGTAATTTAAGTTTAATTGTCATTGTTAGAAAATATAAAGAGGCTACTTTGACAATTTCTTGTAGATATTAATAATGTAACCTCATTATTATCGAAAACCGTCTCTCCGACCCAAGTGCGCAATCTCATCTACCCAATGAATAGAGTACCGAAAAATAGGTGTCTCAGTTTTATTCCAGCTGTCCTTCTAAACTACAGCGTAACCACAAAATAGTGACGGAAATGCATACACAAGTAATGTAATCTATATTATTGACTAAAAGTTCGGCAAAAATTGACGTTTTTGTTCTTTTTTTATAATGTTTTTGAATTGTGCGCCATTTCTCCTAGTTTTACCCTTTGTTCAACAGGAGCCCTTTTGTATATGTATACCAATTTTGAAAACTATATGTTTTATTTTTTATTTTCATCTCCATTATGAACCTTCAAGATAGTTCTCTAAAAATACGTTATTACATATACATTTGCTAGCACTCGTTAACACTTATGCTGCTTAAATTACTATATTTCATTTTTACAGGGATTTAAAAATTCCAAGAATTTTTAGTCAGTTGAAAGTATGATTTAAAACTACAACTTAAATTGTACAATGTACACGCAATGGGTAGTTCCACGAAATTAGCTTTGAACTTAGTTTTTAACCAGGGCTGGTAAATATGAGAAAAGAAACATTAAAATGTTGTTTTTCACCGAGTCATTCGTATTTATCCTATTTCAGCAAATACATTAAATGATATGGCTTGTACTGCAACAAATATAAAACAAATATTCTTGTAGTTAAACGACCAAATTATAGAGGCAAGGAAAAGCCGGTAGAAAAAGCGCACAATTGGATAACATGATTATAAGAATGAAAACGTTAACTTTTTTGGCAAAATTTTTGTAAATATCGTAGCCTGCATTCCTTTTATGTGTATGTCCATCACTATTTCCTAGTTATGCTGTAATTTAAAACACAGCAGACATAAGGTCAAGGCAGTTATTTTTCGCAGTTATTTTCGCACAGGAGTGGTTCACGCACACGGAAGATGACTTTGGATGATAAGTAGATTAAGATACAGTAGAGCATCGGTTATCCGAGCCCCGACTAACTGAGTTCCGGGTTAACCGAGGTACATTTGCCCTTCAAAAATATTTTTCTTTTTGGCAGCTACAAGAATTGCGTAAAACGGCAGCAAAGAAGCGAGCGAGTTCCGTTAAACATAAAACAATATGTATGTATAAACTTCTTCAAGAAACAACTTTAACTGGAACATGTACTCTACTGATGTGTACATGCAAAATTAGATATTTGTATGTATGCAACGTCATTTTTTCATTTCATAATATGTACGGTGAATGTCTTTTTTTTTACATCTTTGACGACATTTTCATTCATTTCAACCCATGTTTCTTTCCCGATTTGGACAAAGTCCGTGTTATCCGAGTTTTCGATTATCCGAGGTACCCTCGGTCCACATTACCTCGGATAATCGAGGCTGTACTGTAATAATAAATGCAAGCAAATTGACAAAATAGTAAAAAAAAAAAACGTTTGCTTAAAAGGTATCTTGCAGTACTCTCATCACAATGAAAATTAGAGAAACAGTACTTAAAATTCAAGACCTTACACTTGGAAAGCAAGCAATAAAAACGGCGTTGTATCATACATTTTCAGAGAAAAAAACTTTCCAAGTTTTCTGTGCTGTTGCGGCTATACAACTACCTGAAATTGCGGTGCCACTTTTACCTCCTCTTCTCTTCAAAAACTCAAGTGCGCCTTCTCTCCGACCAAGCCATCTTACCAGGTTCTACTTTATAGTGGTTAGAGATCTCACAAAACGCCTGGACTGTTCAAATTCAAATCTGAAAGGGAAAATTTTGAGCTCAAGTATAAAACTAACTACTGGACTACTGGAAAAATATTTTTTGCGAATGAAAATTGGGAGGGGGGGGGGAGTCATCAATATGTAAACACAATATAAAACTCCTAACTAATATATAAAGTACATGTGTTTAAAAATGAATCAATAACCATAAAAATTAAAACTATATGCAGATGTTGGGGAATACATAAACATTAATTCTGAATGTTTTCTATATTTATTTTTTTAATCACGTTTCAACTGCATAATATTGGGTTGATGCATAAGTTCCTGCGTTTTTTTACATAACTTTACTTTTTGAGATTAAATAACAACAATTTAATTAATAATGTACTCTCCGTTGTTGTTTACGCCTTTCTCCCAACCAAGCCCGTAATTCGACGTTATTATTGAACGAAACGCCGCGTAAAGCTTTTGAAAGCGATTATAGCACCACCTCCATAGACGACACAAATCTCTCTAGCAGTTTATGTGGCTTTGACCCTCTATTGAACACAAAAAGAAAGTGGTGTCGGAAATCCTCGTTTTTGTCGACTTGACACTCCATTTTAATGCTCTTAAAAGTCACAAAAAAGTGAAATACACTATTTTATAGAGAGAAAAATTCTCTTTCGAATAACACAAAAGATTATGCCAAAACATTTCATGTTCAAAGCATTTTTTTTTAATTCAAAAAAAAAAAAAAAAAACGAGGGAGATTATGCATCAACCCAATATATGGCATATACTTAACGAAAATCAGAATTGCTAAACCCAATTGAACTAATCCTGTGTAATCCTTGTCGAATTGTTCTGAGTTTTTTTAAGTAACAATAATTTTTCTTAAAAAAATTAAATAAAAATAAAATCACAAAACTTGTTCAATGTAGCATCATATTATTCATCGGAAGCATTTAATCTCTCATCTTAAATAAAGAATTTGTATAACACCTATCGCAGCTTCTATCGTTCTCCAAACATGTCAAATTCACGCCATGTATAAAAAAAATCATGTTCAATAGATACAATCAATCTTAATTACTACTCAAGTTCCCTAATCCTATTCTCCAGGATTATCTAGAGATTTATTAGCTTCAAGAATTTACCCAAAGCACTTATATCGTTACATCACTTTTTTCCCCGTAAAGTAATGAAGGCATCCTTTTTTTGAATTTTAGCTCAGCAAGTTTTCCACATGAGTAATATTATTTTACAACTTACATTTTTGAAACTTTTATAAATCTTTGCTGAGAAATAGTTTTCATTACATAAAATGACTGTTTGAAAACGAAAGAAAGGAAGAAAAAAAAAGTTAGTTTATTTATTTGAATGATGCAGAATAATATGGTTTAATTTAAATTTCAAAATTCACACATAATAACTAAGATTTTTTTTATTAATTATTATTTTTAGCTGAAAAAAGTGACGCACTGCAGTGAGTGGGTAACTTGAATGTAGTATAACGTGTAATTGCGCCAATTTCGTATTATGCAGTACTTGAAGATCCACGAGACGTTATTCCGAATTAGCTGAAAGATAATCTGAAATTTAAATAAAATACATTAGTGCACGGACTGTTTACAACAACAACAACAACAGCAATAATAATAATAATAATAATTTTAGTGTTTAAAAGTTGTTACTCATAAGCTCAAAAAGCATTTGAAATTTAACTGAAATGCATTAATGCACACGCAGTTTTTAATAATAATAATGAGGGATAATTTTACTAACTAAAAGTGTCACTAACAACAACTTACATCGGTAAGGCGATTCGAATAGCATTTTCCGTTCGAAGGAAAAGAACTTCAGAAAATAAATTTTGAATTGTTTCTTTTCAGAGTAAAAATTTACCTCTCCAAATTGGTTTGGAGAAAAAATTGTGGTTCAAAATATCCCAAGGAATGAAAACTTGTAGCTCAAGGGTAAATCTTCGGAAGTTCTTACCATAAGAAGTTTTTTGTTTCCTATTTTCCAATGTATCTGAGAAAATCTAAAAATATACTCAGAAAACGATTTCTTTGAAAAAAAAAATTGATGCTTCTTTTTGGAAGAGAATATGGAGAATATGTGTAGTGGTTATTTCAGAGTCCTTTTCCTTCGTATTCACAATTGTTATGAGCGTATTATCTGATCATATGCAGTAATATAAGTATATAGTCTTATTAAAAACATTTAGTGACATTTTACCCTCAACGAAGGGGTATGATTCTATGTATGCAAATAAAAGAGAAAAGTGATGTCACTGATGAATCATAAAAATTGCTTGTTTTCAAAGAACGTTGCTAATTATTTTTAAAAAAAATTAAACTTGTAAAAGTAAATTAGAAATTAGAAAGATGGGGATAACTGAAAGAACGTATTTTATCGGGTTTTTTCGATTTTAAATTCTGTAGAAAAATAACTTTTTGTTGCAACAAAAGGTGAAACTTAAGCGGTGTATGTGTAATTCTTTAAATAATTGCTTCAAATAATTCTAAGAGTTTAAATAGCTACCTTCATGCTAATATTTAATTCTATTTGGCTCCAAGAATTGTTAAAAACCAATCACTTCCATGCCACAAGAATATATACACAAATCACTTAATTGCAGAAAATAATAAACAAACATGAAATAAAATAAATGTTTAAAAAATACACTAATCATTTTTTTAAAAATAGTATGTTACTTTCTTTAGAAGCATTTCAGGTATGAAAACTAAAAATTAATAGCAATATTTGTGTAAAAAACATGCCTCTCTGCAAAAATGGAAAAGAAATAAAACACTAACCGAATTTTCTGAAAAATATACCCTAGCGTGAAGAGTGAAAATAGTTCAATATATATTTACATATGATCTTAATAATAAACACTATTTAGTTGCTAGAATACTTATCGAATATAAATATATGTAAATTCAGGAACAAGCTAATTTTAAAGCCAGATAATATTTTAACTACAAGTATATATATAGATATTTTAAGACAATAACTTCATATTGTAACACTTAGAAACACTTATTACTTTCATTTATCAATTGTTTCAATTAGTAACTGTTTCCTAAAATGCCTATATAATTGTGGTAATTTTCTTTCTTTCTGATACTTTTGAGCAATTTTAAATTTAATTGTTCCATTTAACTGAAAAACATTTGCATTATACTTAAATTAAAAGTACTTAAGCCATTTGAGTATAATTATTTTTTTAACTTAATGGAACTGTTATTTTCTTGAGATTCATTTGTAAAGTAGTAAAAAAAAACAATAAGACAGAGATTAAATTTTAAATATGTAAAAAACAATGTAGGGTTTAAGAGCACAAAACATTCATTTTTCTTAAATCTTCAAAAAGGTTATGCCGCTCTTTACAAAGTATTCAATATATGCATAAATCTATGTATTTATTCCTTATCATAGCTTTATATTTTGCTTGAAAATATTAGCGACTCGAACTTTGTTTTGTGTTTTCTTATGATTTTATGTTATCTTATGATTTTATAGAGTATGATTTTATTGTCAATAAAATAAAACATATTTCAGTGTGAAATTAAACCTTACTGTTCGATAAAATATATTATTTTTATGCATAAACATAATATTGTATGTACAGTAATCTTAAAATTTAAGAATTAAACTAGAATTTTTCACTAAAAATAAAATAGAAAAAATACTTGAATATACTGCGTTATGAATGTCATTAAATATATTTGAGAGACATTTAATAGTTCAAGCAGAAGTCCTTTCTCTTGAGGGAGAAAAAATGTGGTACGTAATGAGTGCAACTCCGAACCTGAAATATTTAATGAGTAACTTGTTTTTAAGCGATGTGTACTAGATCCATTTAAGATATGTTCACTTGAACAAATCACTGCCTGACATTTTCGTGACTATATCTAAGCCCCTCCGACTGGAAACATTCTGATCAACTTGTCAAAGGAATGATTGATGCTTGCGCAAACACATAACATATTTCATCTTTAAAATGTGCCTGCGCAATTCCTGATTTAGCTGAAGTATTATAAATTTAAAATGTAGGTAAATAGAAAATGCGATAGGTTAGTTTTTTTTTTTTTTTTTTTTGAAAAATGTAAGCAAAGCATTAAAAAAAAAACCATTTGAATTAAACTTAATTTTAAGCAATAATATTATTTTATTATTTTCTTATCATTGCTTTTTCATAAGAAGATTGTTAATGCTATTATGTATTTGAATATGTTTTATATTTGGTTGTTTAGATAGTTAGCAGATACATTTGGCGTTTTTGTTCTGCATCAATATTGTGAAATAAATTAGCACTTAGCTGTTCTGGGGTTTTAACGCCAAACTGCTATAATAGTGCCAAACAGGCCAGAACCTTAATCTCAATCAATAATATATTAGAACGTCACACTAGGCTTCCTATATCAGACCAAAATATTCGCTCAGTGCCGTTTGTGTTTCTGTAAATGCTGACATTCGATACTGTGTAGGATTTGTTTCAACTTCTAACTGTCATCCGTATTTTTATGTGAATAAGAAGGTTGATTTTTTTTAAATAATAATTATTATTATATTCTTATTTATTTATTTTTTTAAGAACCGTGCAAAGCTGTAATATTTATTTATCTGCACCCTGTACAATATTAAAAATAAGTAGGGTGTACATAGGCCCACGCATATATATTTTGTAATATATATATATATATATATATTCACATATTTCTCTAAACGTTTTACAGTTTATAGGCAGATAACTTCTCAAATGATTGTAATGACGACGTCGTATAATTTCAAATTGTGTTTTTCTGAATTAGAGATAAAGCAATAAATTACCTGACGTAATTAATAACTCGACTCTTTCAAATGCTTTCTCCAAATTTTGATCATAATTGACGATCAAAATTTGACAGGTGACATATTTCACTTTCGAAATATTATGATAAGTATCACGGCAATCATTTTCAGACAACTGGGTAAAGAACATCTTATAAGATAAATGTCCGCTCTTCCTAAGAGGTCAATATGTGGCAGATGGATTAGCGAAAAGGTTGGAAGCTTTTTGACAATGAAAAATATTGAGACTGACAAGCTCAAATATTAAACTTGAGGATTAATTTCCAATATATCCACAAATAGGCGTCCGTTATACGTTTGTTTAATGTATGTCAGCGCTTCGCTCGATTTAAAAAAAGGAAAAGGCTTGTGACAGTAATAACACTTATGCTATTGAAATTATTAAGGTGAATTTCTAAACTATCTTAAACTTCTTTTCTTTATTTTTTTCTAAAACATTGACTTGACAAGTAATTAGAAATTTTAATATGTATATAATACATCACTGATCTAGTTCAATAGGGATACATCTTTAAAAATACAGTGGTAAGTTTTTTTTTTACAGTAAGTCACATACAGTAAAACCTGTAAAGATGATCCCTTTTGTCAGGAACAGAACTAGCCATATATTATATAATTTAGGGAAACTTTTGTACCTTGAACACCTAATTTGAGCACCTATATGTTGACAACCTGTCTAAGTTGACCACTAAAGGGCCGCACCACAAGTGGTCAACTTACACAGGTTTCACTGTACGTTAAAACAAAAGCATGAGAATAGTATCATGCCCAAACTTATTTTTTTTATACATTTCCTGTGCGGGAAAAAATATTTGTTGTAGTTATTTCTAAGGCCACTTGGGTATCTAGCTCCCCTTCGCTTTAGAGCGTTCAATTTTAAGGCAGTTAGGGAGTGTCTTCCGTCTATATATGAGCACCAGAACGTTGGAAGTACAACTTTGCTCAAGATGTATTCAGATGATACCGGATGGTGTCATCACAAATATGCCACCTTCTTTTTTTGACCTAGGGGGAAGGGAAGGAAAATTATCCACTTTCTGGTACCATCGTAACTGTCGCGGGACTTCAGGGTCTACGAATTTTACATATACGTATCCCCAAGTGTACATGGTGGGTCTTCAACGGTTCGGGTATCGTCCACCCAATCTTCCGGTTGGAAGTCCGACATCCTAAACACTAGGCTACCACTGCCCTAAATAAATATTTAAATGTGTTTATCTCAAAACATCCAGTTTGTACTTGTCTCATTATTGAACTAGAGCAGAGATGTATATAAATATTTTTTTTTAAGTAATGAAGCTTGCTATCAGAATTAGGAAATCCAGAAAAAAAATTGTAACTCAAATGTAAATATGACTATTATTTGGTTCACAGACATTGTAGATTGTATATTTATTAATTTTCAATAGTAATAACTTACACCTACATGCCATGAAAGTTTCTTCGGTATTTTTATTTGTGGGACATAAAATTTTACTTATAAAAAAAATGCAAACTATGTAGTCTTTTTTTTTTTTTTTCAAATTTTATTAGAAGCACTTTTATCTAGAGCTATTTGAACTAATAGCCTTCCTCGTAAAGTTATCCTCAAAAATAAAAGTTTTTTCGTACAAAGAAATTTAAATAATTCAATAACTATGAGGTATAATTTATTTAGTCATTAATTTTAATAAAATTAGGTACCTACCTGCTTTAATATTTTCTAAAACACAAATAAAAAATAGTTTTTAGTAAGTTACATTACCACTAGCATTAAAAAAAATTTCACCAGATTTCGCATGATGAGAAGAATACTCACACTTGATTACTACGACTAGCAAATGCCCTTGCCGACAGTCAAAGACTTAATTATCGCGAAACACAACTGGACAGCAAGAGAAGGTTACAAGGAGGAGCTAGACAGCGTGCCTATGAAGACTACCTTCGCCTATGAAGAAGAATACCAAATACACTTTCTTTCCTCTTGTTATGAGTATTTTGCTCATGGCGCGAGTTCTGAAGGGCTAAGAACCGTCCAAGTTAAAAGTGAATAATTCTAAGCAAAATAAATGAAGCTCCAACATAATTTGAAGTTTATGCCTATAAAAAAGTGAATATAATGATAGCAGAACAAAATGATAAAACTGGATTACCAAAGAATTAGAGCAAATTTTAACGGAAATGTAGTAAGGTATTAAAAAAAACTAAAGTATTATTCTGTCTGTACACATAAAGGAAGTAGTCTCTTTGTTTCAAAATGCAAAAAAAAAAAAAAAAAAACTAATATGCGTATTATGTGTAAGAAAAAAGCTTTAAAACGTTTTTCTTAATGAACATAATAAAATAAAATAATTTTAAGTTTTAGTTCTTGAAATAAGCGAAGGAAAATGTTTAATTTTAAACCATTTTTTTCCAGTTGACTCTCTTTATTACTGACAATCTTTAATCCTTACACTTTTCTACTTCACTCCTTTACCCTGTTAGCACGTGGCCTTAGGGCTGCCCTCCCCTGGGCACGGGTAAGTGAAGTTCGATGACAGTTCGTGACCGACCGGAGGTAGATTAGCTGGGTGTCAGCCCAGCCTTCCTACATTGCTGTGTGGACCTGGCCCTTCTTGATACCCCTATGCTTGAAGAGTATCATTGAAGGGTTGTGGTTCCCATCCTTACACTGTAAACAAAAAATAATCTGTAAAAATACAGAAACTGAGTGTTTCAGTAAATTTATGAAGAACTTGTTCATAATTCAATATAACTTCTCGATAAAAGTTCCTCAATAAAATTCTTACCCTTTTACGCTCGGTAATACAGATAAAGTTTTGTTAACTTACGCAAGTGCTCGTTAAAAAGCCAGGAATCAACCTTATTGATAATCTGTGGATACCAGTTTAAAAATTGGTAACGAATGCAGTGTACATTGTTTATTTGCAGCTCTAGTGGGCAACTTAGGCGTCGGCAGCCAGTCCTTTGAACTCCAAGGCCGTAGCAGCCTAGTGGTTAGAATGTCGAACTTCCAATCGGAAGGTCGCGTGTTCGATACCCGCTGAAGACCCTCCATGTACACTTGTGGATACGGGGCATGTAAAATCCGTGGACCAGACTACCTCGCCCGCCGAAGCAGGGCATCCCTAAGGCCTCGTGCTAATAGGAAATGACGTTAAAGGAGAAAAGTCCTTCGGAGGTATTTTGGCCGAGCGGTCTAGGGCATATCAATCACAACAGCTTGAGCCTCAATTATGCATCCTTCTTCAACTACTGTTTTCATTATAATGGGCTGCTATTGGCTTCAGCCGAACCATCTTCAACTTTGTGTACAAGAAATAGTCAATAAGCATGCTCGCAGATGTCAACACTATATGCTGCTGTCAATCATGTTCTATGTTTTTTTATTTTTGTAGATTTCTTTTTTTAAAACTTTTATAGTTTGTAGTTTCTTTTAATTTTCTGTAATTTTACGTCAGACCCCGGATGAATGTTTTGCAGTAGACGTATATGTATTTTCAGGCAAAAATGTTTTACAGTTCATTAATATGACGTTCAAGTCTTTTCTATTATTATCTTACATTAAAGTAAAATGCTAGAGCAGAGGGAAAAAACAATAGTATGCCTTTATATCTGTGATTAATTCATTACTTTTAGTTTTATTTACAGCAAAAAACGTAGAACATTAAGATTATGTTACTACAGAACATTGGTTAATAAAATATTCAAGTGAATCTTAGAAAAAATACAAAACAGTTTTTAAAGTGAAATTACGTTTCTTTCTGATCACTAAGAGCAACAAAATAGGGGTTTTAAAGTGCCGTTGAAACTACCCGAGACCAATAAATTCTGTGGCAGTAAAAATAAATATATCCCAGTGGTAACATTACGTAAAGCTTTTCTAAATAAATTGGATTCTGTATCCCGGGAGTAGCTTTGTGAAAAGAATGAAATGACTCAAATTGCCTATCAGCACCTGAAAGCAAGTTTTCAATTTGTTTATTTTTTGATAACACCGCACTTCAGGAATAGAAAGATTTTTCACATGAAGAAACACCTTTCAGGAGTTTGGAAAAAGTTGAAAAAGGTGTTTAGGAAAAGAGATGTTTCAGAAATGGTGTCCACATTTCCTATAATCGATTCCATGTAATTCATCCATACATTGAGAAGAACGTCCATTCATAAATGTAAAATACATACTTGTTTCGGTAACGCATGTTCTTTACTGATGTTTTTTTCATAATATAATTTATTTATGGATCCATAAATAGGAAACCATGCAATTAAGATAATAAAAATTAATTTTCAAGTTAATGGAAATTATCGATAAAACTCTACTCTGTACTACCCTCTTTACTAGCTGTGAAAATTTAATCTTATTACTGATAAAATAAACTAACTTTTCTTTATTTCTCGGAACAGCCTGAAATTGTTTATGCGTTTGGTTTCTTTTGAAGTAGGTCTTGAAAAAAAAGGAGGGGGGAGGAGAGCTTGTCTGTATTACTTATTCAATATCCGTTTTATGTTCTTTTTTCCTTTGCTGTGTTAAACATCAGTATTAGATTTTTTTTATTCAGCATTTTCAGTTTTGACGATCGAAACATTTTCTTCAAAAATGAAAATAAGGATATTTGTGTACAAAATTATATTAATTTACACGATTTTTTCATTTGTTAAAAGAAGTTAAATACAAGCATGGTTAGAATGGTAGAAATTTCAGATTTATTAAAGTATTTTAGAAACAATCCGGATGATTTCATGTGGCCCCTCATACTACACCACATGTCTCCGATCTTATGTAATTGCTTCTTCCACCCATTTTAATACAGTAAAACTCCCCCTAAAGGACATCCCTTTTAGATAGACAATTTTTTATTCCCCGATAGCAAAGCATTGAGCCTAAAAAAACGCACCTTTTGCAGACATCCCTCTATTACGCTCAAATTATATTGGGACACCAGAGGGACAAAACTATTTTTGTCCCTCTGGTGTCCGCTGTAGAGGGGTTTACTGTAGTTTCAGTAACACCTATTAGAAAGGTATCACGTAACTAGTCCTATCTAGAAAATTCAGTAATATATGTGAGTTCACGAGATACTTGCTCAGATGCTAATTTTGAAATGTCATTGGAACGAACGTTAAAGTGATGCTGGTGGACTTTAGATTTGTTATTTTGCAGAGTGTGGGTGACAGGAACGCCTTCATGGGTAAATAGTCCCCATCTTTTAGCGATCCCTTTCCTGAATATTATTCCACTTTTGGACCGTTCATAAATGATGTCACACTTTTTAAAAATATATTTGACCCCCCCCCCCTTTGTCACAAAATGTTACACTTCGTCATACCCCATAACCCCCTTTGTCACATGTCGCGCTATATTACATAAGCATATATACTTGCGTAAGCATATATACTTGCATACCGTGCTTACATGGAACGCATGTAAGCTGCAATTACTAATACATAAAATAATTCACAAAAACTTTTCTGTTTGTGTTATCATTAAGTCAAAATATTAAAATACAGCAAAGAAAGAAACCCTGGTGAAATATGTCACAATGAATAAAAATATGTATTAAATTAAGCTGACCTCCGAAACCAAACTAAAATAAAATACTTCTGAAAGCAAAAATTAATTTTGCAATGTATTTTTTATTGATTAACTTGACTGAAATGATTTATCTGCAATACTTCCAAATGAAGTTTTATTAAATCCATAACCAGCCGGAGTATTGATTTCTTGCTTAGCAGGAGCATTTATCTCTTTGGATGTTCTTATCCAACTCCTGCAGATATTTCACGTCGTCATATGGATTATGACTTCTTGAAGGACAGGAATGCCATCAGTCTCAATTAGTCTTCATCCATTGTAATCCACATATCGAGGAATTAAGTCCGAGCTGACTAAAAGAGGAAGATTTCATCCGCATTTGTCTCGGGGTCTTTAGTTTGAAGGTTAAATTCCGTTGAAAATATGCGATAAGCTTAACGGTGATATACTTTTATAGATCCAAAAATTATGATTTATAGAAGAATGGTTAAAATGAAAGGAAAGGCATTTGCTTCGTTGTATAGCAGCCTTCTCGTGTATTTAAAAGCAATGAGTTTTTAAAAGCTGTTTCACTTCAAGTCAAAAGTCTCTTTTATTTCCTTTTATCTAAAGTTTAATTCGTTTTGTTTTAAAATAATGCAAAAAAAAAAAAAAGAGAAAAAACCCTATATTTGCTTGTTATCTCGAACATATTGACAACAAAAAGAAGCGAAAAAATGCCATTTAAAAATATGAACTGCGACTTACTATCCCAAAACAACAAAAAAAAAACTTGCAATGATTTAGATGTCCAGCGATTTTTTAACACTAAAAATATCTTTGTGTACGGTGTTTACATATAAAAAAACTTATGATATTTACTGATAATTAGAAAACATTCGGTACAAGCACTCCTTACGACGCATTGACCGACATTAAATGCATTTCAAAACAGTGAAAAGTGTGTTTCGAAATGTGATTAATGTTATAATACTGTTATAAGTTTCGTTAAAAACATCATGAAAAGACTTGTTTATATGTTAATGCAAAACTGTTAGTAAACTTTAGTTTTGACCTTTAGTTCTATAATGTACTTACCCCTTAACGGTCGGGTAATTTTCAAGAAAACGGTCATAAAAGTGCCTATTTTTTATCCCTGAGAATTATATAAAAATATGTGTTTGAACAATATATATATTCATTTTTAATTTATTATTTGTTTTTATTTTGAAATTTTAAACTCTCCATCCCGGAAATATCACGGGAGCGAGAAATAGAAGGGTGAAACTTCAACCCGTCATTTTCACGGAGCGAGAGGGAAGGGGTTAAAAATGCTGCATTACACTTCATGAGTCGTAAAAAATATATTGAGATCTAAGCATTCCCAATCGAATAATTTCTTTGAAAGGTGGAACGTTGGTTTTCTTCTAAATCCAGCAATTTACCTTCAGATAAATAAGAAGTTCTATTTTCAGGGAAATATATTACACTGAAAGACATTGCTTTCAGACAACGCTGATAATATATTTTTAACGAAAACATTTCTTTTTAAATCTAATTTTTAAAACATTAAAATAAACCATTCATCTTCACGTATATTATCGTTATTTTCAACCCATCATGTTCTTTTATCAAAATATGACTTATCGGCATATTGGAACGGAATTTCAATATTTCGTTGCTTGAAAAGAAATAGTGACACAACTCAAAAAAGCAAATGTTTCAGGGGACCAGTTTTTAAATTATTTCGATATGTAATTTATTGTTGTTTCATTCATAACAATTCCTAATTATTATAATGCTCCTTAAAAATGGTTAATACTATTTTTGTTTATTTCATGCAGTTTTTGTGCTAGCCTTTTAGGGTTCCTAGAAATTTTAATCAAATTTAAGAGACTTTGAGTTGTCTCTTTCGAATAAAAACAACAATTTTTCTGAAACAAAAATTTGAGGAATAGTGTAATAACCCTGAAAAGGTCTTTAAAAAATTTAACGTTAAAATCAATACAGACGCAACTCTAAATATGTCTTTATTGCCCATAATAAAGTCTTATGAAGAAATCCTACATTAACAGCAATACAGACACAACACAAAATGGGTCTCTATTGCTCTATAAGGGACTAGATCACTTAGGAACTAATCGAAAATGTGCCTTTTTTCAATAAAATTGGCAATACTTACCCACGCCGCATGGTGACCCTGGAACGCCAAGGGTGGCAACCCTAAAATGGAAATCCCCAGGAAGATCGAAGAGTGCTGGAGAGGCCTTGGATGGGAGGGAGAGCTGAATCGTCATCGACGATGGATGTTGGAATGTTACAGTCTGTATTCCTGTACATGTTGTATGTGTTTTGTGATGCGTCCCTTTTACAGAAAACCTAATAAAATACCTGGGACTGTAAAAAAGTGTCTTGTGCTGCATTAATTGTCTCCGGTCCCATTATATTCCAATAGGAATTAGAAAAGAACCCACAAGGATCCGTCTACACTTACTTACCCACGCAGCAGTCGAAACACAACTGATGAGACACGAGTTATGCCTCTGTTGAACAAAAAAAAATGGCGTTTTATTTTCATTCTGAAAAGACTTATGTTATCTACTGAAAACTTTGCTATTTACGACTTGTGTTTTTACTCCGGATGAAATATCAATTTTTGAAAAGTATTATCAATTAAAAAGCTCACTTTCGGTATTTTTTTTAGTTGTGTCACTATCTTTTCAAGCGACGATTTGTGAATAAAACTTTTGTTTTTCAAATAGATTAGTTTATTTTTAATCATACATATTAAAAGATTTGTAGTTTTCGAGCACGTATAAGTAGTAGAAATTGTTGTTACGATTAAGTCATTAATGGAGCAAAACATTATTCAAACAACCTTAGCTAAACTTAAGGTATTTTTCACTAATGTGTAGCTAAAAACTCTGAGTAAAAAGTAATTCCTTATACATTCACTTTTGTTCTTTCTTTGATGTAGAAATCGAAATACAATATCAAAAACATACAATTTGAAAGCTATGTTACGCATGTTTGTGCAAGTTTTTGCACAATGTTATACTCAAGTCCAGTTATTCACACGAGTTTAAAAAAACGCACAAAATAATGATTAGATTTTTAAAAAGGCTGTAAAAATCTATCAAAAACTTATAAACCATGTGCTAGTTAACTTAAAAATAACATCTACCGCCTCATTCAGAAAAATTACCGCTTTTAACTGATATCTAATAATGTGATCAAAAAGTATTTCAACCTAATACTATGAAATTTATGTGGACATTTTGCTTAGAATTGGAATTAAAACAAAACTAGTAGGATTTTTTTCAAACTGGTCTCTAAACATGCCCTGTGCTAATAGAAACAAATTGAAACTTTCAGAAAAATCTGACAAACAAATCTTTATATCCTTGCATGTATATACATAATTGTTATGCTCTGTTGATAATTTTTTGAACATTTAAACCTATGTTTCATTCCTTATTTACTTTCAAATATCATATTCATTTTAACTATTGTATACCATCTCCGTATTAATTACCGAAATTCCAGAACTTCTACATCAGCGATATCAATTGCAGCATATTTATTTCCAGCATGATGTGTTTAGCAGATGATGAAAATATTTTCGTATTTATTGCTAAAAAGAATGGCATTGATTGAGTGAAAGTCATTTTTATCGAGTTCTACTCTCTCATAAGTCTGGTCTTTGTACTTTGACCCCTAACATACAAAAGACATCCATCTTAATATTGCTTTTATCCTTGCCAGATAGAGTTAATTTGTTTATAGAAAATGTGTCGCCTCGGGATGTAGATATAATCTATCATATCCAATTTTTATCTTTATTAGAATTTCGCCTTCAGGTATTATCAAAAAATAAATGGAAAAAATATACCTCAAGAAAAAGAACATTGGTTAACACTAGAGTTATAGAAAATGGATGACAAGAAAGGTTGAGAAAACACACATGAAAAATGTGTTAATATAAACAAGGAGCAAATAAAAACTGGTAAAAACTGTAAAAACTACTTTAAGTACTTCCAAGTTAGTTTGAATAATCACTATATGTGGAGCAGAAAGTTCTGCCATACATAATTTTGTTCATTTTTTAAAAAAACTACGTTTATGTACTTTGAATAATACGCAAATCGTACAGTATGATTTCATGGATAATTAATTTATACATTGCTCGTGCTGATTTAATAACTTACATAAAATAATGTAGAAATACATGTTTCGAAAAGCACTTAATGCAATCTTACATTACAAGCAATGTAAAAAATATAGAAAAAGGTAATAATTAAAACAGAGGTCAAAAAGCTAGTTCAAATAAGAGTTTTATTCAACTATGAAGGTAAAAAAAAACGAGTTAAAGTATGATTTAATATGCTATATTGCGCACGCCGTAGAGTGAAATGTTCGGGATAAAATTTAAACACATAACACCAGCGTGATATAGGGAATGTAGGGTGAAATAAAATGGTAAAATATTTACTTTGTTTTCAGTCTGCAGGGCTACCTATTTAATAACATTTTAACTATCTCTACTAATAATAAAGCAGCGAGTATGCCTGTCTGTGTGTCTGTGTTTGGCGTAGGGTCAAGACCGTTCTGCGGATTTTCATGAAATTTGGCACGAAATTAGTTTGAAACATGCGGATGTGCACCTCGAAGATTTTTTTCTAAAATTCGAATTTGTAGTTTTTTATTGCAATTTATGGTCTAAAACTGTATAAAATGGTTCTTTTCCATACATTTCATTGAAATAACATAATTTACACATGAAAAAGTTACCACTGTATACATGGTGGCGAACGGATTGATCTTTTCACTTTTTAACACGGGCATGGCCGAGCGGGTACCGCTAGTGTTACATGAAATGTAGTTGATTCTAGACAAAAACGTTTACTTTAAAGATGTTTGAAATGGTTACTCAAATTTGGAAAATGGGTTGAATTACTGTAGTACTCCCATTCTCTTACAAGGATTGGTCCGAGAAACAGCAAGTGAATTTTAACCATTTAATCAAGAAACTAACATATTTTACAGCTATGTACAGAAAATAATTATAACATCGAGAGAGCACTGCTTATCCATTCTCTCCGAAAAACAACTAAATCAATTCAGCTCAAGTCAACTGACTGCACTGGAACACAACTTGTAACGCCTTTTATGCAAGCTCCGTTGCCAATCGGCAAAAATCTATTTCAGTTCAGTAACGATTGTAGTTCAGTTCCATATGTAAATCAGTTTAACTGTTCACCAACGGCTGTGTAGATCCCACAGTTCGGCCATCCGACAATGGAGCTGTCCTCAGATCCTGAAACACATTAAAAAAAACACAAAAACAAGCAAAAAAAACGAATAACACGCAAATGTGCGTGCTTTCCATAAATTCGAATCACTGTGATTCTGTCCATTTCTTCATATATTCGGCACAGGTTGTAGTACATTGTGGTCCATCGTGATAACCTTCTTTAGCTACATCAAAAGTGTCTCCTCCTTTTAACTTTGTAATCTTGTATGGTCCAAAAAATTTAGCTTTTAATTTTAAGTTCGGACCAAATTGGGTTCTCTTTATTGCAACCAAGTCTCCAACCGTGTAAGGTCTAGCTGCCCTCCGCCGCAGATTATACACTTTTTTATTTTCTTGTTGAATTTTGAGAATTTGCGCTTTCGCATGTTTCCTCAAATTGTCTCGCTGAGCCTCAAACTGATTTTTAAATTCGCGTTCAATCATTTCTTTTAACTTATCAGTACCTTTGAGGTTCGTTTTGGTCCCAAATAACAGCTCGAATGGGGTTGTATCTATGCTGCGGTGGTAGGTGGAGTTCAATGTTAGTTGTAACTCTTTAGTGTGTTTATACCACTGGGAGGGATTCTCAATAGATAATTTTGCAAGAACCGATATTATGACTTGATTTATGCGTTCCACTTGTCCGTTAGCTCTTGGCAAGCCGGTTGTAATAGTATGATGTGTAATTTCCTCCTTAGCACAATATTCGGCGAACTCGTTAGAAGTGAACGCAGTACCTCTGTCAGTAATAATTTGAAAAGGGCTTCCGAAGATCGCTTTTTGATCGTCTAATTTTCTTATCACCTCCGCTGAGGTTGTTGATTTTGTGGGATAAATCCACACAAATTTAGTGAAAGCGTCAATTATTACCAAAATATGATTGTAGTTTTTATTTGTGCTTTCAAGGGGTCCTAGATGGTCTACATGATAGGTATGAAGCGGTATATCGTCTTTATATCGCGGGTGTAAAAATCCTTCCCTTTTCCCTCGTTTACGGTTAATAAGTATACATTGGACGCAATTAGAAATTATTTTCTCTATTTTATCTGTAAGCTTGGGTATGTGATAGTATTCCGAAATATGTTTTTCCGTATGTTTGACACCTGTGTGCCCTTTTTCGTGAGCGTCCTTTATGATCTCTGTTTGCATATCATTTGGTACAACTAGTAATTCTCGACCGTTTACAAATTTATAAAGAATTCCGTTTCTGTTACAGTAATCTTCGTAATCATCGATAGCTAATAATTTCTTTATTGCTTCTATTTCGTTATCATTTTCCTGCGCAAGCTTAATTTTGGGTAATATATTTTCAATTGAGACGCACATCACATCAATAGGAGATCGGCTTAGTGCATCTACGCGAGGCATTTTAATTCCGGGACGATGCTCAATTACATAGTCAAATTCCTGCAACAATAATGCCCAACGCGCTACACGGGTTGATAGGTCTCGTTTTTCCATAGTTTTCTGGAATGCGGAACAATCAGTTACAATTTTAAAATTTATTCCCAGTAAATACACACGAAATTTCTTTAAGGCTTCTATTACGGCTAGGATTTCCAATTCATAACTAGAATATTTTTTCTCAGCGTCTGTAGTTTTTCTACTCATAAAATAAACTGGGTGAAAATGTTTTTCGTCGGGAGGTTTTTGCAACAAAATTGCTCCATATCCCTCTATACTAGCATCAGTATGTAATTCGGTCTCAAAAGCTGGATTGTAAATAGAGAGTACGGGTTTCTCAGCTAACAATGATTTTAAGCGCACAAACGCATTTCTTTCTTCATCTCCGAAAGTGAATTTCTTTTCCTTTTTAAGTAGATCGCTTAACGGCTTAGCAATTATTGAATAAAGAGGCACGAATTTACGGAAATACCCGGTAAGACCTAAATAGCTCTGAACTTGTTTTGTGCTTTTAGGTTCAGGGAAATTTAGTACTGCTTGGGTTTTTAAAGTTGAGGGGTAAATTTTACCTTCTTCTATAAAATGACCTAGAAATTCAATACGCTTCTTTAGAAATTGCGACTTTTTAAAATTTATTTCTAATCCATATTCGCTAGCCAGATCTAACACCATTTTAAGTCTGCTTATTCCTTCTTCCATGGACACCGACAAAATAATAACGTCATCCATGTAGGGTAGTACTATACCATCGTTAACTAGGGGTCTAAAAATTGTGTTTATGAATCGCTGGAATACTGCAGGCGAATTGCACAATCCGAACGGCACCTTTCTAAACTGATATTGACCTTCATGAGTTACAAAAGCGGTATACTTTTTACTTTCTTCTTCTACATCGACATGAAAAAATCCGTTACGCAAGTCAATTGTGCTAAACACTCGAGCTCCCTGTAATCTATCTAGTATGTCTTCAATTAGCGGAAGGGGGAATCTATCCTTCACGATAACTTTATTTAATTTCCTGTAGTCAATGCATACTCTAGGCGTGCCGTCTTTTTTTTTAACTATAACTACTGGACTACAATATTCAGAGGAACTATTTTCAATTATTCCTGATTTTAACCATTCGGTCACCTGGGCCTCAACAATTTTTTTCTCTACGAAGGGTAATCTTCGCGGTTGATGGGATACTGGTTCATCATTTTTGAGACATATTTTCAGCTGAATATTCGTAGATCTGATTTTTCGCGGTTCGTAACTAGAAACTAAATGTTGTACTTCGTTTTTAATTTGATTTGGAACACTCGGATCAATGTTAATTTCGCTTTCGCTATAAGTTAAATCAACAGGTAAAATTTTAAGCAAATTTATTTCTTCCGCTTCAGAGTTCCTATTTTTTATTGCTATTCCCTTTTCGTTTATAGTTGTTTCTCCTTGCATCAGTACATTTAGTCCTATTATTGCTTCATTAGACATCACCTCGTCGTCCACCACATATACATCAGCTACACATCTAAACGCGTCGATTTCTATGTTACTTTTGAAGCAACCCAAGGGTTTAACTCGACATCCGCCGAACCCGCCCAAAGTTGAGTTCAAAGGGTTAAGTTTCTCAATATTTAATTTATCAAAAATGTTCTTCTTAATAAGTGTAACTTGACTACCTGTATCTATTAATGAATTTACGCTTAAGTCATTAAATTTGCTGGGGACTTTCATTTGGGAATTTTTACTCATAATTACGTTAGACACTTCTGCTTTAGGGTATTTTTTAGGGCATTCGATAGCTTTATGTCCGAAAAGGGAACAATGGAAACACCTATTTCCCTTATCTCTATCCGGACAGTACCTAGCTATGTGTGTTTTTCCGCCACAACTATAACAATTAACATCTCTCCTATTACGTTTACTTTGATACGACTGCTCATTACTTGAAATCTTGTCATTTTTTGTTTTACTTCTATTTACATAATTAGCTTTATTCTCATAATTAACTTTCAATTTATCATTTTTAAATTCTGACTTATTATATCGGAAATTTTTGTTTTTATTTTCATCCGACCTCATTTGCTCATACGCTTTAAGTCTGCATCTAAATTCAATTAAATTATCACAACCATATAAGGATGCTTTTTTATATATATCATCACGAATACCATTTATAATATATCTAATTAGAGCAGCATCTTCTACTTTGGCTCTGTTCGCCAATTTTTTCATACACAAAAAATATTCTTCTACAGATTCATCATACCCTATCTTCCTCTTAGCTAACATTTCATGAATGTCAGCTGAATTTGAGACATCTCCAAATTCACCTAACATTAATTGTTTAAATTTTGCATAGGTATATATTCTTAATTCACTTTCTAAAAAGAGCTTGGCTCTTCCTTGCATACTACGTTTAGCATAAATTATTTTTTGCATTTCACTTAAATTTAATAAGGAAGCGGTATCTTCAAAAATTTCAAGCCAGTTTTCTAGACTCTCTGAACTGGTACCACTGAACGGCACAACAAAACTTTCAAAATCGGAGAATGAGGCAGATGATTTTATATAATATTCACTAGTGGCTGGTATTTGCGCGATCTGTCTATTCTCACCGGAATCACTTCCCCTCTCAGAATCTTCGTCCTCATCTTCAGTCAAATCACTTTCACTCTCAACCATAATATTATTTTGCAATACATTTAAATCATTTAGTGAACAAACTATTCGGGTGACTAACTCGAGAGTCGACCCTTCATTTGAAATTTGTAATACATTCGCGATTGTAATTAATTCGTTTAATGAAAAATTAGTTTTAACTTTTTCTACTTTTTCCTTAAATTATTTACCTTCTGTTTGAAAAGCAAAGCCAGAAAATTTTCTTAATTTATCGCGACTTTTTCTATCAAACGCGTCCTCAAAAATTAATTTATATAGCAGCTTAATACTGCTTGTGTTATGCGATTTGAGAGCAGCAGCCATTTCACCAATGTCAATTAACAACATGGTTAATTAATAAGGTTGGGACTCACCTAAGAAATTGAAAGAATATCTTCTATATTTATTCTTCAACACCGTAGATTTTCGGTCGTAGCTTTCACGGAAAATCCTTTAAATTCCTCACAGTAGATTTTCGTTGGTAGGTTTCACAGAAAAGTCTTTAATTTACTCTTCAAAACAGAATTTAACTTCAGCTTTTTCTTCACAAATTAGCTTTGTCTTCAGGTCAGATATAATGAAAATAATCTTCTTAGAATTAGAAAAATCTTCTCTAATATTCTTCACAAAAAAATATAAAGTACTTGACTTCAACTTCGTTTAATTCTTCTAAATAAATTTCTTCTTCTATTCTTCGTAAAAGTTATTTCTTCTCGATTAATTTCTTCTTCTATACTTCTTAAAAAAATCCTTCTTCTAGATAAAGCACTTTTGATATCCTCAGAAAAGTATCTTCTTTATAGCTCTTCTGGATTCGTCACAAAAGTAACTTCTTCTAAAACGAATAACTTCTTCTAAAAAAAAACATCTTCAAAGTATTCTCAGAAAATTCTGCCGCCATCCCGACTGACCGCCATACTTCTATTGCTGTTGTAGGCTTGTTAGTCCCAATCCGACTTCTGAATTTGTAGTACTCCCATTCTCTTACAAGGATTGGTCCGAGAAACAGCAAGTGAATTTTAACCATTTAATCAAGAAACTAACATATTTTACAGCTATGTACAGAAAATAATTATAACATCGAGAGAGCACTGCTTATCCATTCTCTCCGAAAAACAACTAAATCAATTCAGCTCAAGTCAACTGACTGCACTGGAACACAACTTGTAACGCCTTTTATGCAAGCTCCGTTGCCAATCGGCAAAAATCTATTTCAGTTCAGTAACGATTGTAGTTCAGTTCCATATGTAAATCAGTTTAACTGTTCACCAACGGCTGTGTAGATCCCACATTACTATGTATTTTTTGTTAAGTCAAAAATGTGTTTTGCTATTATATATTGATAAAACTCCTGTTATTAAGATTTTAAATATTAGTTAAGACCTATTAATGTCTAGTGCAGTGTTTATGTTATATTAGGATTGTTTTCATTTCAGATGTTTAGTAGTACTTAAGATGTGCATATGGGACAAAGTGACTTTCTCCTTAAATCAGTCTGCAGATAACTAAAATTGTCGTCCATTTATTCATTCGCTCATTTATTAGTTGATTTATTGGTTCTTTTCTTAAGTAGGTTTTTCATTCGTTCACTTAATCAATCATTAATTTTACATTTATTAATTAATTTATTCATTTGCCCGATTTATTAATCAGTCATTCATTTAGTTATTCAGGTTTAAGAACATCCATCACCCAAAAATTACGAAAAAAAACCGATTTTTTTATTGGCTTAAGTAGTAAAATAAATCTTTAAAATTTTCCCTGAAAATTTCAGAAAACAATTGAAGAAATTTATTGATTTATCATTGATTTTATTACGGTGTGATTTGCCACCTTTTCATTCCGAAACCGTTACTGTCCTGAATATAAGAAACATATTTATTTTTTAAAATAAAATAAGCGAGAAGAAGCAATTTCATCGTGACTGTAACTAAAAAAAAAGTTCCGTACTTGAAATTTTGATAAAGAAAGCCGTAAACGTAAAATGCCGTTTTCTCTCGCTTTGTTTTTTTGAGCATTTCATCTCAATTAAAATGCAAAGGCTTTTTAAAATTTGTATTTAGAATGAGGATTTTTTCCCCACATGTTTCTACCAAAATATGATTGTAGTTTTTATTTGTGCTTTCAAGGGGTCCTAGATGGTCTACATGATAGGTATGAAGCGGTATATCGTCTTTATATCGCGGGTGTAAAAATCCTTCCCTTTTCCCTCGTTTACGGTTAATAAGTATACATTGGACGCAATTAGAAATTATTTTCTCTATTTTATCTGTAAGCTTGGGTATGTGATAGTATTCCGAAATATGTTTTTCCGTATGTTTGACACCTGTGTGCCCTTTTTCGTGAGCGTCCTTTATGATCTCTGTTTGCATATCATTTGGTACAACTAGTAATTCTCGACCGTTTACAAATTTATAAAGAATTCCGTTTCTGTTACAGTAATCTTCGTAATCATCGATAGCTAATAATTTCTTTATTGCTTCTATTTCGTTATCATTTTCCTGCGCAAGCTTAATTTTGGGTAATATATTTTCAATTGAGACGCACATCACATCAATAGGAGATCGGCTTAGTGCATCTACGCGAGGCATTTTAATTCCGGGACGATGCTCAATTACATAGTCAAATTCCTGCAACAATAATGCCCAACGCGCTACACGGGTTGATAGGTCTCGTTTTTCCATAGTTTTCTGGAATGCGGAACAATCAGTTACAATTTTAAAATTTATTCCCAGTAAATACACACGAAATTTCTTTAAGGCTTCTATTACGGCTAGGATTTCCAATTCATAACTAGAATATTTTTTCTCAGCGTCTGTAGTTTTTCTACTCATAAAATAAACTGGGTGAAAATGTTTTTCGTCGGGAGGTTTTTGCAACAAAATTGCTCCATATCCCTCTATACTAGCATCAGTATGTAATTCGGTCTCAAAAGCTGGATTGTAAATAGAGAGTACGGGTTTCTCAGCTAACAATGATTTTAAGCGCACAAACGCATTTCTTTCTTCATCTCCGAAAGTGAATTTCTTTTCCTTTTTAAGTAGATCGCTTAACGGCTTAGCAATTATTGAATAAAGAGGCACGAATTTACGGAAATACCCGGTAAGACCTAAATAGCTCTGAACTTGTTTTGTGCTTTTAGGTTCAGGGAAATTTAGTACTGCTTGGGTTTTTAAAGTTGAGGGGTAAATTTTACCTTCTTCTATAAAATGACCTAGAAATTCAATACGCTTCTTTAGAAATTGCGACTTTTTAAAATTTATTTCTAATCCATATTCGCTAGCCAGATCTAACACCATTTTAAGTCTGCTTATTCCTTCTTCCATGGACACCGACAAAATAATAACGTCATCCATGTAGGGTAGTACTATACCATCGTTAACTAGGGGTCTAAAAATTGTGTTTATGAATCGCTGGAATACTGCAGGCGAATTGCACAATCCGAACGGCACCTTTCTAAACTGATATTGACCTTCATGAGTTACAAAAGCGGTATACTTTTTACTTTCTTCTTCTACATCGACATGAAAAAATCCGTTACGCAAGTCAATTGTGCTAAACACTCGAGCTCCCTGTAATCTATCTAGTATGTCTTCAATTAGCGGAAGGGGGAATCTATCCTTCACGATAACTTTATTTAATTTCCTGTAGTCAATGCATACTCTAGGCGTGCCGTCTTTTTTTTTAACTATAACTACTGGACTACAATATTCAGAGGAACTATTTTCAATTATTCCTGATTTTAACCATTCGGTCACCTGGGCCTCAACAATTTTTTTCTCTACGAAGGGTAATCTTCGCGGTTGATGGGATACTGGTTCATCATTTTTGAGACATATTTTCAGCTGAATATTCGTAGATCTGATTTTTCGCGGTTCGTAACTAGAAACTAAATGTTGTACTTCGTTTTTAATTTGATTTGGAACACTCGGATCAATGTTAATTTCGCTTTCGCTATAAGTTAAATCAACAGGTAAAATTTTAAGCAAATTTATTTCTTCCGCTTCAGAGTTCCTATTTTTTATTGCTATTCCCTTTTCGTTTATAGTTGTTTCTCCTTGCATCAGTACATTTAGTCCTATTATTGCTTCATTAGACATCACCTCGTCGTCCACCACATATACATCAGCTACACATCTAAACGCGTCGATTTCTATGTTACTTTTGAAGCAACCCAAGGGTTTAACTCGACATCCGCCGAACCCGCCCAAAGTTGAGTTCAAAGGGTTAAGTTTCTCAATATTTAATTTATCAAAAATGTTCTTCTTAATAAGTGTAACTTGACTACCTGTATCTATTAATGAATTTACGCTTAAGTCATTAAATTTGCTGGGGACTTTCATTTGGGAATTTTTACTCATAATTACGTTAGACACTTCTGCTTTAGGGTATTTTTTAGGGCATTCGATAGCTTTATGTCCGAAAAGGGAACAATGGAAACACCTATTTCCCTTATCTCTATCCGGACAGTACCTAGCTATGTGTGTTTTTCCGCCACAACTATAACAATTAACATCTCTCCTATTACGTTTACTTTGATACGACTGCTCATTACTTGAAATCTTGTCATTTTTTGTTTTACTTCTATTTACATAATTAGCTTTATTCTCATAATTAACTTTCAATTTATCATTTTTAAATTCTGACTTATTATATCGGAAATTTTTGTTTTTATTTTCATCCGACCTCATTTGCTCATACGCTTTAAGTCTGCATCTAAATTCAATTAAATTATCACAACCATATAAGGATGCTTTTTTATATATATCATCACGAATACCATTTATAATATATCTAATTAGAGCAGCATCTTCTACTTTGGCTCTGTTCGCCAATTTTTTCATACACAAAAAATATTCTTCTACAGATTCATCATACCCTATCTTCCTCTTAGCTAACATTTCATGAATGTCAGCTGAATTTGAGACATCTCCAAATTCACCTAACATTAATTGTTTAAATTTTGCATAGGTATATATTCTTAATTCACTTTCTAAAAAGAGCTTGGCTCTTCCTTGCATACTACGTTTAGCATAAATTATTTTTTGCATTTCACTTAAATTTAATAAGGAAGCGGTATCTTCAAAAATTTCAAGCCAGTTTTCTAGACTCTCTGAACTGGTACCACTGAACGGCACAACAAAACTTTCAAAATCGGAGAATGAGGCAGATGATTTTATATAATATTCACTAGTGGCTGGTATTTGCGCGATCTGTCTATTCTCACCGGAATCACTTCCCCTCTCAGAATCTTCGTCCTCATCTTCAGTCAAATCACTTTCACTCTCAACCATAATATTATTTTGCAATACATTTAAATCATTTAGTGAACAAACTATTCGGGTGACTAACTCGAGAGTCGACCCTTCATTTGAAATTTGTAATACATTCGCGATTGTAATTAATTCGTTTAATGAAAAATTAGTTTTAACTTTTTCTACTTTTTCCTTAAATTATTTACCTTCTGTTTGAAAAGCAAAGCCAGAAAATTTTCTTAATTTATCGCGACTTTTTCTATCAAACGCGTCCTCAAAAATTAATTTATATAGCAGCTTAATACTGCTTGTGTTATGCGATTTGAGAGCAGCAGCCATTTCACCAATGTCAATTAACAACATGGTTAATTAATAAGGTTGGGACTCACCTAAGAAATTGAAAGAATATCTTCTATATTTATTCTTCAACACCGTAGATTTTCGGTCGTAGCTTTCACGGAAAATCCTTTAAATTCCTCACAGTAGATTTTCGTTGGTAGGTTTCACAGAAAAGTCTTTAATTTACTCTTCAAAACAGAATTTAACTTCAGCTTTTTCTTCACAAATTAGCTTTGTCTTCAGGTCAGATATAATGAAAATAATCTTCTTAGAATTAGAAAAATCTTCTCTAATATTCTTCACAAAAAAATATAAAGTACTTGACTTCAACTTCGTTTAATTCTTCTAAATAAATTTCTTCTTCTATTCTTCGTAAAAGTTATTTCTTCTCGATTAATTTCTTCTTCTATACTTCTTAAAAAAATCCTTCTTCTAGATAAAGCACTTTTGATATCCTCAGAAAAGTATCTTCTTTATAGCTCTTCTGGATTCGTCACAAAAGTAACTTCTTCTAAAACGAATAACTTCTTCTAAAAAAAACATCTTCAAAGTATTCTCAGAAAATTCTGCCGCCATCCCGACTGACCGCCATACTTCTATTGCTGTTGTAGGCTTGTTAGTCCCAATCCGACTTCTGAATTTGTAGTACTCCCATTCTCTTACAAGGATTGGTCCGAGAAACAGCAAGTGAATTTTAACCATTTAATCAAGAAACTAACATATTTTACAGCTATGTACAGAAAATAATTATAACATCGAGAGAGCACTGCTTATCCATTCTCTCCGAAAAACAACTAAATCAATTCAGCTCAAGTCAACTGACTGCACTGGAACACAACTTGTAACGCCTTTTATGCAAGCTCCGTTGCCAATCGGCAAAAATCTATTTCAGTTCAGTAACGATTGTAGTTCAGTTCCATATGTAAATCAGTTTAACTGTTCACCAACGGCTGTGTAGATCCCACATTACTATGTATTTTTTGTTAAGTCAAAAATGTGTTTTGCTATTATATATTGATAAAACTCCTGTTATTAAGATTTTAAATATTAGTTAAGACCTATTAATGTCTAGTGCAGTGTTTATGTTATATTAGGATTGTTTTCATTTCAGATGTTTAGTAGTACTTAAGATGTGCATATGGGACAAAGTGACTTTCTCCTTAAATCAGTCTGCAGATAACTAAAATTGTCGTCCATTTATTCATTCGCTCATTTATTAGTTGATTTATTGGTTCTTTTCTTAAGTAGGTTTTTCATTCGTTCACTTAATCAATCATTAATTTTACATTTATTAATTAATTTATTCATTTGCCCGATTTATTAATCAGTCATTCATTTAGTTATTCAGGTTTAAGAACATCCATCACCCAAAAATTACGAAAAAAACCGATTTTTTTATTGGCTTAAGTAGTAAAATAAATCTTTAAAATTTTCCCTGAAAATTTCAGAAAACAATTGAAGAAATTTATTGATTTATCATTGATTTTATTACGGTGTGATTTGCCACCTTTTCATTCCGAAACCGTTACTGTCCTGAATATAAGAAACATATTTATTTTTTAAAATAAAATAAGCGAGAAGAAGCAATTTCATCGTGACTGTAACTAAAAAAAAAGTTCCGTACTTGAAATTTTGATAAAGAAAGCCGTAAACGTAAAATGCCGTTTTCTCTCGCTTTGTTTTTTTGAGCATTTCATCTCAATTAAAATGCAAAGGCTTTTTAAAATTTGTATTTAGAATGAGGATTTTTTCCCCACATGTTTCTGAAAACTATACACAAATTTATGCTTTTTTTTAATGATAACTTAAGTACTTTTAAAAAGAAAAATTCTTTTGTTGGGTGTTTAAAATCTTTCATTGTTTTTTCTGCATTACTTCATTTTTTATTTTTTTTTCTCAAAACGTATTTGACTTATAAGAAATTCAAACCATAAAAGTTTTGCTTTATTTGTAATGAATCAAAAAAAGAATTTGAGACTTTGCGACAATTTTTGAAAAAGAAGATACATTTTTAAAAATTGCTAAATTACGTTTTAAAAATTAAAAATTTAAAACTATATTTAAGAAATCCAATTTTTGTTAATATTAAATTTCTTATAAAGTGATGTAACATGACTTGAGAACAGTTGTAAATAAAAACACCATAGGGAAAAAAAGGTCTCATGGTGCCGACTCCCTTAATAGAAGTATTTTTTACCCTATGTACTAGTAAATATTAATTATTACGTGTTACTTGGACTAGCATAAGAAATAGCATTTGAGTGCAAAGGGTTAATTATCACATATAAAACTATTTGTTTAGGACAACACATTTTATTTTTTCACTTTGCCCCACATAGGGCAAACTGATAATTTCCTACTTTTATTTTACCGTAAAAATGTATTGCTTAAAGTGAAAACTAATATTCTAATGCAAGTTTCATTACAAATTCATAGTTCTCTATTTATGTATTGTTGATTTCAAAATAGATTTCCTTGTTGCTCATTTTGAAAAATGAAGTTTATCTTAACTGCTTCACTTTCCCCTGTTCTGTGGCTTGGAAGCCACATGTTACAAACTACTACTACTACTAATAATAATAATAATAATAACAATAATAATAATGATAATAATAATAATAATAAGAAGAAGAATGATAATAATAATAATAATAATAATATCATCAATGAAAATAATAATAATAATAATAGCAGTAACATCAATGAAAATAATAATAATAATAATAATAACATCAATGAAAATAATAATAACAATAATATCTATGAAAATAATAATAATGATTTTACTTCTGGAAATTATATTGTAAAATTAATGGCATATAAGAAAAGAGCCTTATTTAGAGTGATATTAGTATTTAGGACATTTATCCGTTGACGCTAACGGAGTCTTTTTATAACGCAAAACCGTCTTTAAAGCATAACATATTCTTTCCTTTTTTTATGACTCGACTAATGTATCACTGAACTAATTTCACTGTAAGAAAGAATTTCTATTCTTAGTTTTTTCTACAGAGGCAATGATCAGATATTAGAGTAGTAACTACTTAGTAAGAGTTAATCTAACTCATTTTAAGAGTTTTAGTAAGTGAACACCCTAACTAAGAGGTTATTAGAATATTTTGAAAGATTTTCTCTTCGTTACAGTATTAGTAAAAATAGTTGATAGTGTCGATTCAAGTACAGCTATTTAATACGGTTCATTAAACGTAAAATACGAAAAACGAAGAAAAAAGAATGTAATCTAATATTTGTCATATGTAGATTAGACTATTCTTATTGTAGTCCGACCATGCGACTTTAAGGCCTAATTTGACAGCTTCAAATTAAATTTTTTGCTAAAATAATACTGGAATAATAGTCATTCGGTATACATCGTTGAATTTCTAAGAAATGTGAAAAAATGTAATTTCAATGTGTAGAGAATTTAATATGGTGTTTAAAAACACATATTGATAAAAATACTGACGTAAAGTTCTGAATATATTTTCAATAACCGAAAGGCATTTTTACTATTATGTATGCTTTGGTTTAGAAAACGTAAAATAAGATATTAACTTGTCACTATTAAATAAATGAAATTTGAAGCATGTTAATAGTTTCAAGAAAAAAAGACTTATGCAGGATTTCAGTTTTATGTTATGCATTGTAACTGTTAATTCTTTTAAATATATATTTCATATTAAAATTTTTATTTTCGTATTAAGCGTTTTTGAACGCACTAGTCTTGTTTTCGATTAAATTAGCATTTTAACCCTTGTTCTCCTGACCCTCGATTTTTAAGATTTTTTTTAAATTTGTATTTTTTTTTTTTTTTTTTTTACTGCTGAATTAAAGATTATTTAGCATCATAACCTTTCTAACCTAATTAATGCAGAAATTAATTATAGTTTTATAAAAGGTAGCATATATGCTACTGCATGAGATTGGGGTCACTGGATCATGGTGCTTGTTGTTATATTTGTGTTACATGATCCCTTCTTCAGACCTCAGAACTAAGCACAAGCAATTTTGACCCAATTTTATGGTTCTCTGCTTTAAAAAATGATTACAAAACAAAATAACTAATTTTTTTTTAAATTTCAATTAATAATTAGTTTAAATAATAATTAATCCCCAATTTCCGTGTTTTCCATGTTTAAAACGAAGTAAACTCTCTGTTGATTAATTACATAAACAATTGGGTGTTTTAGCTTTCAAATTTCAAACAGTTGTTAATAAACAGTATGTTAAAATGTACCCAATTAGGTACACTTGGATTGAAGGGGTTAAAAGCGGTATAAGTCAAAAAAATTATGCTAAGGACAAATATTACTTTAATGAAATTTTTTTATAAAATACAAAAGTCAATGAAACAAAGATAAAACAAAATCTATATACACAAAACTATACAGGGTGTACCGGTACAGCGGCGACAAACTTTCACTGTGTGTAGGGGGTACAGAGACGACTCGGAATCACATAGGAATGCAGGGTCCCAGACGCTTTCCTGATTTTCCGTATTTTCGCTAACGTTCGTTCGTCAATGCGCCGCAGATGTGAAGTTTGCATCACGGCCCGGGGTCGTAATTTCGAACACCTACTTTGATGAACATCTTTGTCTCTTTATGTTGTTTTTCTTTGTATTTTGCTGCAAATCCGAAAAATACACATGTTTTCTCACCCCGTTCGTATCCTTTCTTTCTTGATTTTTGTGTCGTCCCTACCGCGCAAGGAAAGCGTCTGGGACCCTGAATTCCTATGTGATTCCGAGTCGTCTCTGTACCCCTTACACACCCTGAAAGTTTGTCGCCGCTGTATCGGTACACCCTGTATACATCTGTATACAATACAATTTTCTTGTATTTAATGATGTGCTTGCTCAGAGCAATTCCGGTTCATCTGTATCTTCTACATCGATGTAAGCCGCATATTTGTCAAAAAAATTATCCACCTCTAAATTTAGCTCTAGGTTGGGAATTTCTTCATCAACATCTTCCTCTTCTTCAGAAATTGCCCCAGATTGAGGAACGAGAGACAATAATAATTGTCTTCTAGATGTGAAATCCTAAATCAAGTCAAAATCCATGTAAGAAATAAATTAAAAAAAAACTGTTGTAAAATAACAATTAGGTAACATTTAAAAAAAAAATCATTCAAGTGTAAATAACAACTGATCATGTCAACAACTGCCCTAATTTCATGAAATAGCATATATGCCACCTTCAGTTTTTAGCTTGTATTTTTCCAAAACCAGTGGTAATCAAACAATTAAAAGCAAAATAATAAATTTTTAAAACTACAGAACATAAGAAATGTGAAAAATATTTTTTGAACTAAAAAAATCGAAATTAATATGAAAAAATAATTCAATGAACTTACATTGTACAGACCACGTGACATGATGCACAGACACAACAACCCAACAAGTTACCTTCCACTAAAACTTAAATAATTTTAACTCTGAACAGTCTTTTCACTCTGAACGAAGCTTCTATACTGTTTCTCTAGCAAATAACAATGCAACATTTTCGCTGACGTCACTTAACAAATAGAAAGTAGGGAAAAACCCCAGGTAGCATATATGCTTCTTTATGAGAATAAGGGTTAACTCTAATCCTTTTTTCTCAGACCCGTGATTTTTTTATGTTCCTTGAAAAAATTCACACAAAAATTACTTAAGCATTTACAAGTTTTGATTTATTCCTCTTTTTCCTCATGCAAGCTCTAAATGGATGTGTTTCTCACACTCTCTTCGCAAAAAAAAAAAAAAAGAAGAAAGAGAAAAGAAACATATACGCATATATATTATTTTTTATTATTATGGCGATTTTGAATGCAAAACTAAATTTAAATGCAAAACTAATTGTATTTCTCGAGGAAACGATAAATTAGTTCCCCGCTTTTATAAATAAAAAGTAGCCTTGGAGTTATGAAAAAAAATGCTTTGAAATTACAGAAAACTCAGAGTGCATTTTATCTTAATGGTATAAAAAAAAAGAAAAACAAAAACAAGATTCTTCCATTATGTTCTTAGTCTTTTCTGGTGTTTTACCTTTTCTCAATGGCATAAAACGCTATTCATATTATATTTTTTAAGCATAAGATTGTTCATCCACTTCGTTAATTTTCCGACAAGGTGTTTAAAATTTGACAGTTAGCTTATTATTACAATATAAAGTAATTAGAACAATGTTCCCCTCTCATGAATTATACATAAGAGCACTTTCATTTTTAACATTAGGTTCCGCTATTAGTGTTATTACTGTAATGCAAAGAAAAACTATCTCCTTGAAAAGCGTTTAAGCTAAGAGTTGAGAGCAGTTTAAAGATCATTTTTAAAACGCAAAAAAGTCATATTTTGCGCTTTAGCTTAATTTTCTTTATTTGCAGAAAAAATATCTTTTTCATAACCCTCTTTGCGAGTTGTTTTGATTGATGTTTTGTGCTACATAAATGCGTGTCCATTTTGTTTATTTAAAAAAAACGCCGTTGTACCATGATGATATAGCTTCACCTAGTAATTTATATTAGGTGAATATTTTTAATGAGACGTTTTAGTTGAGCATTTGATGAGTTTAAGTAGGATTTTAGTAACATGTGTATGTGTTGAGTACATATGTAAATAGAATACATAATCAGTTATTGTCATAATCAGTTATTGCAGTTATATTCGTATCCCTTGTACGTGCACATTTATAGCTAGACAATATTTGGTTTCAAAGATAATTAAATAAATATTTAATTAATTAAATTAAAAATTTCTTGATTCCGACATCATTGTTTCTCAGTTCTTATTTAAAGGTTTTTTTCTTTGTATATGATCTATCTAAATTGTATATGATTTTGTCTTTTCAGTTAATGTTGCTGCAGGTGTAAATACCTGACTGTCATTGATAGAGTGTTTTAGACGTTATTTAAAGAAAAGACAGAAGTGATATTTTATAGAAATTATTCACTGAAAAAAAATCCGTTTTTAATTCTAGAAAATAAATGAATGCTCCAAAATAGAGCTATTTCTAACTTTGTTAAGTTCAAAATATCAACCGAAAGATAAATAGCTCAAACGTCTGTCCAATAAAGTTAGAAATATAACCCCAATCTCTGCTTTACTTATCTTAATTTACAAATTCAAAACCTCACGCTCAGTGTCATAAATCTAATCTAAACAATCTAGATAGATTTAAAATTATAATATTGCATATGACTGACTATTTGCTAACTTCACATGACTTTAATTTAACTACTTACTTTAAAGGAATCTGCTCTTAAAGGAATCTAACATATTATCATATGCCAAAATTGAAAAAAAAAAAGGTATATGTCTGCAACCGTGTAGTTGCACGAATTAGTCTTTCCCCTCACCAGATATTAAAATCGGTAATGACCACCAATTCTCTCCTGGCGCACATTTCATTTTAAACTGTCGGAACTCCACCTAATATCGCTTCCCAAATCCCCAATCTAAATGCTTGCACCTAACATTTTCCCCTGCTGTTATTATGCGTATATGCTTGACCTGCGTTTTAAGATATTAAAGGAGCGCTTTTGTTGATAGGGTGGGAAATATGAGATTAAAGTTAGGGGGGATGGCTTATCGATCATGCATCACACACTTCAAGTAATAAGTGTCGCCAGGAGTGTTGGGAATTGACATCAATATATTTTTAAGCAAGAGGATCAATAACGGCCTAGTGTAATATTAAGTAACGCCGGAGTACGAGGATTTAAACAATTTTCGCAATTTCAAACGAATTGATGGTAATTTATCTCTTGGAAAAAGATGGTTGTTGGGTAAATTAAGATATCGTAATCTCGATGTACTTTGACTTTAATCCTTATCGTACGTAAAGATTATTTTGTAATTTATATTCTTAAGGTTATGAATAAAGTGAGCGTAAGACATGGGCATGCAGCATTAAAATCCTAGTGAAAACAGTTACTTTAATTGTAGTAAATTACAATAAAATAACATGCTAACAATATATTTTCAGAATAATTTTCATAAAGTAAAAGAACACGTTGAAAGACGGAATTTGAAAATATTTCTTTATTAGGTGTGTCGAATCAGTTACTATTGCTATTCAAATAAGAACTTGCTATTATTATTTATTTTCTTTTTTTCTAATGGGGCTGCGTATGGTCAGTAACCTTTGCAGACCTAGTGCATTCCCCACAAAACTGGCATCCATTCTTTCAAGCAGCACCACTATCGGCGATGCAACGTGAATGAATGCAGATAAATGTAAACATTATTAATAACTTTATGTTTATATAATAACCGTAAGTGTTGGCATGGTGGCGTAGTGGTTTGGTACAAGTTTTTTATGTCCAGTGTGAGCATAATATAGATATACGTGGGTGATATTAATTATGTGATGAGGAGCAGCCACATGATAATTTTGACGTCAAGTTTCCTCACTGATACCTGAAGTACTTTCCATCGCATTATAAGTATTCAATTAAGAGTGTGTCGTTAATATTCAGATTGCTATGTTTATTCAATGCATTATTACTTCTCAGATAATACTTTTACATTTAATATTTGAATACGTCTCTTGGAAACAATTGTGAAAACAAACTATCGATATAGATATTGAATTCAAGGGTTAGCTAAATGTTTTGAATATTTATGCGACACTGATGCATTGCAGTTAATAAGAATAATTTTGTGAGGTGCACTTCATGATTACTTTTTTACCGCTAGTAATAATTAATTAAGTAATATCTGAAAGGCATCACTTAATCATGCGTTGCGCAATGTGGTGTATGTCACCAATACATGTGCACTTATTTGTTTGATTTGTTCAAATTGTAACATACACCCATTTTTCGCTTGATGTTTTTCCATTGTCTTAACCTTTCAAGGAAATAATATTCGGTTTTAAAACGAAAATTGAATCATTTTGAACGTCTGATTAAATAGTCAGATAAATTATTTTGATAAAGAATACGTTAAACAAAATCATTTGATTTTAAAACTTTAGACTACATTTCAGCAAGTTAAATGTTATTGAGCATTAACGGTTGTACGTGAATTTCAAATATTTGGCTGGGTGTTCCAAAATATTAAAAAACCTATTTTGGAGCTCTAGTAAATTAAAATATATATATCACAACAATGCTCAGAAAAAAATACGTCAGTTAAAAATGAATGGATTGGTTCCATTGACGTAGTAACGGATATATATATATATATATATATATATATATATTTCCTATTAAAAAACAAGTTTAAACTGTATAAATTCAAAAAAATTACAAAATTTAAAATACCTAAAGTTATATTCACTTTTAGTGTCCTCCTTTAATCAGCAACTTAATAAATATTTGCTCTTAAAGTAACGTTTCTTATTATACTTTTCTTTTTTAATTTTTCTTCTTTTTAGGTGTGATTTTTAAAGTTGCGTGTTTTTAAAAGACAAACCGATTTTCATAAAGCAGAACGACGTAATAAAAATATATGATGACTTAAACGGATTCTTTAGTGTGGATTAAAATTTAAAAAAAAAATCGTTAATTATTCGTGAGAGAGAAAAAATAAGTTTTTTTCTAACATATCATTTAGTCTTATCTTTATTTATATTGCAATTAAGTTTTTGACTAATTGAGTAAAATCATAAAGTCTAATTGCTAAAATAAAAAATCAATCGCAAAAGAAAAATCATTGCAGATTTATATTTAAAAAATATGATATTGCCAGTGCGTTGATGCAGCATCTAAATCCCCAAATGATAAATCTAACTTTAGCTTTAAAATATTTAATATTCTCCATAAGCTCGTGCATTTCTAAGCTTGTTCATATCTTTGGTATAGGTTTACATACGTCTACGGACTGAAAACAAGTTTTCCAGTGAAAATACAAAACTAAAAGCTTTTCTCCTTCTGGTAAATCAAGAATTTCGATTCTGCAGTATCAACAAATTCCAAAGGTAAAAGTAAACATGGTTCTCAATATTAATCTTATTTCTGAACTTAAAACAGGAAAGTATAGATGTATGTTGTTATAAGGGAGGCTAAGACTTTCAAATAACATATGAGATATAGTAAGATGTTTAAATATCGACAGGAAGAAAAGGTAGACTGCGTCAGATATAGATAGCGTGGGGACAGGAGAAGAGAGAAATAACTTATTTTATTCACAGAAATTTGATGCGAACTAGAATTTCTGAGTTGCTCGTAATTTTATTGAGAACACTTTTTTCATTACCAGGAAATTTGAAAACATTAAAATTTTTTATTTTTTGCGATTGATAAAGTTTAGATTCCATTTTTTTTTCAATTTAGTTGTATACAATTTAATAAATTTTTCATTTAAATTTATTTTATTGATGTTTTAAGGTGTTTGTCGCTTGACAATTCTGTTTCTCGCTGTTGCAAAAAAATAAAAAAATAACATTGCCACCTTTTTTCTGAAAAAAATATTGTAACTCTGCAAAAATTCAAAATTCTTCTGACAGCTTAAGAAAATTTCTTACTATAATATTGCAAATTTTGTGGAAACACAAATCCCGTAACGGAAATCCTATACATATAATAAATTTTCCTTTATAAGAACGAATTACTTTTAAGATATTTAAAAACAATATTTTAATTATAAAGAATTGTTACAATTATCCGTTGAAACTTCGTATCTTTAATATCCAAAACACTTTTGTTTCAAAAGATTTAAATTATGTTATTTATTGCCCTTAACAAGTGCACGTATGGTATTGGGAAATTTATTGATTAGAAATTTGTTCTTTCTCTACTATTGGAAAATTCCTAGGCATTCATAAATGACAGACTAGAGACACGCAGAGCATATCGCCATGGTGATGCCTAAGCGTTTGTAATATTCTCGTGCATCAATAATATCGAATCGATATTTTCGGATTAAATCTTCATCGATTGACAGTACAAAATTTTCATCCTGGTTACCATGGAGCTGGAACTGCTTTAAAGAATTTATCTTATTTCAGCTGTTGCATCGCTTTGATGCTCAGGGGGAAGAACAATTAAATGATTTAATTGAAATATCATTTGCGAGATCTTAAAATAGTCAGATCAATTCTTCCAAACTTGTGTATTTGATAATACCTAGCACTCGTCTGATATGCATACCAAATCGTAGATACATATGTCCCAAATGTAGGGAAGCAACGTCTTAATCATTTTAATTATATTTTTATAATATACTGCTTGTAATTACGAGATATTACTTGAAAGTAAGATTAATTTATAGATAGTTGTTATTAAAATACCTAATGGATTGTTTCAAATAATAACACCATATAAATATAAAGCATGGACACGTGACAATCAAGTTATTCAAGTAATTGTAATAATATAATATCGCATTGAAATAAAAAAACAATTCGTTTTATTACGAAATTAAATTGTTGATGTTCATATCTTATGTATTTATGTATTTTATTTATTGCTTTTTTGTGATATATACCTTACCAGTAGTCTGACGCAATTAAAGTAATTTCATTCCGAGGAAATTGAGGTAGGAATTTTATCAAATTACACAGAGCAACAAATTTGAACTTTTTTTTGTCCTTTAGATGAAACTATGTGATTCTATATAAACAAAAGGTGCTTGATTCAACTATCCAAACCAAAATAGTCCACCACGTACCGTTTTTGCTGGAGACCCACTTCTCATATTTATACAATTTGGCTATAGAAGAATGTAACTGAGGTTTACTTATTGAAAACACAAACACTAAAATGATTTTTTGGGACCGTTTCATCTTGTAGGCATCTGTTGGTGTGCCCTGATAACAGATCAGCAATATTCAGTTCCTTTCTTAAAATTCCATCGACCGCTGAAACGCTTTTCAAACACAAAGGTGTCCTGTGTAACCTTCCCCATGCTCATCACTAATTACGCCAAGGTTTTGAGGAAATAAGCCTCTATGGAAGTCCAAAAAGTGTAGTTTTAATGATATATGGCAACCTAATAATACAAAAGCATTTTTTAATGTCGCCAACAAGATTTTCGTAGTTTTCAGCTTTCTCATTTCTAAGGAAACGTAAAAACACTGATTTAAAGGCAAGCCAGGCAGATTTTTCGGCTTCTGATTGTTTGCTTTCATAGTTTTCATTATAAAAGTACTTCCTTAAGTTGTGAGCCCAATAAAAATCCTTCCTTTTACTTTAGCCTCACTTAAATTTCTGAATTTGTTCCTGAGATGCAAGAAAATCACTCCTCTGTCCAGATCTCTTACAAATATTTCGATAAACCAAGTTTAATATGCAACTGTGGAAAAAAGGCACATTGTAGATTTACAAGTGACTCATTTGATATGTTTTTGCTACTCATAATTTTAAAATTTCCTTTGTGTTTGCAGAATATACTACGGGAATGAATGAAAAAAAATACTTAGATGGAGGATCACTGATAAACAAGTGCTACTCTGCTAAATTGTGCTCATGTCCTAATGCTTGAAATAGTACATTCACATCACAGTAGCATACTATTTTTTCTTTCTCCGCGAAATAGTCTATGAAAAGCCTTTGTAGTCTTGTAAAAGACTTGAGGCTTCGATCTGTAGATACAGCTTTTGTTGCCAAAAATGTTGCTAAAGTAACCCAAGTTCATTGAAAAGGTCTCTAGAATGGCAACGATCTCACTGTCAGTGAGAAAGACATAATTTATAATAAATTAAGTCTATAAATTGCGAAAAGATGCATATTTGTCCAAAAAATACGTAAAAAGCTAAAATTTGGAATTTTGGGAAAATGGTACGTGATAGGCAAAAAATAATTGCATATTCGTAATTTTTAGCCAAAAATACATAATAAACAAACATTTTCATCCAAAGGACATTTTTTGTGTTGCACAGTGTTATCAGACCAATTAAAAATCGGTATCTGTTGTTTGTAGAGGTTTAAAAAGTAAAGAATAGGAACAGTTACCCAAAATCAAAGTTCATGTGTATTTTCCACTTTTAATTTTTGTTTAGATTCTTTTAAAATTGCAGTAAATAAATAAATAAATTTAATAAGCTTACGTACCTTGCATTATAATATACGACATTTTTTTGAAAAGGTAAAACATTCCAGTAAATTTAAATCATAATAATTCATTAACATAGAGGACTTAAAATTTATCTTTACTGGATAAATATTACCAGTAAAGTTTACGAAGAGAGCAGTGCTTAATCCCTTCTTTAAAATTAATTTTTCAAATGAATATAATAAACATGTCTTACTTTTCAGCGATTAATTGTCTACATCATCTGACAAAATGCCATTTAAGTTTGATTAAAGTCGCTTCAACTTTTTATAGATTCATTGTTTCTAATGATTGTGCAATATTGTAAATCACTCATATACACTCAAACGCAGTAGATGCAACTTTTAACATTTGCTGATTTAACATTTATCACTAGTTTAGCTCTCATGCTGTGCTTTTGCTTTGTTGCAACTCTGCTTTTTTTTTTTTTTTTCATTTAAGCCATTTTTTTTTCAGTTAAGCCATTTTTCTTTTTCTTTTTTTTTTGTGATTTTTTTTATTCTCATTTTTTTCCAATCTTTATTTTATACAATTTAACTCTTATTGATTTTATGTATTTGTATATTGTACATTTTTGTAAAATATACAGCGAAACATAATTTTCTACTATGCAATGAAAATTTTTAAATGCATGTGCAGTTTTTTAAATGTGATACTAATTTTGCAAGTTTATATTTTGGTTTTGCTATAGAACATGTAAGAACTACACACCAATCAGTCACAAAATTTATCAAACTATTGCCTAACAGCTTGAAATAATGAAAGTTTAAATTCGTTTAGTTTTTAAAGATTAAAATCTGTTTTACGATGATTTGACAATTTTGCAGACATTTCATTAACATCAAGACCTGTATAGAAAACAAGTATACTTACTATAGTCTTATAACAGGCTGTAAACTGGATCAAGTTCAGCCTTTATGTTATAAAACATTGCACGTGCTAGCTGTACCCATTAATTTTAATGTAAAAAGATTTGCACTGAAATAACTTTCCTTTATGTGTGCTACGCAGCAAATTTTCATTATGGCTCAGTATGATGCTGTGGCTAATTTACATACTTTGAGAAAATCATGTTTTTTTGTGTATATTTGTTTTTTTTTTGGGGGGGGGGAGCAAAATAGGATGGTGAAACAACAGTAGCAGAAGGTACTGCCTACATAAAATATAATAATTGTTATTTTAGAATTTGTTTTCCAAAATTGGTATCAAGGTACATCACATAATGCGCAACTATCTTTGCACGCGATTTACAGTAGGAAGAAAAATATAAAGTTTTAATCAACATTTTTGCAGAGCAGTAAAACTTTCAAATCTGCATCAGTTGATTATACTAAAAACGAGCAAAAGGAAAATAATACAAATAATAAAGATAATACATTTTTGTATCGCCTCAGTCTTCAAATTGCTAAATTAATATGAATTAAAAACAATCTAAAAACAAATTAATAGATAAAAAAGTAGAAGTTGCTTAAAGTCGGAGAGATTTGTATGTGCATTTACGTTCAGTTTATTTAATTAATACTGATAAATATCAGGAAGTCGGAAGCTAATTACTTTGATTAATATGCATATACTTCAAAGCTACAATCAGAAAATTTGAAAGGGCAAATAAATTAGTGCGAAAATTGGAATGCATCGAATGTCAACTTGTCACTTTCTCGAACATAGATATTTATTAGGAAATAATTTCGTGTTTCCGTTCAATATTTCTATTCATATAACAGCTGGGGTTTGCTATGCATAAATTTCCCTGAAACGAACGTTATTATGTGCGTATCATTCCTCAGGTTTATGTAACCAATTTCAGGGTCTGGGCGTTCATTAAAGAAATAAAAAATAGTATAATGAAACCTTATAAATCAATCTTTATTTAAAATTTAAGAATTATATGTGCTTTTTTCTAATTTAACGCTTTTTTTAGCAAAAATCTTGAATAATCTCCCTACAAGACACCATGGCTGACTATCCCTTACCAATACCCTGAATACAAATATATGTCCCATCATGATTCATAAATAAATGGTTGTAAGTTGGAGAATATTGAAAAAAAATTACAATGTAGTGATTTTGTGCATACTAAACGTTTTAAGTCTAGTGTAAAATTCTACACATTATTTCCCAGCAGTTGGTGCCGGAAGGGGGCAATCTATTTTGTAATTCAAAAAATAAAATAAAATATAAAGTAATATGGCAAAGTAATATATATAAAGTAATATAAAGTAATGTGCATAAACAATCTTATAAAAACGAAAATAAGAATGCAGCTTTACAGTTACTTTTTCAATTCTAATACCATGCCTTCATTTTTTTCCCTTTTCTTTAATTTTTCTCTTTCTCTCTCTTTTGCCTTCCTCAAATGACCAATAGACAAATTTAAAAACTGCTCTCGATTTCTGCACGCACTATTGAAACGTTCAGATCAATCATTACTAATTCTACAGCAAACTCGAGACTCAAATATAACTACCCCCCCCCCCCCCGCCCCCGAATCTTTACATGTGTTTCGTCTGAACTTAAAAAGACAGTTGGAAAAAATTGTATTCATGATTGCAACACAAGATGAAGTCAAAGCATGTGTTTTCTCATTTAAGAAAGGAGACTAGGACAAAATTCCTAAACAACATTCTTAAGGCAAGATGTAACCATGTGTATTTTATATATATTCATATAGAAATCTCTCTGCGGTTTCTGATACTTCTTTTTTAATAATTTATTTGACTTGTGAAGATAAAATACTTAAAAAATTGTGTTTACTTGTTCTGTTTTTAATGTAAAAAACACTAATCATGCCGTAGTGTGAGAACATAAAAAATTAAAACATGCCACATAGGGAAGACCGGGGCAAGATGACTACCTTAACGATTTTTGTCGTTTATTAATTTTATTTTTAAGGATAGTAAAATTAATTTTTCATCAAACGTTAGAGTAGTCCTTTGTAGTATTAAATATAATAAAATTTAATTTTTCAAATAAAAACATAAAGGATAATTTCATTTTTTCATAACCTTAACAAATCGTCATCTTGCCCCTGTACTGGGGCAAGATGACTTTGGCCTTGGGGAAGATGACAACACTGAAAAAGGTTGAACCTATTTTATCTTTTGAATATGTTACACGGTTTAACAAATGATAACTGTGTTTTTACATATTACAATGTATCAAACTATGCGCAATGCATTGTAACGTAATTTTGAAGTGCTTAGTTGTGCAGCTAACAACAGTCACAAATAAAAATGCCATTTTCATAATTGGAACATTCCTCATGGCACCACTCTTGGCATTTACAGCACTGGATCCATTCTTCTGTTGGAGGGTCACCAATATTCTTCTTCACAGGCAAGATATCTTATAAGACAATCCTTTCAACTTAATGCAACTGGACTGTTTGGCCTGGATTTTATAGACTTAGGCCTACAAGAACTTAGCTTGAGTTTTTTTACTCCCTTTTTAACTTCACGAGCTTCTTTTCTCCATTTTTTAAAACCTTCCTATTCTTCCTTCTGCTTTTCAATTTGTAGTAACGTTTCTTTGATGGGTGTGCTTGAAAGAATGCTTGAGCTCAGTTTTTTGCTTCTTCTTTTTTTTTCTCCAATTATGTTGCTTTAGGCAATGGTTTAAAATCAAAACAGGTTTCTTTGGTGCATCGGGATCAACATTTGCCATAAGTTATGGTTCTTCTGGAGTGTTTATATGTTGGTTTTCTATTACCAGGATCTGAGGATTAGCACTATTATTCTCAGTTTCATCGTCAATAACATCATGGTCAATAGTTTTTGCAGTAGCAAAGTCATATGTTCGCTAAACACAAGAGGATTATGAGTGTCGATCCCACATTCTTTAAACCCTTTAACGGCATTTCCAATTGTAGTTGCTTCGAATTAAGCGTTGCTCAAATGCTCACCAATATTTTTGTCTGTGATAGATTGTCCTTTATGAGTGACCATAAAGTTGTCACGTGCTTCTCTATAGTAGGTTTTTAATGGGCGGAAAAATGACATATCAAGGGGCTGGAGACGATGTGATGTGTGGGGTGGCAACCCAACGATGATGATGGTTTTCTCTCTATATGATATCCTGCAAAGTTATCTGAGTTTTGTGATTGTCAATAATCAACAGAGCAGGAGATTCTTTGCTTGGTTTCACGTGAAGGTTTCTCGTCATCTTGCCCCGGACTGCCTGTTTAAAAATATTTGTTTTCATTGCTATGAAGGAAGGCGATTAATTAACATTTATTCATGGTAATAGATAGTATTTAAACTAAGTTACTCATAACTATTAAAGAGAAACGATATATCTTACCTGTATATGTAGCAGAGGTTATTTACACATGCATAAAAGTTAAATCGTGGCAGCGGTAAACAATCAAAGCTTCACAACTAACACAAAAAGGGGGATTTCAGTGTCTGTATACTATTATTTACGAACGGCCGATAGAAGATCCAGTTGTGTTCGGCTGATGCTGCCACCGAGTAAAAAACGGAAACATTTAGACATTCGTCATCTTGCCCCGCTCTTCCTCTTGCCCCGGTCTCCCCATTCAGAAAAAACTGAAAGTGATGCATTGACTGAGTAACAATGTTTACCACAAACTAGGGTAAAAACGTAATATGTAGTTCTTGTCTGATGCCCCTCGTAATACCGAGCTCGACCCAATGTATTGCGCAGTTTTTTCAATAATTAATTCCAACATAATAATGAATTTTTAACATCTGTATATTTGCTACTTATTTCCGTAAATAACAGGGGGTAAAGTTGATTTGTATTTCTGATAAGAATGGAATATATTTTGTGTTTCTGCCAGTAACGATTTTGCATTCATTATACTACCGAACAAGTTTTATACTTTCGACTGGAATTAAGATTTAAATTAGCTTCACTGTACTGATTTGAAAAACTTACATAATCAATAGTTTAATAATTAAAGATCTTCAAACTGTTTGGAGCAGTTCATTTCCCAGCAGCTTCTCTGAAAAAAGCTGTAAGTCCAGAACACGCTTCTGATGTGCCTTAATTAGTTGATGCAGAGATTGAATTTAAAGCGACTTCATGTTCAATCCAAACGAGGGGTAAAAACTATTATTTAACTTGCATATAAGAACAAGTTAATCAGTTTTCTATTATAAGAAGCCTTAAAGGTCTAAAAAACAACATTGATCAAAGAAAAATAAGAAAAACTTGAAGAAATTAAATGACAATATTTGCTTACATTATGAAGAAGAACAATATACCAACTGTAATTATGATGGTTGTCCTCAATACATGCCTTGCAAAAGATGAACTCACTATGGTTGCAGAATAAATATACTAGGTAAATAATAGGTGTCTTTTTCCTTTGTAGCACAAAAGTACCGAATACATTCATTTCGCTTTGTGCTGAATGTGCACTGTCATCTGAATAATTTTCGAGTGCTTTCGAGCTTAAATTTACAATTTATTTGCGAAAAACATACATTTAATACTCATCTAAAATAATGGCCTTTTTAAAATCATAAAGTATTTATTAGCATTCCATTTATCATTACGAAGCAAAGATCAAATATATGGAAATCTATCGACTGTATAAAAAATGTAATTTTTCCGATAAAATGTCAAAGGAAAGCGCAATAAGAACGATAAAAAACCATCTTCAAAAGACCTTCACAATGAGGCAAAGTGCACCAGAAAAATCGCTCAGAAAACGGAAATGATTTTTTGATCGTATCATATTTAGGCTCAAAGGCATTAAAGAGCTGAATCCAAAAGCAAATATTTATGCTGACTAGGAATTCCATGTGTAATACGGATTCACTTCCAACCAAATCGATTCTTAAGCTATTTGCTCTTTGTCACTTTTATTTCCGGAATTTCTTTTCCTGTAAGCGTGCTTCCTCTTGCATGACATTGGGATTTTAACGTTTATGGTCATGCCTTTTTAATCCAACCATATGCGAATGACCTTTACGATAAAGAATACATCTTCCAAAGAATATTTTTAACGAGGGACAATTAAAAGGGAAATAAATAAATACGTTTTTATATCATAAATTCATTAATAAGTTTGTAAATATAGAATAATAAAGTAATAAAGATAAAAGTAAAATAAATCTTAACTGCATCCTAAAAAGTGTTTTTCCAGTTATGCATGAACTACCATATCGATGCAGTCATGTAATAATTTCATCATGTAAGAATTTTGCAATTATTACATGATATAGATTAAGACTGTTCAATATAATTCATTGTTTTTTTCTTCATTATACAGAGTGTAGAAACATTAAAGTTTCCATTCTTACTCCGTTTAAAAATGAGCATAAAATTGCATAAATCTCTGAAAAAACATTTTATACATAGGTTTAAACACACTTGTAAAGTCTTTAAAAGCTCATGATTTAGTAATAATCAAAATCAAACATCACGTTTTTGTTGAAATATAGCAATAGATGATTGAACTTAGTAAAAATAAAGCCTAAATAGATTGAAAACGAATTTTATGAATAATATAACAAGCATGCATTAGGTTTAAATCTGCAGTGCACGTATTATTCAAGAGAATAAAACTTTAAATTGTGTTTCAGTTGGGTCGTGAGGCTTAATTTAGAAGTCAGAATGTAATTTTGCAATTCAACTTCACATCCCAACGGGTATTTTAAAATTCTGTAATTACATCCAATTATTGAAAATGCAATCTAAGTTAGCACAATTTTACCAGTAGCTGAGAGTAATAAATAATTACGCTTTGTATTCTACCGGGAGAGAGAAACTTATGCATCTTCCATTCCTGTAAGCGGAGATAAAATTCTATAGTAAGTCTTTAGAAGTATGTACAGAAATTTTTCGAAGCTGTACGCGTCGCAAAGAATCGATATTTCAAACTGTTTGCACTAGCGTCATTAAGTATGAATTATGAACAATCTGTATTTTAACAGTTAATAGATGTTTCACTGGAAGTAGTATTTACATTGAATTACCGTGTATGCATATATGCTGCATAGTACAACTTCCTTCGCGTGTGAGAAATAAGATAAACCCACTATTTTTAAAATAAAATAAGAGTGCAATTGTTTGTAATTTTTAGAATTTTCAAGCAATTTTACTCCCTATTTTTTTCTTCTTTTCTTTACTTTCCTTTTTTTTTATTTCAATAGGTGTGTAGTGTTTTTCAAGTAATTCTGGGGGCAACTTGCGTTCTAAGGATTATAAGAAAAAATACACAACGCAACAAGATAAATTGGTTTAACTTATGATCATGGGTGAAATTACATGAATTTTTTCTAGTCGTAGCAAACTGGCACTTTGACAAAACGTAGCCCGATGTAAATATTTCGAATAGAAGTTTTGCTTAAATTGAATGCTATTATAAAAAGGAAAGACATAAACACAGGCACCAACACTCATTTCTCTTGAATTAATTGCATCTGGGGTTTCGAACAGATCCATCGCAAAATGATTTCTGTGCGATCTGCGTTGCCGATTATCTTACTTTATTTATTATTCTTTACACTTACCTTATTTGAAAATAAGTGTAAGGAATATGAAGAAAATAATCAAAAGAAATTCTTATATTTTTTTTTTATATTACTACATCATTTAGGACTTTTGTATTGTCAAAGTAAAATATTGAAGGTGGTTTTAAATAAAAGCAAACGTGGGCACAATTTGACGCGTATTTTTAACATAACATTATTTTGCATGCGTATTCTTTTTATGTTTAAATAATGAAAGTTGTTTTTTTTACTAAGCTTCTTTAGTTCACATTGCTGTGGTTCAGATCCAAAACATCTAGCATGAAAGACAACATTTGCAAAAAAGGTTTCCTTCGAAACATCTTTACTTTATTTTGAAACTGTGCATACATCTGTTTATATATAAATATAAATATATATGAGTTAGAATAGTTTAAATTAAAAAAATATAAAATACAATTTTATATTTTGAAATTTTGTTATTCGAATTGTAAAATTTTGTTTTATTGAAACCTTATTGCAGTATAATATAATATGATAAAGCTCAAAAAAGGAGCATTTAAAAGAGATAAAAGCGAAGAAACCTTGCATTTCTTCTTGAAGACGTATGAACGATATTGCGAGCGATAAGAATACAAAACTGAAACTTTTCCCTATTTTTGAAATCCCAAGAAAATAATTTAAGCACTAAAATACATTATAATAATTTTACATATAATATAATTTATTCCTTATCCCTTTTATTATACTATGAAGTAGAAATTGTTGAAATATGAAAAGTGAGAGATCCAAAACACCTTTTGATTTGTTATGGAATAACTCAAACTGCAAACATAAGGAGTTGTTTTGATATGTTTACATTGCCTTTTTATGTTATTTACAAAATTATACCATTCCTAGTTGGCATTTTTGATTGTGGTTTTACAAACAAAACATTTCCCCATTCAAACATATTTTTCTTTTCTTACAAACTTTCATTTTTATAAATAAAAACGTTAAGGAATTTTTACTTGCATCAATTTTACATTAAATAATATTTTGCATCTTCAAACTCACAAATTAAATGAAGTATTTCAACATCAGAAAACGAGCAACCGCCGCCAGTTACTCAAATTAATATTTTCAATACATCTCATAAGCTGCATTCATGCTTCCTGAAGCCATTCTAAAAACTTGTTTTTCTTGAATTCTACAACAATTACGTTAAAAGAAGACTTTCCTGGAGCTAAATAAAGAACCATAACATAAAGCTCAGTAAAGTAAATTATATTTTACAGGATTCTCCTCGCATTGGATGTTGCTAACAACGCCCCTTAGCAACTTTCCACAACTTGCCTATTTATGAGGCTATTTGGAACGGTCACGTGTTTTAGAGACTAGATAAAATTAGATTCAATTTTTTATGCGCGCTTTCCTTAAGACTAATCTTCTCTTGCAGTTGAGAAGAATAACAGTACAGATATTTATAATCAAAGAAACTGCCTTACGCTTAGCAATAGAAAACTTCTTATAAAGTCAGAATACTTATTAAGAAAGATTTAAATAGAAACATATTCAATTGTGTTTATTAATGAAGTTAATACGCTTCTGTCAGGTGAACAATTTCTATTGATTGCTAATTTCAAAAATACTAATGTTAGTTTCGCAAAACGCAACCCTGCACACGCTATATTTGTTCAGTTTTGATCATGATATCGTATTATCAATTACCCAAATAATATGAAATGCATGTGCATTAACAGGTTCAGAAAATCAATAGTTATTCCTTAATGCTTTGATAGCACAAAAATCTCAACAAAAATAAAAGTGTTTTTTTTTTCTTTACTTTCCTTTCGTAATATACATTTAGCAGACTGTACCAGGGCTTGCTCGTTCGTTTTTCCCCTTTCATGATTTTAACAAAAAAAGAGAATTAAACATTTAGAAGGAATTTTAGAGATTAGAAGTTCAAAGTATTAATTACCAGTAATACTTAAGATGCATATTGACACTTTTAGTCTCCTGGGCCTACGTGCCACAAATGCGTAGTTGTTGGAATATGTAGCCTATTTAATTCTCTGATATAGATGTTGAAGGAATGCACAAAACTTGGTGAAAAAGCTTCTTTCTCATTTCCTACAAAAGTTAACGTAAGATAGTTGAAGAAAAAATATCTTTCAGAGAACATGCCTTCATGAAGTTACCGTATTGCGTAATAATATTACAAAATTATGACTAAAGAAAGAGAAACACTAACAAGAATTTATCTATTTCAAGCTATAATTTAAATCAACTGCCTCGCTCAATACCATTTTCATCATTACAATGATTACAAACGTAATTTATTACATGCATTTGAACAGATTTCTCTTTAATATTTGCAAATGTGTTTTTCTATGAGTACATGTTTTATGGTGAAATCCCGAAGTTCGGCCAGTTCCTGCATTGGCCATACATTTCGCTCTTCGGCCTATCTGTGTCGCCAATGTCCGATGTACTGGAAATAACTAGTGAATTTTCTACTTTAGCCGGCCACTTCCCGAAGGGCAGGGAAATAAATGGCCAATGCTTCAATGAATATTCTTGCTCACTAAAACCTCTCCGTTCGGACTACAGCCCACCTAGGGCCACCTTACCTTCAGGGTCTTGGTTCCGAATGGATGACCCTGTCATCTAATAGTGGTTATGATGTGATTATCATTACGGCATACAGACACCCAAAACCTGCTTATGATCTTTCTCCTCCTACTTTGGGCGATTGTCGTATGCCATGTCGCGAACTGGCTGGCCAAGCACAGAAATCGAAAGAAGATCGAATATTGGCCGGTCATTGTCTGGCGATATTAGCTGTTTCCCGATTTGTCTGGCCAATTCGGAAATTGACCGACATCGGGGTCTGGCCGTAACATATATGTGTTTTAAGACAAAAGTAAATCTATTAAAGAATCAAAATTAATATGCATTATATTTTTTAAGCATTGTTTGAAAACAGAACAAAAAGCCGCGAAAATATTATGTAATACAAAATAAAGGTAAATTACGCTGCTATCCATAAACTATCACAAAATTAGAACTTCATGTTACTTTGATCTAAGCGAATGATTGTACGTGCATACTCCCAGAAAGATTTCCATTTCCATAAGATTTGTGAGTGAGCTTTGAGGTAATTTCCGGCCTTGATTATTCTATCATTACTGCATTATCCCCGAGCGCAATTAGAAACCTTCCGTCCTTTACCAACCACTGTTCATATTGTCGACTAGCTTGACTCTTCTATTTCCATTTCAGGATTATTTAGTTCTATCATGGGCTTGAATAAAATGTCAGAATTTGTAAATTTCCGTTTCGGTCTGCGTTCGTGACCTTTTATCATTAAGAAGATTAGAAAAAATATTAACAGCAGGACCCTTGAATTGTATGATTTGAAATTTATGTTGCCTATTGATGAATGCCATTAAAAAAAAAAAAGTTTTTTTCATTTAACATTTTTTTATTCTTTGAGTCCTGATATTTGTATCTGGCATTTATCTGATGCGGTGTTCTACATTCATTTATGAAGTAATGATTACGATGAAAGTTGATTAAAGTAGTTAGTAACAAGTAATATTTGTGCAATTTTAGGAGGTTATACAAGTTATAGTGTGATAAGCACAGCTAGTAAATAAAATTTGAACTAACGGAAATTTCCTTCCTTTATCTCTCTCTCTGTGTGTTCGTTTAACATATATATATATACTATGAAATAGGCCAAGCGTCAGTGAAATTTAATGTGGCTTAAAATAAAAAGACATGTATTTTAAAATATTTGAAAAGGGGGACTCATTTAAACCCAAAACATTCGTATCTAATATTTAAATTATGTACAATAAAAACGTTGCACTTTATCGGTTTGTGTGCCTCTAACTGTTTATCATATTTTTATAAAGAATTATTGTTATTAAATTTCGATAAACAAGAACTGTTTTTATTATCGCACAAATTCATATGCTAACAGTTGCCTCTGATTTAAAGCATTTCCATATATTCAGTGAGGCATGCATACAAATTTTCTCAAAGCTTTTAACTCAACAAACACACATGTCACAACGGGCAGACTAAAAAAACATGAGATACGCATACGATCTGCTTTTATACACGCGTATATTTTGATCAAAACGTTTGAAACATGGATCGACACCTATTACGATATTTTAGCTAAAAATAGAGAACATGGAGTAATGAAATAAGAAAATAGAATCATGGAGTAATGAAATAGGGTCAGTTGGGGTAATTGAAACATGGCGTAAACGTAGACAAACTTTATAAATACACTCGTGGCCGTTTTGAGAATTTAAGTTCTGGTGAGTGCTGAATTGACAACTTAGGCAAGATCTTAAGCGATATCATACGTTCCGACACAGCTGTGGAGGCGTCACCATTGCTAGAAAATAACACCGTGAAAAAAAGGTTTAATAAAATTCCTACAGAACTTCTTAAGCTTCATAGCAGACTGTGTGTGACGCGGTTTTTATTTGCATCAATCTCAGGCGAGGATAAAGCTTTGTTTACCATTAGCATAGCGGATCTGGGGTAATGTAAACACGAGTTTATGACTATTTGTTAGCGAATGAAGTCATGCTTTTTGTACACGTTTACTCACAAGAATTGTATTGGATACAATACTCACAAATTTTCTCTCAATTAAGGGGCCGTTCATAAATGACGTCGAGCTTTTTTCTCATATATTTGACCCCTCTCCCCCCCCTTTGCCACGCGTCACGCTATATTGCATAATGCATGATGTCGCACTTCTTGTTACCCCCTCCCCGCCCCTTGTCACACTTTGTCACAATTTCCCGAACCCCCCTCCCCCCTCGAAGCGTGACATCATTTATGAATGATCCCGAAATAGGGAAGGGTCAAAAATTAAAACTGGAAAAGCCGGTAGAAGTTTTAAAGTAAAACTGAACCCGCCAAACCCCTTAAAGCAAGAGTTTTTTTTTTTCTGATAAACTGGCAAGTGTAAGTTATTCTTTGCAATTTCAGATTGTGAGGGGTTACTAGGGAGCAGGGGCAGAGTATAAGTTATATACAAAAAATAGTATTAAAACAAAGTGTTAACGGATCTCAGACGGACTTTAGAAATAAAATAACACACAGGCATGGGGAAATTTTCCGGTATTTTTCGCCCGTGTCATACGCGGGCAAACGCGTTAAGTGGTTAATGGGATATCGGTTAAAATAATATAACGTTTAATGCAATTATTTTTCTTGACAAATTAGCTATTTAATTAAGCAGGCTTGATTGTATAAGCATCTAGCATCATCTAAGAGCAAAGATTTGAGGCCCGCTGCTTTAAACTTTTCAAAAACTATGTTCAAAAAAGTTAATCTTATAACTAAATCAACGTTAGTATCTTGAAAAATCATAACTACTAAATTATTGTAATCAGAACAACACGATTTTTTTTAAAGCTTTCAAAGTGTTAACAGATATTCTGCTACGTCATGAATTACATTATTAATCAAAAATATTTTGTAAGTGTGCTTGTAATTTCATTAGCAACCAACGTCCGATATTAACTATATTTAGTAAAAAAAATCTTTTACACGAACAAATTAAAACGGAGGACAACAGACTGCTACATCCCGTGTCAAAACTTAGTTATAAAGAAGAAATAATTTATGAACAATCTTTCACTAGATCCGGGAATTATTATCTTGAGAGTTTAAAATGTTTAGCAAACCTAATATGACCTGAAAATGCCTACAAGTGGTCAAAGGCGAAATGTGTCGAAGGTACAGCAGTCTCCTCAACAGTTTCGTGTCAGAAGCTGATTTCCAAAAAGTCACTGACTAGAAATTGCTAGGCGATGAAATGCACGATAGATAAACAAATGTAATCAGAGGAATTCAAAAGAAATGTTTGAAATAAACTTGACTTAATCATGGCTCTAGTCTATAAAAATAAAAAAGGAATACAAGATTTGTGCTACAGCATATGTTTCTCAACCTGAAGTTAGTATTCAATGATTTTCAAAAATTGGAAAATACAATGTATTGTCTTTTGTTAACGTGCTAACATAACTGAATTATCTAAGTTCTAAATTAATGAATTTAATTTTTACAAAGAAAGAAAAAAAGTATGAAATTGATATAAAGGAGCAATGCTTAAAAATGTCAATTAAATCAAATTGAGATATGACATTCATTTAAAGACAATATTTTCGACTTAAATGCAACTCTAAAAAAATTAGTGGCAGTGACATATATATTTTGTTCTTTAAATATATTGATTACATTTTATCAGTTTAACATACTTTTTAACTTAAAAAAAGGAAAAACGGTGTGAGACAGTTAATGTAAAGTTTCAATTAATTGTTCAGTTCACTTCTGTGGAGATGTGAAAGAGGTAAAACAAAAGGAGTTTGATTGATTTCATCAGAAAAAAAAGAAAAAAGAAATGAGTTTAATACTCGTATTCTAAACAGTCAGATGCATAGGGGTTTTAATAAAAACACAAAGTAAAATACTTATGCAACAATATCCAATTCTCATTAAACAATAGCTAATTATATATTTAGTGATTAAATAATAACCATGAAGGACTTGGGCTTTTGATTAATTGCAACAAAAGTTCTTTTCACAAAAGCAACCATTTTCCTCCTGAACGTGATCACAAAACAAAGTTGATTCAAAGTCGGATAATTGGTTTCAGACCGCACTGCAGAGCGCGGAGAAGCTCTTTGTCTCTAGTAAATATTTACATGGTTAATCTTGAATGGAATGAAGGGGCTGATAGCAAAAAAACAGCACCATCTTTGGAACTGCAGCAAGAGTCAATAAAAGTTAAGCCTAATTTTATCTTGTCCGTGAAACGCATGGAGTACGTAGTTTCTTAATAGCACCATAAATAGCAGAGCAACAAAAAGGTATTGTGGGGTGACGCTGTGTTGAATGAAAGGCAGTAAAAAATATTCTGTTTTATGATACTTCTTAGGGTTGTTTTATTTAACTTCAAGACATGCTCCTTTTAAGAAAATTGCTTTGAATCAATGCTATTTGTGAACATTTACTTTTATTGCTTATAGCAATGCCAAACTAGAATATTCATAAATACGCCGTTAAAGAGTTTATTTTTCTGTGGTAAAGCTAATTTCTAGAAAAAAAAATCGATGTTAGATGAATACATCTTGTCTTAGTTGTAGACAAACAGTATTTTGCACGCCATAGAGATAATTTCTTTGGTATTGCAAACTAAAAGGGTTTCACTAGAATCCTCTCATCCTCCTTACCCGTTTCATCATCCAAGAAATCATCATATTTTGAGATTGTTTTTCAATATTCTATTGTTCTTTTAAATAGATCCCCAAGTTTCATGTCTTATTCATTTTAGATGTAGTTCGATTTTTATATTTCTGAACACATTTTGTATAATACTTTCCGGTCTAGAAGCTGAATTTTCTAGAAACTAAACGTATTTCTTAACTTGCAAAGAAAAGTGTGAAGTAAGTTCCTTGTTGGTTCCTTTTTCGTTTCTTCAGACACATTTTCTTTCATAAGGATTCCATATCTTGATTTAGCTTGAGTAATGTTTAGGCGTTAGGATTTTTCAAGAAAATTAGTCAAATTTCTAGAATTTACTGTGCCTCCAACGTAAATCCGAAATTGAATAAGCGTGTAAAAGTTATGCTCTATGGCACATAACAATGTCAATACTGTTGTCCAATTATATGTCAAGATTCTCAATGATATACATGTACGTCTGTATTTTAAAGAACTGTGTCTAGCACTCATAAGAGGTAGTCAGTTTTTGACACTATTACATTTACAATTAGAATGAAGCGGGGGGAGGGTGTTTTTAACGTAAATACTTATATTAAAACAAAGAAACTGCTGAGATGCTTTTCTTATCTTAAAATGTTTTCAACTTATTGTTGTTGTTGTTGTCGTGGTGTCCTCGCGTGTGGCGAGGAAGAATAGGTATGCTGCTCCTGAGTCTAACGGGGGCCCTTGTAGGCAGGAGTCCGATTTCCACCACTTTGAAAGGTCTCTTAATTTTTTGAACCAGCTGCCAGATGAGAGACCGTCACCTGGGATTGCCCCCCCCCCCAGAGGTATCGTTTCACTTGGTGGACATTGGAGCCACAATCTATTTAACGTGCACCAGCTCCCTTTAGCGTACATGGACTACAGAAACCAGCCGCCAAGAGGTTGTCACATTCCCAAACACTGACCTCAGTCAATGGTGCTTCACTTACGATGTTCTGTGGAACCGGGTTTCTACGGACTGGTCCACTGCGGGACTTTCAATTTATTATTTTGCATTTAATACTATTATTAGTAATATTGTTTATTACTACATTTTATTTTATTATTATTTTTTTTTTTTTGTAATAATTGGACATATACTGAAACAAACACACTAAAAAGTAAGCACATCGTTTGACAATATAAATATTAAACATTTTCAATACTTTTAAATATGACAACTTTAGTTATAGTTTAATTTTGTGCTATCATAATAATATTTTCAAGTTAAAAGCCCGCTTTTGTGATTAAAGGTTCTACTTTTCAAGGACTGCAATTCAGTTAAATCTTAAATTATTTTAGATATATTTTGCATAAAACATCCTCTAAAAGCTCAGCTCAATAAATGCAGTTCCCTGTACATATAGAAAAGAAACAGTGCTCATAGAGAGTAAACATTGAAAATAGATAAAGCCCTATTTCCTGATATAAAAGACATAAAGCAGATAGAAACCAGATATCTTATGGAATGATTTGTTTCCGAGATGAAAACATATTACACATAAAATTTGCAGCAATATTTTCTCTGCATGCGTTTCTTTAATGCCTCTGAGTCCGATTATGTGAGATCAAAAATGCCATTTCCTTTTTAAAGCTATTTCCCCTATGCTTTTAGCTCCATTTCAAAATTTTCTACTTATTTTGGAAATTTTCCTGAAGCTAGTCCATGAAACAAAATTATTTCATTGCAGAAATGATATACTATTGAGCAAAGGAGAGTTAGATGAAACATGATTCAGCTATGCAAATTCATTAAAATGGAAAATGTTGAAGGGCTACATTTCGTCACTGAAGGTAGAACCAGACGCTTTAACGCTTTTTGTTTTCCGCTTTTCAAATTTCAGACTAATCTTGAAATTAGGAAATATTACTACTTCAATGGGGTTATAGGCACTTAGGATAATTTACCGGAAGCGACTGTTACTTGCAGCGGTGTAAAAAATAAATAAATAAGAGGACTCTTGATTTTCGTCGGGGATTGGTAAATTGACTAGGACCAGCCAACCTGGGCCCCCTTGCCTTCTGCTGGTCATCAGTTTTGCATTTATATAAATTATATCTATTCAAATTCTTTTTAAATTTCTTACAGCCTTTTATTTTCATTTTATTTCGGTTTTAACTTAACTTTTGTAAATACAAAATTTTTTGAAATGTTTTTCTTTTTTCCTTATTTTGTTGTTAATCTGATCTACTTAGATAAGGTCAACATCAATCCTATTTAACATCATGATAATGTAAATGCATGGAAAGACACGAACTATACAGATATAAGTTATATATATATATATATATATATATATATATGTACAATAAAATACCTTGAGAGATAACTTTAATGAAAGAATCCATCTTTCCGTCTTTTTTTATCCCAGCAAAAGAATATAATTAAAATTACATTTTTTTAGAAGAATTATTTTAAAGATGTACTATTCACCATCCTAAATTACATGAATCGTTGAAACTTTAGTTTTCTTTAACTCCGCAGCAATTACGTTGAGTGAAACTACTCTGAAAGCTAAATAAAGAACTAGGAACTAAAAGTCATAAAAGAGAATTCTAGTTTGCTTGAACCCTCTCTCTCGCTGAACGTTGCTAAAACACCCAATAGCAATTTGGCAATTTTCCTTTTTTGATGTTGTTTCAGAAAATAAGGACTATGAGAAAATGCTCTGCTTTTTCAGGCAAAATGGAAATTAGATTCGATTTCATCATTTTTGTACTTCTTTTTTAAAGTTAAATTCATTATAGAAAATATTATGTATATGTGTGATATCCTTTTTTTGAGAAACAACGTATTTTTTGCTCGTACTTCACTGCTAAGTGTTTTTAATACTAATAATTTTATTTGTATATTAGACAATAATTGATATTTGAGCCTCAAAAAACATGTTAAGTTTGAGATTGTAATTCTTCATGAAAGCACGAATTTTATTTTCTCTTGTCACATATCTTTAACCTCTAATATTTTGCCACGCATCCGTAATTAAGTCTTAAAGGGAGAGTGAAAAAAAATTATTATTTGAGAGATAAATAAAAAATAACCATGCTTCAAGATTCTGGATACAATTTTATTTTGCTACACAATGCATTCTACAGAAGTCAAGAAGGTACACGAATCATTCTACACTAGTCAAGAGGCATTCTACTAAAACTAGCCAAGCAACCGCAACAGTGACGGTTATAATTTAAATAATTTAATAAAAAGAAGATAATACATACTCCGTCCAACACTTATAAATTTATGTTGGAAGGGAATCCGTTTGTACTATCTTCAAGTACGTCTTTAAAGACTCTTTGGGTATATATGATCACTACACCGGCGAGATGAAGTGAGCGTTACATTTCATCTCACCGTCTCAGCCCTTTGAAACAGCACATCTGAAAAGCACATCGTGTAGAAATCGGGAACACGTGCACAGTCCTCAAGTGCACGCGATCAAATCTAACATTTTTTGGAGAATACCCATGCGACATCAGAACGCCCGGTAAAGTTGAGATCAAGCGCGACATTTGCTTAAAAACCAAGCCTTAATGCGTCTTTCATTGGAATTATGTGCATCAAATATGGTAGTGGAATGTTACTTGCTCATGAATTCGAATCGACTTCCTTAAATACAACTTGATGTTCCAGATTCATCATTGCTGATAATTTACAAAATTCATCAATTTACAGCGGCATACCCAGTTTTATAGCTATGTCTCATTTTTTCATGCGTGCATGATTCCTTTCTCAACATAGTGCATTAAGTAGTAGATATTTACTGATAAATAAATTTGCTAAAAATAAGTTTTAAAAGTTTTTGTCACACATATACCTATCAATAAATTAAATGAATAAAATAAATTCTAAAAATAACTATGAATATTCACATGGAAATGGCTTCAAGCACAAAATGACGCTGGAGCGGATACGGAGCAAGTACTCAGAAACCGGAGCGGAACTATAAAAAATATAAAAAAATAAATAGCTACTCCGGTAAAGCGCGATTTACGCTATTTTCTTTACAATCAAGTAAAAGCAAATAAATTCCAGTGACAAAGCAACTTTCATTTACATTATATTTATGGCTTCATATTAGGTAATTTCCGGATAAGATTATTTTGCCGTCACATCGTTATACGTCTAGCGCAATTAAATAACCAGCATTCTCTCACATCTAATTCTCATTCATGTGTTGCATACGAACGCTGAGGTCTTTATGTCCTTAATTAAAGATACTTAATTTTGCAAAAGGGAAAGATAAAAATATATACCAACTTAAAGCCTACTAAATTGTCCGGTTTTGAAAATGTTACTGATAATCGTGGATTATATTGCGAGTTTTATTTAGATGTTTTCTCATCGATACTTTGCAATAATCTGTATTTTAGAATAAATGAATTAATTATTATTTTTTTGAAGAATTAATTGATTGTTGGCGTTTGGAAAATATGCGTATACAGACATACGTATATGCTGCATTCAAACTTTGATGGAAGTCTTATAAAATTTACATAACGTACAATGCCTTTCTTCGGGATTTGCTGCAGTTAAAAGCTGCAACAATTCTTCTCCCACTCCCCAACTTACATACCTGCAGAATGATCCTACTCAAACCAGTTGACTCTTTAACTGAAATTTCTTCTTGCATTGACCCTAACGCCTATAGAATGACAGATACTTGTCTATTGCCCAAGGATTGATCATTAAGCTATTTTCATTAAGAAAGTTGTCATTATGTAAGATTAAATTAATTTTTTTACGTTGACACTTGTACTTTTTGAGTTATTTCTAACGGCATCTGTTATATCGCGCATTCGGATATATAGCGTTTTTTTGCGACGAGGGGCTACTGGATTTATATTATTTAATTTAAAATACATTCATCTATATGTAGGACTTTTTTTTCCTTTTTACTCTCGAAAAACAAAACTAATGTATAAAATAATATCCAATGCATAAAATAGCAATAATTGCAAATATGTAAATATGTACTTTGAGCTTACAAGGCACCCCAAGTCCAATGCACCAAAAATAAGGAAAGAAAGAAAGAAAGAAAGAAAAGAAGAAAAATATGCTAAAGGATGTAAAGACACTAAATTAAAGATCGTCGGTTTCGAACGTTTTAATCTAATTCTAACGTTAAACCCAGAAGAGTTTTTTTCTTAAAAAAGGGTCCCTTGTAGCTCTAGAAGGTGTCTAAAATTACTACTGCTATTTTGTGCTTGAAATGTACATATATTTTTTTAGTCCCAAAACGTAAACTGCTTACTTTTCCGTCCAGAAAACGTCAAGACTTCCAATCGATTAAAATAAATTAATTAATTAATAAAGCTTCACCATAACATCAAGTTAATACGAAATCTTTCCTTAAATCCCATTAAATACTTAAAATTGACAAAGCAAAAAAAAAAAAAAATATTTCCTTTAAAAAAAACTGTCATACACAAAGCGCACTTTTTAATTCTCCCCTTCAAGATCTATTTCGATCCTTTCCCAGTCTTATAAGTTTCCGGGCATTCATTAAATTTTTGCGCCACCCTGCTTTTAAGATCTCGCTGATAAAAGCAGGATTTCAAAACCTGGAGTTTGGATGAAGTGCCTCGATTTCCCTTATCAGATCAGATAACCACGAAAGGAAATCGGCTTTTAAGTCGAAACCGCAAGCGAAACATGCTTCAGACGAAACATTTTGTTTAAAATGATGTATGGGGGATATTGCTGGCATTATAGTAACTACACGGCACGTGCGACACATTTAATATGTTTATGTTTCGTTGCTTTTAAAAGAGAATACGGCTTAAGAATCTTAATGAAGGCTTTAAAATGAACATCCGTCAAACATATCATGCGGCTGTTTGAATGTGCGTTTGAAAATTAAAAGTGTTTTATTGGACAGCCACTAATTGTAAGCTTCTATTTCGTTTCAAATTCAACAGTGGCTGATAATGTACTTCTCAAATCTAGTTTTAATGAATTTAAATTTACAATGAGTAGATTACGCATACAATGAAAAATATTTCGAATAAAAGGAAAAATACATGTAGAATAATTTATGCCCGATCAAAAATTATTAAGAAGGTTTTAGTATCATTTCCGAATCCCCTACAGCATTAATTATATTATTAATTCATTAAATTTTGCCATTTCACATTCTTAATTTTTTTACCCGTTTTCTCAATCACCTTTACCATTTTTAACTCGTTTACAGTTAAAAAAAAATAGAACCACTTATTACAAACGTATAAATTTTATTCCAATTTCTCCGTAATGAAGGACAAAATGATCCGAAAGTGAAAAAGTGTTACTTACTTGATAATTTGTACAGTAAAATGTTTTTTTCTATTAATAAACTTGGATTTTAAAAAAAAAGAGTTATTAGCTTACGCATTTTATTCTTACCTTAATTTAAAAAAATATACTGAAATTTCTTTTTAAATTCTCACCAAGCTAACGGTATTTAAAATGTGAGTATTAATATATATATTTTTTTAAATGACCTTTCCGAGAGCGATGAATATTTTCACGTACAGAAAATGAAAAAAAATGATATACTTGTGCGGCCGTTCTCAATAAAGTTAAACCTAATTTTATCTTATCCGTAAAAGGCATCACCAATCCTTAATAGCATCATAAATAGTCAAGCAGCAATGAGCTATTGTTGCGTGTCGTTCTGTTGAATGAAAGGCAGTAAAACAGCTTCTATGTTATGATGATTTTACTCTGTTTTTGTTTACCTTCGAAATGTTTCTTTTTTTCGCCTATGCTTTACTTTTTTATTTATCTATTTATTTATTTTATGAACAGTTGAAGCAGTGTTTACAATGTTTTTGTAATAATCATTTAATTTGCACAGTATTGATGTTAAATAAGATAAATAAATGTCATAGAAAATAAAGTTAAAACAAAATGGCGAGCTCACCTAATTCGATTACTGGCAAACACCCTACTATCAACAGCTGACCGTCAATCATTAACAAGGATATCAATCTAATATATATGCCTCACAAATTTTGTCGCTATAAGTGTTATAAACCCGTATTTTATAACACTTTGGTTATGTTGCTAGATGTTTTGATTAAATTTTGAATTTCCTGAATAAATAGTGATAGTAAGCAGCATTTGAAAATAATAAAACCACCCTGATTTCACCTCAAAAGTGATGGAGACATTTTGTCTCCGTCGTAACAGAGTGTTTCCATAGTTATCAAAGTAAAAACAATGGCGTATTGAATAAAGCAATGACTGAAAGCTGGGTGAAATCCCTCTTAATGACGCAATAAAAAATGTCAATTAGTCAACGTGAGGGCGTTGTTATGAAATTAGGTAGAAGCAATGACATGCTCTGAAAAGTTTTCTCTTTGTCGTATGTTGCTAAATTACGTCAGTGTAAAAGCACCTTAATTTGTGCTTTCAAAAACACTTGTCTTTTTTCATTTGCGCAACCACAGAGCATATTTTTGAGGGCAAATATATGTCTTGCGCTTGCGTAGATAAGAAAAGACAAGTCATTTGTCGCCTTATGTCTGAAAGCACCCTAAAAGAGCCGTTAGTCGACCTGCAACAAAGACAAGTTACCGCTACGAAACCTCTCAGAGCATTTCATTGGCTCTACACAACTTTTTAACCTTGTCCACGCACTGACTGATTAGCGTTTTTCATTGTGTCATTAAAATGGACTTTTCCTGAGACGATCGTGATTTGTAGGTTGCGCTATTGAAGACAGACGTCATCGTTGTTGCTTTGATAACTATAGCAATAGTCTATTACGATGGAAACAAAATGTCGCCGTCGCTTTGAGTGTGAAAGCACCTGGCGGGGGTTTTTCAAACTTAAATTTGTTAAGAAAAACTCGTTCGGATTTCCCGGTATTTCGGATTTTCAGGGTTCGGATTTGAGGGGTTTCGATGTACTCAATTTTCTACCATGTTGAATAATATTCAGGACTATCAGGCGTACCCCCCAACAGTTACGAATGGCTGTGGATTAAAAATGCCTGTGGCTTAGAAATGTTCTTAAAGCTGGGTGGTGCAGGCCTTTGAACTTTGTCTTTCCTCACTTTAATCATGTCGCTTATAGGGCTTAAACATAAGCCATGCTATAGCTGATACTAGCATTCTTAAAAGTAAAAAGAATCCTTAACTTATGTAGTTCAAGTGTTCTTCTGAAGAAAACAAACTAAAGTGAGACGTCGCTGCTTTCCAAAGAGATTATTCATTTTATTCCCCGCTGTTAAAACATATTTTAACTAACAGGATATATCATCAGTTGTTAAGAAGAGAAATGCTCTGAACGGATGGAATTAAGAGAAGACAATATAATCCAGTATAATATTTACTACTCCTTCCAAGGTAAAAGCAAAACATCCAATTCACCCCGACATTCTTAATGAACCGCCTAACCTAGTTTTCAAGTTCGCAACTTCATAAGAGATGAATCGATTTTTATGTGTCTATAAATCAAAGCTAATTCAACGATTAGCGAGAATTCAAGACTTTACTTGGTTCTGGTGTGGCTTAAGATATTAAAAAATCCATATTTATAAGGTTCGTGTTCAACCTTTATTCTTTTTGCTGTATTAATGAAACTTTAGTTTTGAACAAATGTGATCCGTAGATTTAAGTTAAATAGTTAAAGCATGTACTGCCCCACCCCTAGCTTTATCCAAAATTGAATTCTACAGAAGGACAAGTATTCATACACAAATTGATGGCGGTAATGTTGGGTTCCTCCTCGTGGTGCACCCCTGGTTGATATTAAATCCTTACTGATCCATATTTGGCAGATTAATAAGGAGGTTAGTTCTCGAACTAAGGCTTAGAGTTGTTAAAGCAGGTAAGCAGCGCTCGAAGCATCGAGTCGTTGTGTGTTCAAGTTTGTACGTAAAAAATTGTAAGATGCCAACTTAAAGCATTAAATGTAGTTTATCAGTTTTGATGAAAATACTAATATTCATAATTTAGGTTGATTATGTGTGCCTGAATTGTGAGTAAGACTCGCACTAGTTATTACAGCCGAGCTCACTTAATAGAATAGCCAATTTTCTAGAAAAAAATATTCTAATATTCCATTATCCGGGATCACGGAAACAGTATACCCTCCTCAGACCCGACACAAAAATTGTATTTTATTTTCCTTAGTAATGGTCATAAATTAGCACTCCCATCATTATAAGCTCAAAAAGTCTTTCAATTTTCTTTGTTTTGAGGGTTGGTTGGGAGATGGGAGAGTATCAAGTGATAGTTTTGAGCTAATCTACTGCCAAACCAAAAATGAAACATAATTCGTGATCATCCGATAAAGAGCTCAAATCCGAATCAGGCTGGTTCATACGTTCAACAATTTCATCAGGTGTCAATTAGTTTCCTAACAAAAAATAAACTAAGTAATCAATTAAGTAAAAATAAAATATCTAAATAAAATAAATATATACATTTAAATAAATAAAATTACTAGGAAGCATATTTCTATGAAATTGTTCTGAAAATTCTAAGTAAGTATTGTTAAAGAAGTACTTTCGCACAAGAAAGTATTCAGTAAACAAATTATTATTTACTTAACAAAGTTAAGTAATTACCACACAAAAAAAACATTTAATTTATTATTTTATTTTAGTTAACCATACTGAGTATATTTTAAGTTTATAATTATTTTTATTAAATAACATTGTTTACCATATTAATTAGCATAAAGCATATCACAAATAACTCGAATCAACAGGAAGTAGTTCAAAATGAAAAGACCGGAAAAGACACGCCACGAGTGGAATCTAAAGTATCGGATGTAATATTAAACTGTCCATTATTAAGCACGAATAAAGATCTTCATAGCTGTACAGCATACTCATATATCCTGATATAAAACCGTATACTTTAACTGAACCGTCGACAGGGTGGCGTAGTGGTAAGGCAGCAGGCCTCGTACGCCCAAGATCGCGGGTTCAAACCTGGCCCGAATCAGTGGATTTTCAAGATGCAGAAAATCGTCTGCGCCCATGTCCTATGATTATGCGGCATGTAAAAGATCCCTTGAGTAGACATTTGGCTTGGATGCTCTCGGCTAAATTAAATTAAATTCCTAGTGCATATTGCATCAATGAGAGCTTAGGTACCGCCATCTAGTGGTAACTGAACGTCAAAATTCTCATGCGGCGAAGGTACCACACTCATTGTGGTGTCGCTGAAAGAGATGGTACCAATTACTGGGGAACACACTAGGTCTGCAATGGTTGAGGACCAATACCGCAACCCCATTGGAAAGAAAAAAACTTTAACTGAACCTCAATTTTCCAGTAAATAGTTATAAAACGTATTTGTTCGACGGAGCAACTATGTTTTCCACTGGAAATGCAAACCACTGAAAACAAAACATATAACAGGATCGGTGCTACCACCCAATAAACTAAAAAAAAATAGGAATGATATTTTGGACTGTCTCACATGTGAAACTACCGTTCCCAAATAATTTTCAACCATTGGATTATTTTTAAATCCAAAACAAGAATATCCCTGGTAATACGTGGAAACAGGGTGTGATATTATGGATTAGTACATTGAAAATTTATTACATCAAGCGGGATATTCTATTAACGGAAATTCCATTACGCGAGTTCGACTGTATAAAACTTAAACATTAAGATATAATTTGTTTAATATGAAATTTGATTATTTTCTTTTAGAGTAAATAAACAGCGAACATTATGACTAGAATAAGATATAACGAAAATTAAATCTATGTGAAGGACTAAATCAAAATTTGTCTAGTGATTTTTAATTTTATTTTTTAAATATATCTTCTTTGCATCATGCAAAAATAAATTATTGGCATGGATATCACAAATAAAAGTTTTTGCTCGATTTTTCCTTCTTTATGAGCATTTATTTTATTCTTGATGTCCTTTATATATATATATATATATATATATATACACACACACAACCAAAATTCGGGTAATAGGTGTATTTTACTAAAAACGTATTTACCAAAAATGAAGTAAGTGCCATTTAGAAATGTCACAATTGTACTGAAAACGAAAATTCCTTTTTGTGTTATTGTGTTATCATTTCTTATCAATCAACCATTTTTATTAAACTAACACACTTATCACTTACATTTATATACATATATATATATATACATATATACATATGTATGTATGTATATATATATATATATGTGTGTGTGTGTGTGTTTGTGTGTTCGTAATAACTAATGCATTATTAACCACCTAGATATTGTTAAAATATCAAAAAACTTTCTCTCAACTTTAGGTACAGTATAGAAAATAATCCACACCGACATCATCAATAAAGGGCTAAAAACATACCTAGTTTGAAAACATACTTTCCAAAAACTGTAACTGTGGATAGAAATGCCGGGGAGAAATTCATATTACAATGCATGAGAAGCACAAAGAAACATTAGTTTTCCGATTTTCGGAACTACTTCCAAATAAAACGCTCCAGTGCACGTTTTCCTCATTCTGCGGCTTTAATTTTTATAGTAAACCGTTATCGTGAAATATGGTCGTAGCATCAACTTTCTCCGCTTTGCCTGTCACTTGATTCATGATCCTATTATTCATTTTATTTTCTTCCACTGTTATTAATAGCTGGGATACAAAATATAGCTGAGTGGGTTCTTTATCGGTTTTTCATTATTTGTTAATTTTAAAAAAATAATTACGTGTTTGGAAAATATTCTTCTTTTTCCTTCAGGTTATCATCTTTAAATCAATCTCGTAAACAATAGGTTATGTTATTGTACTTTAACTTTTCTCTTTGTTAAGTACATGTCTTGGAATAACTGTGCTACAAAAATATTTAGCTAAACACATATTAAATTTATGCACATTATATGTGCATATATAGCTTTTCCTTCTCTTAAATTGCATATTATTATTTTTAAGCTAAATAACCAATTATATCTTATATCTAAACAATTCGGATGTATTATTACTTCCTTATTAATATTAGTTATTTATAATTAATTAATGTAGTTCAAGTACATTTCACCAAGACTTTATTAAAAATGCTATCAGTTTTTTAATGTTTCAAGCAATTTTTTTAAACAAGCCCCTCAAAATTAACATGCTCATAAACATTATATTTAATGTCATTTTATAAGGATAACCTTATTGTGCTGCTTTATTTACTTTAACTGTGTCTACTAACATCATTGCAACATCGCCCCTGCTTCTTTATGCTAGTATTTAAAATAGCTTTCGTATTTATTTACTAGGTTAAGAGGTTTAAGTGATGAATGAAAATAATAGAAAATAAATTTTCACTTTTTCTATAATTTATGTATTTATTTTATGTAATACATGTTGAGATTATAAGTTTACATAGTACTATTACATAGTAACATAGAGACTTGAATCGTTCCTGTTATGACATAAAATAATTATTCCATTATACAATTTGAAGAAAAACGGTTATCTGTGTGAGGATGACTAAATAATTGGGTTTCCCCTTTTTCCCTTTCTAAAGCATTTTTACACTTTTCTAATAGTTAATTATTTTTTTTAGAGATAAAAACCTAACTATCAAGTGTGATTGTTAATGCAACTCTTATATGAATACTAGCTGATCTCCCAACGCTACACGGTGCTTAAATGCAAAATGTCAATCGGAGACAAGGAAAAAATTGTATTTAAAAAAAGCCCTAAACACGATGTACACAGCTTTTTTTTTTCACTCTCGTCAAATCGCATAACTACGTAAAACGAGAAAACGGTTCAAAATTAATGAAAATATATGTATGCTGTACACAATTCGTTCCTAAATAATGTCGCTGTGTTTTACTTACAAACGCTCCTTTATAGGCAGTTACTAAATAAATGCCTTAAAAAACTAACATTGTTCTCATATTTTTGTCGTACCACACTGATGTATTTATTCATAACTAGCTGACATGCCCGGCGTTGCGCGGGATAATACTGCACAATTCGCAAGCTAGTGATGCATGTCCAAAATTCTGTTGTTAATACATAAGGAAAAAATTTCTTAAAAACTCCAAGTACAACATGCGCAACAGTCCTAAAAAAATCCCATTTAAGCAGTAAAACTCATTAAAAATCACAATTGCACTAAAAACAACAGCCTCGAAAAATTCCTTTTAGACCAAAAATAACAGTCCATAAAAATCCACATTAAAATGCCAGCAACAGTTCGTAAAAATTGCCATTAGAATAAACAATATAACAGGAACTATAATGCACATATTCATCAGGATAATTGTTCCAAAATGATATCAAGAATCTGTAAAAATCGCAACTACAATATATAATCTAAAAATTCCCATAAGTATAAGAGCAGAATTCGCTTTAAAAATGCTCATTACATGAAGGACAACGGTCCCTGAATATTTCTACTACAATAAAGAAAACATTCCTTAAAGCTCCCATTTGAATAAAGACAACTATTCCTAGACTTCCCTAATAGAATTAGGACATTAGTCCCAAAACATCTCCATTAGAATAAAGACGTCAGTGACTTAAAATACCCATTAGACTACAGGTCTTTAAGAGCAGCTGTTCCTAAAATTACCAACAGTCCATTCCCAATTCCGCATTAATATAAGAACACCCCACCCGTTCCTAAAAATCCCGCTTACAAAATCGTCAAAACATTTCCTGAAAATTCAATTAAATAGCACTTTTATAAAATTCGGATAAAAACGAAAGAAAGAAAAGCAATATTTCCAAAGACAAATCCACTATTAAGTTTTAAAATGTCCAGTACTTAACCAATTCTGACCTGTGAAATTTAAGTTGATAGAAAAAAAATAAATAAATTCAGTCCAAATGACACCAAACAGTTAGTACAAAAATTGAATGAATGTTAGAAAATAAATCTCTCGAGTAGAATATGGAATCAGTCAAAAACGTTACTTAAAAAAGTTAAAATAAAGCAGAAGATCGCCAAATTGCACTATAGTAATAGAAGCATAACGCAAATGCGCCATGATCCTTTTATATAAATCAGGTATTGAATTAAATAACAATATTGCTGATAAGGATTATTGGCGCAGTTTGGAAAAGGTACAAAGCGCAAAAAAATATATTGAGAACAATTAATTGGATGTGGGGCGAGAAAAAAAGTCATCACCACTAAGCGAAATTTTAAATTTCATCAAAAATAAGCCATATCGAAAATCTTCCAACCTAGATTTAGCGAAGGAATACATATTAAATTGCCAAAAAAGAAAGAAAAATCAACCTTAAGATAAAGTGATTGAAAATCGTCTGCAGTTAATGCAGTTATCCACAAAGTATGCGTAAAAATGAAATTAATTTTTAGAATTTGTTTCGTTGATAAAGCGGGCACCCTACCATAAGAAATGTTTCATGAAATTGTTGAACTGCTACTATACTATTAAATTGCCAAAAATTTAAGGAAAATCAACCTCAAGGTAAAGTAATTAAAAATCGTCCGCAGTTCCACAAAATATGTATAAAAATGAAATGAATTTTTAGAATTTGTTTTGCTCAAAAAACGGCATGAATAAAGATAAAATAGCATTTTTTAAATTTTACGTTAACAGAAATCATCTAGTTGGCGACAAAAGTACTATTTATTTTGGCGAAAACACGCAAATTGAGCAGATAAATTCCGAGCTAAGCCTTGCTTTAAAGTTCGAAAACTACTTTAAATGAATATTGCGCGTGTTCTATTTATTCTTTGAACTTCAGAAAGAGATCATCTTGTGCAGTTTTTTACGGGCATTAATATGCTGCAAAAATCGAAAAGGTGAGACGTTTCTTTGATGAGATATTCCTAAAATTAACGGTTTTGCTTAGATTGGAATAACAGAAGAACAAATTCGAATTTACGGAAAAACTCTTCGAGGTGTACCTGACCCAAGGTACTTGTAACCAAAATTTCGTACTTCTAGACCGTTCCATCTCGGCAGGAGGCAAGCGATACACACACACACACACACACACATACGCACTGTTTTTTTTATATAGATATGACCTATGCTGTCAAATTCGCCGATTTGTAGAAACTACGCCAAATTATGTGTTATGGCGACCACGGATAACTGACGCTGCTGATTTTTCTTCAATTATATTGTTGCAGAATATTTTTAGTTCAAATCGTTTTCCTTATGTTTTGTGGTAAATGCGTCGTATAGAATGCCATCGCCATAGAGCAAAATTTGTGCCGGTAACATACAGAGAAATACTCAGCAAATGGTTATTACTATACTACAAAAGTAATTTATCGTTTTGAATAATATGGTCACTGATTAAATTGGTGGCAGACAGGAAAATTTTAATCAACACATGAAACACATAACGAAATGCGACACTAATGTATCTACTAGAGGAGTAAAATACTGTTTTTATTTGTTTTAGAAGCAATATGGCAAATATTGTTCTTGCATTCCAAAACATTTGTAGGTATAAAAGAAATTAATCTTAAGAATTTCCTGTTTTTAATCTTTATCTGTGCTGAAATGCATCCTTTTAACCAAAATAACCTTAGAAAATATTTAACTCTTAGAAGAATAATTTATTACGTGAAACCAAATATTAAACCTAGGTGTAAATTATGAAAGTCAAATAAAATTTTGCATAAATTCATTATTCCTTTCAAAAAACAAAAACACCGTTATAAACCTTTACGTGAGAAATGGAAATATGTTAAATAACGTAGCGTATGCCGAGAAAAGTAGAAATGTTTCTCTGTCGGAAACTTTAAAGTTGATTTTTAATCTAAATTCTTTTTTCAACACTTTACTCTGGCTCAGAAGTCAAATATTTACTCTTTAGAATACGGGAGAGCTAGTGCAAGTTTATGTTTCAAGGATGATTTTTTTTCCTTGATACAAACTAATTACTCAAATGAAAGAAACCTGTAAAATTTGTTTAGTTGTTCAACAACTTTGCAGTTGTCATGGTGCTTTAAGTAAAAACGCAGCAGCGTTCCCACATACATAGTATTACTAAATTAGATTGTTTACTCAAGTGCTTTAAAAATAGATTGAATTTATAATAAATACATACTACTTCTAAGATACGTATAAGAATTTGACATTTTTATACTGCGATAATGTATTTATATGGACAGCAATGGCTTCGAAAAGTATTTTGTAGTTTTCGAATTTAGTTTTGTCGTCATAAAATAAAATCTAATTCATAGTTAAGAAATGTCTCATGTTTATTTAATATTCCAGGCTTGCATAAATATTGTTGTGTGAACTTGAAAGGATTTTTAATGCTAAATCCTGTTCTCGGAGCTATTTTCCCTAATATTAGTTATTATAAAATAATAAAATAAAATATGTAGTTAAATTTTTCAAACTAAATCTTTAAAGTTTAAGAGAGAAGCATTTTCATCAAAGTAAATGCTAAATATCTTGAACATGTGTGATGTTCAAATAAACCGCAAAACGTGTGTATAAATGCAATACTGGTCAAAAGTATTGCATGTTCAAAAAAAATAACCTTTTTTAAGAAATGAGCTCAAAACAAGTTTTCTTTTTTTCTTTCTTTTTTTCTTCAATGTTTCTCAATTTTTAATGTCACTATTTTAAATCAGTTAATAAGCAACATATGATTAATTCATTAAAAACAATAATAATGATAACAATAATTTTGTAAAAACAATAATAATGATAAACATAATTTTGTAAAAACAATAATAATGATAAAAATAATTATTCAAAAAAAAAGGGGGGGGGTGTTCAAAAAAAGGGTCACAGGTTATCAGAAATCGCACCTCAACAATAAAATAAAATAAATAATTTCATTTCCAAGCAGAAAAGACAATAAATACACTCCTTGACTGAAATTTGTTTTTCTCTTAACCAATTCTAAATATCAGCCGCATAATTGAGAAGAAAAACATATGGGTCGCAAGCGACGCTTTGCGCACCCCTGTTTTAAGATAGTTGTATAAGTTTCATTTTACCCCCGGTAAAAATAAGTCACTTTACACTCCGTAGAGAAGGTATGATATATACTCGAAAATATACTCGAAAGTTGCATGCTAAATAATAGGGCTTATCTAATTGAGCTCCTGGTATAATGCACTAATGACGAAATAATGTGTTTCGGAAATTACCATACAAAGCAGACATAGATATGACTTAATGACAGTTATTTGGCCGCCAAATTTTATTCGTTACAGCGGAAATAATCTAATTGTCAGGTTTTCTAATTTATTCAAATTGTATGTGTAAAACACAATTCGATAAGATTCAGATACATGTTCAAAGAAAACCTTACCTTTATTGCTATATGTCAACGTCTATAGGAAAATATAATTTTGTTTATAATAAATATTTTTCTTTTGCTTCAAAATGCATGTAAAATGTAAGTCTCAAAAACAACAAACAAATAAAAAAATGCGATTTATGTAGAAAATACAAAAGTCTCATCATTATTTATGAAATTTCATTATCTTAATATCATTTCATAAAGTCATGAGACCAACATTTTAATTTTTTTTTAACTGTATTTGCTACTTTTTAATTAATCTTCTCTTATATTTTGATAAAGGTAATAAATTTTTATACCTATTAAAATAAAATATGTTTTTGTTTGTGATGTTTTTGAACTTTTAAAGAGATACATGATAAATGCCTTTTTTTTAAATATTGATTTATAAACACAAAGCATACTGATTCAAAACATTATTATTTAAAGCGTACACAAAGGAAAAGTTCAATGTATGTGTGCTTTTAAATATTTCTTAAGAAATATATAAATAAATAATATGACAACTGATTTTAGAAACATTATTTTTTCTTTCTGAATGTTGTAAACTTGAGAAAAAGAAGTTGACTGATTTCAGATTTTTTTTTTAAATTACAAATGCTTACCAATTGGGCTGTGTCTTTAAGTGACGCTTGTTCCATTGATTTACATTCTATCGGAAAAGGCTGAAAGTAATTTATACCTATATTTTATAATATATCTTCTAAGGCAAATACTTACAATTTTCAGTTTCAGTAATTTAATTTGGAGTCATAAAAACGTGTACAATTTGTACTGAAACATAAAATAAAATCCTCTAAATATCCAATACAAAAAATATATATATTTAAAAACATATGCACGTTTCAGTTTAGTTATCACTAAGATAAACACACACAATAAAATTCATCAGGTAATCCCTTTTTATACCTTTATTAATATAACATTTGTTATTTGTAAACCCTATATTGAAAATTTGTTTCAGAGATACTTGTAATGTTTAAAAATTCAGCAATCAACCTACGAAACATATACTCGGCATACCCAATTAAAAACTCGAACAAATACCACATTTTTACATGCTACAATGTAATTATTTCTTATCCGACATTGCAAAGATAAATAATTATTCATGAAACTTATAAGTTTTAACAATAATTGTTCTTCAAAAATTATTTCTAGCACAGTAGATTTTGTTTTTAAATAAAAAATCTGTATTTTCAATAGAAATCGTGTCAATATGCCTCTTAGCAGTGTAGAAAACATATTTTTATTCTCAGAAACTAAATAAATATTTAAGCAAATTTTTAGGAATAAATTGTTACGCAGAAGCAAACAATACTATTATGCATAAATTATGTCGAACAAAGCGAAGCATAAATGCATTACCCGTTTTTGAAAAAGGAAATATATGTTTATAAGATTTCAAGAAATTAGGAGAAACACATAAACACAATGTATCCCAAGAAAATAGCGTTGAAATTAAAGTCTTTTTTTTACGTTTATTATCAATATTTCTTTTTTCTCAACACTACTTCCATTCAGAAGTTACATATTTGTTCTTTAGAGAAACAGTTAGTTCGTGAAAATTTCTAAGAGAAAAATTGGTTTTGATGCAGACTAATTAGTGAAGTGTAGTGTGTCTAGCTAGTAAAATAAACTTGTCGACTATAAAGTTTATCTTTTTAAAACTTTTTTTTTTTTTATATTCCTACTTTAAGTGATTTTTTTGTAAAATAATAAAATAGATTAAAAAATAATTTATTACATAATAATAATGTGCTGACTTAAAATTATTACATAAAACGATTTAATAGACGTAAGTTTAAAAACTATGACTTGAGATAACATATATCAGAGATAGTATTTTCTCTCTAAATATAAAGTTTAAAATATTTAAATAATAACTTTTCAAGTTGAACATGCTCCACCTTTATTGTATAAATGTTGAAAAATATTTTCATTGACTATGCGTATTATTTTAGGATTGACTATCAAAGTATGGTTACGGCGTTGTTTTAAAAGTTTGGAAGGATATGTATTTCCTCGCTTTACAGTAGTTTAAAAATTAATGTCACTAAAAGCTAAAAAAGCAATAGAAAAAATAATTAAGAGAATAATAACAATAATCACACATATTATTTCTCAAAGCCTTTTTTTTGGTCAGTACGCCATAACTTCCTTAATACTTCATCAAATTTCATGAATGAGGCATCATTTTAAAGCTTTTCATAACCGCTACACCGGAAAAAATACGACACACAATTATACAGAAATATACAAAAAAAAATATACTGAATGCCAAAATTACATAAAGTAATCCTTTTCTATGGGAAGAAATTATCGCATCCTCTCGAGCTTGATACCACTGAAAAGCGAGTAAAAACTACTTCAGAAAGAGTTTCCTGATACGAAAATTCGAAGTCTCTAAGTTAACTAGAAAAGAAATTATGAGTGTTTTTCTCTGTAGTTCGAAATTATTTTATCACGGTAATTAACTTTAATTTTATTTGAATTGTTACCATGCCGACTGGCTGATGATTATCTTCTTTTTTAACGAATTAAAATTTATTTCTTGCGGTTTTTATCATTTTTTGAGGAACAGCCGATTTTTAATTTATTTCTTTTCTTTTGTTTTTGTTATTTTGATTATTCTGTTTTTTAAACGAATTAAAATATTGCACAGGGGTTTTTTAAAGAAATATTAGCCTTTATAGCGAATTTTGTTATCATCATCACATATATTATTTCTCAAGGCCTTTTTTTGGTCGGTACGCCATAATTTCTTTAGTATTTCATCAACTTTCATGAATGAGGCATCATTTCAAAGCTTTCCTTAACCGCTACACCGGAAAAATATACAATATACAATTGTATGTACCGCTTCTCTTAAATTTGAAACTTAAAATCGTTTAAGAAGAGGTCCTCTAATGCAGCGGTTCTCAAAGTGTGTTCCGCGGAACCCTAGGGTTCCGCAGAAGAATGGCATGGGTTCCGTTGGCAATTTATTATTATATAAAATTATGTTCAGTAAATCGTGTTCAGAAAACGTTTCGCGATGAAGTTTAGCTGAAAGTGGTAGTTAATTCCCTGTCGGAAAAAAAAATATATTTGGAGGAAGCTAAATTTAAACAAAAGACTGTTCAGAGGGTTATTTAAATTAGTTAATTAATGTAAAAATTGTAAAATTACTTGTTGATCTGATTTAGAAGACTCTGAAACTCTATTAGAATGGTTCAAAAAGACTATACATCGTTTGATGATGAAAGGTTGACAATTATATGATAATGACAATGAGCATAGAAGAGAATTTTGCTGGTTTTGTTGTACTTTTGACCTGATCCCCAAAAGGAGTCAAAGATTATGGTTTAGTATTTTTTTTTTCTTTCTACATGGACTACGTCATTAACTTTTGCAAACCTAGTGCATTTCCCGGAGACTGGCATCTATTATTTCAAGTTCTCCCTACTCGGCGGATACCATTACTACATGAAAATTTCAACGTCTGGTTTCTTCACTAGAAGGTGAAGCATTTACCATGTAAAACTGCACTAGGACTCTGATGATATAAAACTGCACAAGGAATTTAATTTAGCCAAGAATACCCAAGCAAAATCGATACTCAGGGTTTCTTGATGTGCATGCACTATTCTGACGCTTGAGAATCCACCAACAGGTCGGGATTGAACCCATAATCTGGGGCGTACGAGGGCCGCGCCTTACACGTCGCCACCATGCCGGTTACGTTTAGTAAATAACAAACTAATGTTTTGATGATGGCATTGGAGAAAATTTGTTTTTATTGCCAAATGCCTCTTGTGCATATTAATGGTTCACAAAAGTTTAAAGTTTGTGCGCACAAACCTGTATCATTTGTTTCCTGTTTATGATTTCTACACTAAAAATTAAATTTTCCTGCTGGACAATGCTTCATCCACTTAACTCAACTTTCACATCAACGCTTCAATGAAATAACTCGAACAGTGCATTAGTTTTGCAATTTTCCGTTTTCAATCCGATATAAACAATATAAAGAGCACTATTCTGAAACAATAAGTTTATCAAAATGGTAAAATGTCAATTGGGGAAATAAAACTGGCCATACAGAAAGCTTGATTTAGACCAGAAATGGTATAAAATATATGATTTTTTGGTGGAACACAACATTTCATTTTACTAAGTTTAATTTATTAATTAGAACATTCAATGATTGCTATTAAGTGTAATGGAAACATTAATTTTTAATATTTACTTGTTAGTATAGTTAAAACATGACTCATGTACTTTTCACCCTTTTTAAAACTATTAATTTCAAATAAAGACTTCAACGTTGTTTTGTTAAAACTGCAGTTTTTAATGGGTATGAAAATTATTAAAAAAATAGAGTCACTAGGATAACTTTCATTTCATAGTTTACTTTTGATATTCAGTGTAATAACTTGAAGTACTTGCAATCATAAATATAAAAAAGCTCACCATGCTGAATAGTATGAATCACTAATAAAATTTTAGAGATACTAACAGAATTTTCAAGTTCATCTTATTCGAAACAATCTTTTCATTACATTTCAATATTTCATGCAATGAATTTTTGTTTTAAATTAAGAAAAGCAAAATGAAAACCCGTACTTAAGTAAGCAAGCTATATTAATCCTTCTCCCCTTTGCAGTAACATATCGATGCAAAAAAATCAAGATATTTTGGTCTGTGCATTAGGGTGGAGTGAAAAAGGCAAAAAAATTTTTTTTTCTAATTTTAATATTTCCTGACTCAACAAATGGTGCTGTTTGGCAAAAAAGACACTGGAGAAAAATCCCAGTGCAGTCACTTATCGTCTTCAGGTTCCACACAGGGGGTCAAAGAAAGAAATATTAACGTCACAAAGTAATAAAAAAAACAATTTCTTTTATTTAAATTTAATGTTTACAATAACTTTATTTTCAGACTTGAAAACAGTTCTAATTATTAAAAAGAAACAGGAAAACATTGTCGTTTCAAAAAACATATCACTAACCTGCAACCGGGTGTCCTAAGTCCCGTGTATATTGAATACATATCTATTAATATTCATATAGACTTAATTTTTAAATACTATTAATATTTAGAAAACATACAGCTACAGAAAGGGAAATGAGAATAAATTTAACGATGTACCAATTTACAATGTACTGGTCGAGTCATATTCATTAATAAAACATTTTACTTAAATCAGTATTCAATTTTGGATTCCACATGAAGGCCAAAATAATTAACTTTAGTGTCAAACTTTGGAAGTTCCTTTCGTGACTTGATTCCACTGCGAATATATCCATCCCTGGCTTCTGCTCGACATGTTACCAATGATGCTTGCGTTACCAGTCGTACATGTCTCTCTACTGCTTGAGAATGGCAAGGGAGCTTCTCTATTTCAAATTCTCAACCGTTTCTGATCATACTTGCTATGGCGTCGTCACTGAGGTTCATGGTAGCTGATGGTTCCAAAGGATTGTCCCAGTGAATCATCTCAAAATGTTCCTCTGCTTCGAAATTTAAATTTGGAAGATTAAATTGGCGTATTTTACCTTTCCAGTCATATTTTTCTTGCTTTCAGTATTCTTCTGAAGCCAAGTTCTCGAATGTGTGATCGTTCATCTAATACCCTTGTCAACAGAATGTTTTCAGAGTGAGCAAAGTAAGAGTTTCTCTGAATAACTTCGTGAACGATTGACTTAAAATCTTCTGGCAAGAATGCGCTTTCAAACCAGGATGACGCGTAAACTTCCATGACATATTTTACTAGGAGCTAAAAGTGTTCTGTTGGTTCGGCGGTCGCCACATATAGACGCAGAATTCTGTTGGCTGTAGTGAGCCACCTTGAATGAGACATCGTCCCGGGACTTCTGTTTGCTAAATCTGGAAGGCACTCCCCCATGGATACTGCCCTAGAAATATCGAAGTGGTATTTTTGGTCTGCACTGAGGACTTTTTTATCAATCGCGGGCAGAGCAACTGGAATAGAAACAAAACTTGTAACAGCAAGGGTTTCGCACGTTTCCAGAGATTTTCCAATTTTTCCGGAAAACTGGTATGGCCCAGATGTCTTTTGTCAATCTTCTGGAAAAGGTGGTTTATTAGAGGTAGTTTATTAGTATGCAATAAGCATACAAACCAGTGTAATTTATGGCCAACAAAGATTTCAAACCGTCTAACGGCGCCATTTTTCTTCCCAACGTTGACATTCGTTCCATCACACCCAACGGCAACCAGTTCAGAAACTGCAATCCCTTTCTGTGTAAGGAAGTTAGTGATGCTTTGTATAATATCCGAACTAGACCCAGAATCCGGTGTCACATATCCTATATAAACAGAGCCAGGTTTTGACAACAAGAGTTTAGGAGTATAAATTTGCTATTTATGGAAGAAATACAATTTCTAGCGCTGACATTTGACAATATGGTTTTAATAAAACAATTTATTAATGAAAACGTAATTAATTAATATTAATTTTACAAATAATTAATTATTTTATTTTATTTTTTGATAAAAAGGCATTAAAATATTTTAAAAAAGGCAATACAAATATTCGCTGGAGGTGTGGAACCTCAAGATGGCAACATTTTGATCTGAAATTTGGAGAAAATTTGTTTCAAGCAGTTTCACACAATATAATAACTCAGGCATTGTGAATTTCGGGAAAAAGTTTTTTCGCTCCACCCTACTGTGCATATTTAAACCCACATTCAGATCTAGATTGGACGATATCTTCAAGGTCTATGTATTCAACTATCTGAGATAAAATCTCCTACCTTTACAGTCCTTACTAACAATACAGTGACAGGTATAATAATTTACAATAACTTTGCAATTAATTCTTACTTACAGAAGTAAGTGTCTTTCATTGACACCCTGATAACTTAAAAATAGGTAATTCAGAAGGATAACCAATGGCCACAATTTTTGAGCTTTTTAGTTGACTTCGAAATACAGGGGAACTTATTGGCATTTTTTTAGGGGGTGGAGAGGCAAAGGGGAGCGAGATAAACATGAAGGGAGCTTGCCAAATTAGAATTTTATAGTACTGAAAATCTTCAATTCAAATTAAGTAATTTTAAATTTATTTCCGGCCGGGGAGAGGGGCTTTACATAAGCCTTCTACAGATGATTTTTTTGATACTGATAATTTTGATTTTCCATTCCAATTTTGATCCATATGGAACACTAATGGGGGTTCCTCAAAGTAAAAGGGAACCGTTAAGGGTTCCGTGGTCAAAAATGTTTGGGAACCGCTGCAATGGATGCTATAGTGGTGTTGTGTATGTTGGCTAGAGGGCGAGTTGTCGAATGGTCAGAACGCAAGGTTGCTATACCCAACACCCGTGGTTCGTTACGTTTACGTTTTCTCCAATTAATTGTTTTACTGGACCATTGATTTTTGATAAACTAAATATAAAAAGGGCTCTTTTATATTTTATTTGGTGTTTTTATTTTTATGCAGTAAATTAAAAATGTACTTTGAGAATATATTTTTTAAATATATACTTTAGGTAATGGAACTTTTTCGTTAGTGTACTTTAATGCAATGAATACTACTAACAAAAATAATTTTCATTATTCTTGTGATTATTTTATTATTTTGAATATCTAAATAATGGTGGGGGAAAAAATTGTAACAGCTATTTGTACTGATGTCTTCAATTACATGTCTTCTTTTGCACCAACACCCATTTGCCTTTTTTCTATTCTTCATAATGCCCTTTCTCCCAAATTAATGCGGAATTCAGCACGGGTCGACTAGTGAAATTTAAAATTGGATGTTACAAAACGCTAATGCATGGAAGACCTTTTATCTTTCGCAAGTAATTGTAGATTGTATTCAGCCAGAATAGGTGCATTTTATTAGACGAATTTAATAACATTTTAAACGAACGATTTGTTTATGAAGTACAATAATTTTCATTAAGTTTTATGTTGCGACCCCTGTGAAAAAATTTTCATTTGTGTGTGGCCCGAGAGAAAAGAAATTGGTCACGGCTCGTTGAGTTCTTTTTCTTTATTTGTTGTTTCTTTTTAGGCTCTTTTTCGGAAAAAGTTTAAATAAAAGTATGAAAGGCCTTGTGTATCGTAAAAATATCATTAAGAATAAACAAAAGTAGTAAAAAGTAAGAGGCAAGATAAAAAATACAAAAATAAAAGTGGGGCTTTTGAGATGGGGTAAATGTGCGTCTCTCTGACCCGTCCCACCCCCAAACACTTTTGAAAGAATTATCAAACTTTATCAGACTCAAAAGTTTTTTTTTTTTATTCGAAAGATCTCGGCGAGAGCAGTCCGACTGTACATCTCATTTCCATGTTTAATGTGTTGATTTGAGAAATTTTTTGTTCAATTTCTAGCAGATTAAAAATCTTAACATTAGCGCTTATAAGAAAAATTAACCATGATATTTCTTGATCTGGATTTTTAAGGATATTTCTGCATGAACGAAGAAATTAGTAAGTGACATGAAGAAAGAAATGAGTGAATATGGTACAAATACATGAAAGAATGAATGAATGAACAAATGTATGATTACGTATTGACCTTTGAAAAGGGTATATTTCAAGTAATTAAGAACTAAAGCTAAATGCGAAAGAGAGAGAGATATAGCTAGAATTTAAAAATTGACGTTCGTATAAGGGAAAGTAGGTTCGCACATTGTTTTAGACGAAACTTCTTGTTTAGGTGCAACACTGGTATTCAATGTACTTTAGTTAATGCATACTGGGCATTAATGACAATACATTTGTTTGTGCAACAAGTTAGTTTTATTCCCTTTTACGCGACGCAATTGGCCACATGGTTTTAACAATTGAGGATTTAAATGCAGAACTATCATGAACAATAATAAGTAAAGTACTTAAATTACAAGGAAGCTTAAACATGCGATCTACTAAAACTGTCAAGAAAAAAATACATTATTTAACCAAATTATTTTCTACGCAGAAACAAATACATATAAAACTCATCGAATAACTAAACAAATTATTTTAATTTAATTTTGTTTTAATAATACAACTGAAATTTACTGAAATAAACATTTCTTACGTCAGCATATGGCTTGTCATTAATTCACACGAGTACTTGAGTACCTCTTCAATTAAAGAGAAAAGCATATTTTAGAATTTGAAACTTTCAATGAATTACTCTTTAATACGTTTGAATTAATTTGTTGATGTTTAAGATGAATTTAAGATTGCGGAATAACTGAAGGTAAATTAATTATTAAGTCATATCTTTTAAAAATAACGAACTTGACAGTAAATATTTACATGCATGCAATGTATTAAATGATATTAATTTTGAATTTTTTTTAAATGCAATTCATGAAGAAAGACTTCATGAAATATAAGTTATTGCGTTTTAATTCTGATTTTTACAATATATATTCTATGTTACTCAAAAATTGAAACGTTTATCGCGTTACATGTACATATATAACTTCCGAGGAAGAGCTAATTGCAGCGTATTTCATGATGTAGTAATTCATGTTCCGAAGGGTAAAAAAGAACAAAATCTGGTTGTGTATCTAAATATTGTTTCATACTTGAAACATTTGTTAGGTAGATCAGTTACGATTTTTTTCAGAATTGGTATTACTAGTTATCTAAGAGAATAACTCTTTGTCAGAATAGATCCTATATTTTTTGATATTGCATCTGCGTATTAGATTGCACATTTCAAATTATGTGCATAAACTATTTTTGATTTGGAAATTTTCTCACAAAAATATTCATTTTACTGTAATGAGAAATAAAATTGGATAGTTTTTTGATATGAGATTTGTTCTTCTGAATGGAAATAACTACTAAACACAAACAAAATCTTCTTTGAAAGCGCAGGTTTTATGTCAAAAGTTGAATACACATATTACTTTATCACAAACAACTTAATTGTTACGTACTTAAAATTCCCGAACATTATAATAATTTTAATAGCATTATGTAATCTTGCAACCGTGTACATACTTCGTTTTAATTGTAGTCCCTTGTTTAGTTTCATTCTTTAGAAATACACTGATTTTGCAATATATACATATATATATATATACATATATATATATATATATATATATATATATATATACATGTATAAATATTTTGGAACAATGACACAAATGGTTTTGCGTTCTAAAACACACCACTGACGCACATAATTAAACTGTTTATTCTATAAACCACTCAAACGCCAACATTTTGATAGCAACATATTCATCATCATATTAAATTTTCCCGATAAGAGTTCATAATTATTTCAGGAATTGGAAAATGTGACTGTTTTTTTTTAATCAACAGGTTCAATTGCATTTGGCGTTCTAAAACACACCACTGACACACATAATCAAACTGTTTATTTTATAAACTATTAAAAGTTAAGATTTCGATAACAACATCTTTATCATCATATTAAATTTTTCCGATAAGAGTTCATAATTATTTCAGGAATTGGAAAATTTGACTTTTTTTTTAATCAAAAGGTTAAATTTCATTTAACAAGTAATAATATCCTACTTTTGTTTATCTACGGTTAAACATGGGCGATTTTTAAAAATGTTAAATTATTTTCAAAACTGTATTTTCAAAAATGCAAGAACTCTCTCCTCCGTATACTTAAAATTGGATCCTTAAAAATATTGTAACAAAATATATCACTTTGATCTTGAAGAATCTGAAGTATTTTCACTTCCCCGAACTGCCAGAATTTAGAAATAGAAAAAAAAAACCTACAAAAATACATTTATGTCCTGAAGTTTTAAGTATTAAAGTATAGGTAGATTTTTCCAAGGAATCTCTTTTTCTATTTTATAGTTTCTCGTATTTTTACAATTCTGTTCCTAGTTTTCGATTTCACATCAAAGCTCTTCAAAAGTACGAAACGAAATAAAATCACACATATTTACAAGTTGTGAGTATTAGATTCGTGCAAACAGTCCCAAATGTAGCTTCTAGATAGGATGTATAAAAATAAAACAGACAATTTTAATTTTGAAAAAAGTCTTTGATCTGATACTTGATATATATTTGTTTTCACGGAATACATTTCTGTTTTTTTTAAACATCATGAGCAAACTTTATTCCATGTTATCATGCATATAACTACACCCCATTATGTCAGTTCTTAAATAATACTTAGTTTAATAGTTTTTTTACACATACATTATAAATTTCAAACATATTTTAGTCTTTTAAATTAAATTTTAGTCACAAGACTATACTTTTATAACCCCTTGTGTATTCTTTGCTTATTATCATTATGCAATAGAAATAGAATGATACTCATATTTATATTTGAGTGCCTTGTGAGTTTTTATAAATCTTAAATTACACTGAGAAATCAAGTTATATAGAACAATAATTCAATTATGTCATTCATTTTCCAGAAAAAAAAAAGCATATGTTTCATGTTTTCCAGAAACTAGGCTTAAAATTTTAAACTAGAAAGATGCCTTCGCAAGAAATAAGAGGTAAAAAATAATGACTATTACTTAAATAATAGTGAGCAACAAAAATGGTTTAAATGAAATAAATTGCCACATTCAAGATTGCAATATTTTTATTCATAAAACCGTTTCTAAAGAACATTATTGAACCACTCTTTTAGAGGAGTTACATATCTTATAAATTCTGACACATTCCAAAAGACCTCATATTTTATCGTATTACATACATTTTTTAAAGTACGTTTGATACTTTAAAAATTGTACCATATTTGTTTTGACATTTTCGTAAAAATATATTAACTTTCGTCATTCAGGTATTAATTATAATCTCTTTTCATTTCATTTTCGCAACACTTGGATAATACATTTAAAATGCTTTAGATTCTACGGGCTGATTCAATGCAACACGCAAACGCAAAACGCATTTATAATTCAGGTAAATGGGGCAGTTAAAGAAGTCATTATAAACTTAAAACATATTTTAAGAGTTTAAATATTGTTCCCGTAATTGCGAGAAAATTTGTGTTAATTTTTAATAATTGCATAGGTTCACATGGCAAGTATATTCTTCCTCAAGATCAATTTATTAAAACACTAAACTGCATCATTAAAAGGTAAATAACACTTTAATGCTCTTGTCGTCATCAAATTACGGAATGCGAAATTAGGAGTAAACGTTGTTAATTCAGATTTATTCGACACTTACTTTTTTTTTTCAAACTGAGAAGAAGAATTCATGAACGATAAATTAAAGAATATATATATACGTTGAAAAATATTTTTTCAGAATGATGCTTAATCGATAGGAATAAAATGTACTATATATAATAAAATAAACTAAAGAAGGCAATGCAATTGTTTACCATGCACGCAATTTTCAAATCCATGAAGATGTTCCGGTTATAGTTAACTAGAAATGTATATTTTACATTTTGGAACAAATGTATGTATGACTTGACAACCATGGATTAATCTTAAGGCGGAAGGATATTTTTTGTTGTCTATTATGATAAATGTCATAAGAACATAAGCCTTTGCATATGGTTACTTACGCATTTAGGCGGGAATGTCCGCATTTTGAGGGTGATAGTGTGCGTCAGTGCATAGTTTTCCGATTTATCACTGTTAAAAACGGTGTGCTTACAAATGAGAAAATATACCTGCTTATTTTTTAAGTAATGTTTAGTTAAAAATCTGCAAGGGCGTCGTTCTCTGTATTAGGTGCACATGCTGACTCAGAAATTATTGTTACTGAAAAGGCTAGTATTACCTGGAATAAATTAAAAAGTATAGAGTAACTTTATGTTTATACTTAATACAGGCCGTTTTACAATTATTACTTCTTCAGAACAATGGTACTATTTGTATCAAAATTAAGATCCCCGCTAAATGTCTGAATGATTCAAGAATGTGAGTAGTCTTGTTCGTCTCTTCAGAGCAGGAATACAATATGAATAATTCACCGACTTTAATCGCAGGATTGTGGTAAAATAAGAAAATTAAATAAACGAGTGGATAATTAACACTTATCTGAATTGGACTATGAAGAAATTTGGCACGGAAGTACTTTCGCACTCGCAGCTAGTACATTTGAACGCTTTAAAGATTTTCGCAAATGTTGCCTTGATTCGGATAAAGTGTTACTACTTCAAATATAATGAGACATCTGTTTTTGTTTTGTCTTTTTTTTAGCAGTGTCTCAAAAATGAGATCGTACCGCGTCGCTTTTTAAAAAAGTGTCTTAAAAAAATAAGAAATCCACTTTTCAAAGTTAAATCCTTTTGTCTTGGAGCTATTCCGAGAATATGATGATCTGGAGGATATAAGCTTTGCCTTTTTCGAGAAATGTAAGAGTTTTTCGCACCACTATTTCCTATTGATATTTCGTTAAACGCAAATTATAAGAAGGATAAGGTATTCTTCTGTGATTTTGAACCGAAGACGCGCGATTGTGTCATAAGTGACGTTCGAATCCTGTTTTGTTGACAAATATTACACATTTTCAGAGAATTTATTACGTTGTGCAATAGCCAAAATGTCTTATGCTTCATGAATCGAGTAAGTTTCAGAATTTTTGAGTCAATTCTAATTTTTTTGTAATTATGAGTATATTTAAATGTATAAGTATTTTGTAATTATAAATGCATATATGAATGTATAAGTATTTTGTAATTATAAATGCATATATAAATGTATAAGTACTTTGTATTTATATATATCTATATATGCATAAGTACTTTATAATTATAAATATATTAGCATTGATAGTATAAAACAGGAAAATTCATAATACATTTTTATTTTCTTACTACACATAAAATTCTTATGCGACTTAAATCTTCGAGCGCAAACAATATTTTTTAAGCCTCTCCTAAGATTTGTATACATTGAATGAGCACGAGTTTAAACTTATTGTGGTGTGTGCAAAATATCCGTTTCTCAAATGAGCCAATAGAGGACAATGTTATTCTACTACACTTCTGCGGCAAAAAAAAAAAAAAAAAAAACTCTGAATGGCATAGTGCCAAGAATAATCCATTCATGTTCAAGGGATAAACTGGTGGTGTAAGGAATGTGTTGTATTACGTTCTCGTTTTAGTTCATTTAGCATACTTGATTTTCTCCGAAATGATTCTAACTGCCAATTTAAAAATTTGGTCGCTTCCGACAACCATAGAAACAAGCAATCTGATTCGTGTGCCAAAAAATGTCCCTGCAAAACGAACTTCTCTAAAGCTCGAATAAATTTGTCGTTTTCTGTCATGCGCAGAAGCGTCCAAGCGTCTGATTTTCGTGGTCTAACTGTATGTTAATATACATGCATACCTTAGGATTGCTGTCATACAATCTCCCTCCTCCCATGCCCTGTAGACGAAATTCTGATTGTGCCACTAGTTGATAGTGTATGTATCATCGTGTGAACTATTAAGCTATTTAATATGAATTCACAGCTAAAGATATCGAAGCAATAACTATTTTTTTTTAATGTAGTTCCGGTATTAAAAGAAAAATTAAGCATGTCCAACATGGCTGTTATGTTTACGAAGATAAATACAGATGTAAAACAGCGTATTTAAACCTTCATCAGCATCGCCATTATCATAATCACCATCTTCATACTAGTATGTGAACTGTTCTTCACTTCCATCAAAAACGTAGATAGCTCAACATTTTAAGAAATATTTAAACGTACTGTTTTTCACTTTCGGCCAAGATGTAAACAATCATTAATGGTACATAAAAAAGAAAATATTTTTTTGGAAACCAGCACCTCCTACTCGCAGTGTAGGTGACGAGACTCATTCCAATTTTAGGCTAATAGTATGCTAAGTACAAAGGTCTTGGGTAGAGGGCTTAATTGTTCGTAACTCATATTTTGTTAGTTTATAATTCAATGATTATAATTCAATTTCTGATTGATATTATGTAGATTTTTTCATAAATAAACTAAAATTATGCAACAAACTATTAATAACCTACATTCCACACACATGTCAATAGTCATTAAGGAAGCATAGTTGTAGTATAAGAATAAGAAATTATTAGGGTTGGAAAAATATGGAACGGAGACGATGCCAGCCATTGTCAAAGGTAAATTATGTAACAAGCTCCAAAACAAATTTATTTTTAAGACATAATGAGGTACATAGGAGGATTTTTACTGTTCCCTATTACGTTGCAACAACTTAATAAGATGAAAGTTAAAGGTTTATAGATGCATTTTACACATTGTTATAAACATTTAAACCGTTTTTTACAAGATACATTTTTAACGACATACAAAAGCTACATTTTAGTTCTTGAAGTATAATGATGATATTTGCTTTATTATTTTGCTCTTAATTTGGATAAAGACAAAAAAAAACACAATTGAAAGCTAAATAGGAAATAACATATTATTAGTAATAGAAATATACTTGAAATTTTGCATGCTAACGACTTTCATATTATTTCTCCTTTTTCAACTTTTTTCTGCTTCCCTTCTGATTCTATGCATACTTGACTGTCAAAGAAATCATCTATTTCCCAAAATAACAGAGTGCTATTGGGACATATGATACGTAAAACCATAATTCTTGAATATATTTTTCAAAGAGCATATTTATTCCCGAACTTTGCGACCGCAGCAAAAGCTTCACAACCATTATTTCCAAAGAAATGAACAATTGAGAAACAACCATTTGCAACCATTATCCGCGAATTGAAGACATTGTGTTGTTGATGATAGCGCATCCACAGAACGTTTTCATAATGCCTTGGATTCCTACTTTTGCTACGTCCGTGTTCAAAATGCTGGATCAATGTTTACACTTACATAAAATATGCTCTTAAGCTTCAAAGTTTTACCGTTAGGGATTCATTTAAATGCATTCAGTTTCTTCAGTTTGCGTTTCCTTTCCCCGTGTTTGATGAATATATGCCCACAACCGAATCACTATAAAAGTATATGCAATGTATCATGTAGCATGTAATGTTTATTCTCAAGAAACAAGAAATCAGTTAAATGGAAGCATTGCAATAGAATTAAAAAGGAAAAACATACATTAAGGGTAAATTAAAATTATATTATATTTAATTTATCAACAGTTGTATACTTTGTTTTTGTTTCAGTTCAAAATGTTTACGTTCATGTCGTAATATCACGTACATGTCCAGGTTTCTGATTGATATTATGTAGATTATTTCATAAATAAACTAAAATTATGAAACAAACTATTAATAACCTACACAGAATAAAATAAAGAAAACCATATCTATTCCATATGTTCAGGGGACAAATTAAAATGAGTAATAAAGAGGAAATACACTGTAAAATTATATCGTTTTAACTAATACCTAAAAGGCCGAATTAAAAACAATATTGCAGAAAATATGCATACTACTTTTTTCATTCATGTTTTTTTTAATATTAATTATTTTAAAAATCGTTTATGCATCGTGTCTTTATTTTCCTTGGGTTAATTTGTTAAACATTACTGGTTATACGACCAGTTTTACCAGGATTTAAAAACAAGTAATGACCACTAACGGAAAGTTTTTTTTTAAATGTTTAATGGGCTGCTGTTGGCTTCTTCAGTTGCAGGCTTAGTGCGTTCCCCTGAGGTTCCCCATCACTTTGAGCGGCAAATTGCACTAGCGAATTGATGCAAAATTGCACTAGGAATTTAATTTAGCGGAGAGCATCCAAGTAAAAGGGCTACTCACGGGATCTTTTACATGCCACATAATCATACGACATGAGCGCAAACGATTTTTGCTGTCTTGAAAATCCGTCGACACTGCCAGGCTTGAACCTCACACCTGGGGGGGGGGGGGGCTATGAGAGACTTACCAAGACGTCATCATGCCGGCACTAACGAAAAGTATGGGATATGGAAAGTTCAGACATGGAAGTTTGACATGTGCATGAGGTTAGTTGACCCAGCGTGTTTCTGCTGTTGCTGAATTAATTTTCTTAGGTTCAATTTCACGAAAAACATTGTCTTGAGTTAATCTTTACACTATCCAATATCTCGTTCTAACTATAAGAAAATAACAGTTAACTTCGAAAAAAGAATTGCATCAAAAAAGTATTATTAATAACACGATGTCTTTTGCTGAATAGTTTAAGCATTCATATGCGGTAAATTTTAACCCAATATTCACCTCCGATCAAATTAGCAGTCACGATCAATAAAAGTAATCGGTGGATACGCATTTCCAAAAAATATCGAAAATTTAATAAAAGTGACACATTAGCTGAAAGTCTACATACATACAATGCATACACACATGCATACATATATGCATACAAACTGCGTATATTTACTGAAATTAATATTAAATTAAAACGTACTATTGATCCACTCATGATTGTTAATTTAACAATCATGAGTGGATTAATAGTAGGTTACTAATTTAATCGTAAAGCGTTTTTCGCATGCTTATGAACACTTCGTATCTTGAAGTTATTAAAAAATGCAAATCATTTGTTTCCTGATTAATTAAAAAAAACTTTTTATATTATGGAGAAAAGAGAAACATAAATAAATATAAAAAAGATAAAACAGGAAAATAGCATGTGCCTTTTAGTGGAAATTCAAATTTATCCCTTAATTTACTTATTATATTACATTTGCATAGCGAAAAAATGAATAACATAAAATAAATAAATGCATAAAGAAGCAATCACGATATGGATACACCAAAAAAAAAAAAAAAAACATAAAAATAATGTTTAAAATGTCCATTTGGGAACCCCTGATAATAACGAAAATGGCGATATGAATATTCAGTTTTGCCAAGAACATTTTCTTGCCTTCACATTTCATTAGTTTTTTGTCAGCTGGCTAGTAGTTATTTTTAAAAAGAGGCTTTTTTCTCTTTTGTCACTAGTGTTAAAATCCAACCAATTTTACTTCAGAGTACGGTTCAGTACATTATCCAATAATAGAGTACGAATAACGGGTAAGTGACTTTCTGTGAGACATTACTTTTAACGGACAAAGTAAATAAGGATGACACTACTGTTTCAAATTATGTTAGTATTTTACAAGCAAAAAAAATTACAGATGTTCTCCTTGTTCCCATCTTCAACAACCATAAAACAAATGAAATTTTGTTCATTAGAATAGAGCTTTTACGATTCTTAACTCTGAGAAAAATGTGTAATTTTAAACATAAAAGTGAAGTCTACTTACTCTTCACATGAGTGCAAGTTTAAAAATATATAATCAATGCAAATACACTTCAGCATACAAAGATACATTTGTCTTTATAACATAAAAGTCATTAAAGGGAACAATAATAAGAAATATAAATATCCCCAAAAATTGTAATTAAATAATGATGGTACGAATTACAATGTTACAGCAATATATTTTGTAGATCATGAAAAACTGGCGCAGATGCCACGGCATAGTGAATTTCTCTTCTATGAGATGTTTATGCATATATTCTGAAATTGAAAACCAGGGAGAGTTTTTATTCTTCACTGAGAAACTAATCAGCACCAGTTCATATTACGCGCCTTCTGCATACGAACTGTTGCAGGATTTAGTTTGATTACTTTATAATATATAGCATTTTCCCACTTAACTGGAGAAACATTCGACTTCGGTACCTAATGTAGCGATATTGAAGCAGTCGTTGCCAAAACCTAATACGCAAAAGGAAATCCACTTCATGCACAAATTTGTGTTTTATCTCTATGCGTATTTTTGTGACATATCAATTAGGCTTCATAAAAACATCATTTAATTGCGCACCCTCTTGGAACTGTGAGCTCCAAAAAAGTAATCGCAACCATTTCCTATCAGAGACATAATAACCTAAAATATTCGGTCAAGCACACACAAATACACACTCGAACACAAAATCATACGACTTGGTAGACGTAAAAGATACACACATTTTGCGGAAATAATTACAACTTGTATGCTTAGTATGGATTCACCAGAATTGTGCTTTATTTTGGTATGGAAGTGTGCTCCCCCACAAGCGTAGTAGCAAAGCATAAGATGTTTCCATCTCCAAGCGCAATTAAAGTTTGTCCTTTCAGCTTCACCTTAAATACATAGATACATTAGGAAGGAAACAAATTCAGAACTCCAATATTTTCGTATGACTTTGGGATATATTCCGTATGACTTTGGATTATATGGATATGAGAGCAACAAAAACTAAAAATACAACGAAAAATTAACAAAGTTAAAATTAGAAAAAAAAATCTATTATGATCTTTAAAAATCATGGTCTTTAAAGAGATCTTTAAAAAGTAAAAAAAAAGGATAAAATCTTTCAAGTAATTTGCCCTAAAACGTTTCGACGTTTTACTTGCAATAACAAGATTGTCCCAAGCATAAAACTGATTTTAAGATTAAACATTGACAATTATTTTTAAAAAATAAGGGGAGGGGGAAATGCCCCAGTTCCTAATCTGATTACAAAATAGGAAAAAAGTTCAGTTTAGTATAAAATGATACTTTTACAAATTATCAAAGAAGAAAAACTAGTAAGTACATTAGGCCTGGTCTAATAGTGAATAGTCTTTTCTGCCACATGCTTTCTCTCTCCCTTTTGTCCATGATACTGACTAGGATAGTGCATATAAAGATATATCGGGTGGTGATAATTAAACTTCGCCTATTCGGGGCATCCTACAGCTAAAACCGTTCAACGGATTGACACCAAAATTGGTATATAGAGTGTATACGAGATGCGCTCAAGGAATCATGAAAAACAAAAAGTTCGCAGGGACGCGGTTTAGCCTTACAACAGGGCTTTAACGTAGGAAACGACCATTACGGCATAAAAATAATGATACCAGTATTTATGAAAGAAGAAAAATATTAATTTCATGACAACCTAAACTTTTTTTTTTGGCCACGCAGATGAACTGTTATAGCTTTCTTTTCTTTCATTTTTAATGGCAAGATGATAGATATTGACTAAAAAGTGTGCAATAAATGTTGATATTATTATTTTTATTCCTTACTAGTTATTTCCTACCTTAGAACCCTGTTATAAGGCCAAACAGCGACCCCAGCGGCCATTTTTAGATTTTTTTTCCCTTCATGATTCCTTGAGCGCATCTCGTGTATACTCCATATACCAATTTCGGTGTCAATCCGTTTAACGGTTTTAGATGCAGGATGCCCTGAATAGGGGAAGTTTAAACATAATCACCCTGTATTTTAATTATATACAGACACATTATTATCATGTTTATTAAAACATCCAAAGTATTATCTAAACCTAAATAAAACAAAAATACCATAGCTTAATACACAAAAAAGAAATAATAGAGAATACGATCAACAACAAAGATTCTTTTTCCTATCATAAACATACAAACTTAATAATCCGTACGTAACTCAAATGCTCATAAGCCCAAGCAATCTTCAGTAAAATGTCCATTCCTCACTATGCAGTTTTTCAATCATTTTTTACGCAAGTCAGCATTGAATCGTTTGCTTCGATATTCTTCCCCAAAAGTTCTCTGTCATTCGTCATTTCCCTTTTCATGTCCCTCGCTAGATCCATCTCCATCACTTTCGCCTCCGTATCCCCCCCCCCCACCCCTTCTGCCCATATGCGACTCCCTGTGATCAGGAGGAATGAAAAATGCCTCGTCCCTCTTTCTTTATGTGTGGATTTTATTTGGCGAGTTTGAATCTTACGATTGTCTTCGGAGGAGAGCATGTGCGCAAATTTTGGCTGTAAATGAAGTAACGAGATCAACTCGAGTCTTGAGTTAATGGCATTTTGCCACGTTGAAGGGCAGCTGTGACTGCTGGCTTGGCAAAGAATATAAAATTTTATTTCGTACTCTATTTATGTTTCACATTTTTGAATTTAAAATGCCTAGCTTCAAAAAACCCCATATACGTGATGTGTTCTCTAACGTGATGTGGGGCTCAAAAAATGAGCTTAAAGTTCTTCTATGTACATATATACATAAATAAATATTTATTGCATGGATTTTTATTATTTTGAATGCTTAAGCGTAAAAAAACTCTTTCTCCAGCCGTATATATATATATAATATATATATATATATATATAGTTATGCAAATCATTTTCTTCGCACAATTTACAGTGATATTTATTTTCTAAAGCAAAATTAAATATATTTGCTGCAAGGACCTAGTTAAGTATGCCGATTTATCGTGAACACGTCTAACGCAAGAAAAACAAGAATTTACATAAATATAAATTGAGTTAACATCATGCACAAATGCAAACGCATATTAATAACGTGTACGAACATTTATGAAGCTTCCCAGTTTTCTTCGAGTCTTCAAGACACGTTCATATTACGTGTACGTAATATGAACGTGTCTGAAAATTTCCAGCGGAAAATATTTTTTTATGTTATTAAATCTGAAGTTAATTAATCGGTTTTGAGTTGCAATATTTATTTTTTGAATTTCTTCTGAGAAAGAATAAACATAAGTATTGCAACTTAAAAACAATAATAAAATAACAACTAAACCACGCCAAAAGCAGCTTCTAATGCATAACGCAACAATGTTGAAATTAAATTATAATCATACGCTATAAAAAGAAGTTAGAAGCCAATATTTTAACGCATATGCATAAAATGTGAATAACAAAAGTTGTATTCTAAGAAAAATATATTTGATATCTTACTATTTGTTGAAATTAATGTACAAAAGAATCCATTTATTACAGAGCGTCAATTATTTGATCTAAATGAATTTATGCCCATCAATAAAATATTATATGCACATTTATTACAGTCTATGTGCTTTTCGTATAAAATTACTATAATACTTGGAAACTATATTAAGTAATTGATTTTCCTTAAATTGTAACGCTATTTTAAGTAACATATAACTTTCAATAGCTTTGCAAATGAGATGAGTATTTCGAATAAATGCATCAAAATGTAGCAAAATACAAAGTTACGTGTTTTTAAGTAAAACATTATCTTGGAAAAAGATATCATAAAAGATACCAGTAGGAGTGTTAATCATTCAGAGAAATATATTTGTAATAAGAAGTAATGTAGTATTCTTTAAAAAACAAAAATTTTGATCAAGTTTTCTACATTCACCTACGAAGTAGAAATTAGGATATTTATCAACATAGCTATTCAAAGGAAGGGGACTTAATATTTCCCGTAGAAGATCGAAGAGACTTAGGTCTTTAAGAAAGCAACCTAGGTTGTACAAAATAAAAAGTTTGATACGTTTTTTCAATAGCTTCGGTGGTTTAACAAATTATTAATAGGCCGATATCTTTATTCATAGACTGGATACCTCATAACATTTAACAAACACCTGTTTCCACAAAGCAAAGTGTGTTTTATTTAGTTATCTTAATATTTTCGAATTTTTCATTTAAACCCATATGCATCAATGCGTCGTATCTCTGCTGTACCCGCTGATTTGAAACTAATTATTAAATACGTACATAAGCTAGTTAATTTTTATTAGTATATGGTTTTCTTGCTTGAAAATTTGATTCTTATTGTAACCTATCATTATTATACGTTAATTATTCCTCAGTCACTATTGTAATTTCAAGCATCTAGATGTATACGGTAAAGGTTTATATAACACACTCCAAAGGATTGACGGATTCCCGAGAATGGGAGTATTACGATGACGGTTAAGTGGTATTTCCAGTGGCATGTGAGGTACTCCAGTGAACAAAGCTGCCATTTAAATTGTAGTGGAACTATTTGAATATTTACTTGTTCCGTATTGGTATATCGATTTGGATTGTACCAAAATCATAAATGAGTTCGGAATTTGGATATTGTCAGGTTAGGTTTCCTAGCACACTGTATATGAGAAATGGCTCTCAAGACACTGAATCTACTATAAATACAAACTAAAATTTAAGCTACTTTGGTCTTCAGAGTAAGAAAAAAAGCATGTTCACAGAAAATTGGGCATTTAAAAGTTACAGTAAAGAATAAAGGTTCTTTTAATGTAGTTTTTTAAGTCTAATGTTATTGAACTATAGTAAAAAGAGCAAAGGAATCATAACATTATGCTTATATGCGATGTTTATCAGCTATTTTTGTTATTTATGCTTTTATTCATTTATTAACTAATTTATTAGTTTATTTAGTTTCGTAGCCATACTTACTTATTTTTAATTTATTTTTAAACACAACTTTACATCTTCAACTAGTTCAGATAACATTTTTTTTAACGTAGCGTAAACGTATGATGCAAAAAAACGTAGTTAATGAACCACATTTTTTCCTGAGAAAAACAAAAACGTACTTCGATACTTTTTCTTCGGAAAAAAAAGCAAAATGTCTAATCCCTGTGTTAGCTAACGGATCTATTTGAAACAGAAAGCACACATACATAATAAAACAATTTCAAGCTTTATGTATTCTTCAAAAAAAAAAAAAAAAGATTGTTTTGAATGATATTGTATGAAAACAATTTATTCTTTTATTTGACTCGGTCGGTTGCGATTGTTTTATTTTGGAATGATCTTTTTCGTGGAAAATCAGTTTTGTATTTTTCTACACACTGAAAAATGGTAGTTCTATGTTTTAAATACTGATGGTTGGAAACATATGATGCTTATGTTAGCCCCCATTAAAAAGTCAGATTTAACAATTTAAAATTTTAAATAAACAAGAGATTTACTAATCTGATTTTGCCACACGGAAAAGTTTAATCGTTTAGTTCTGGACGAACATTGTACGATACAGCACTATTTCTTAACTCTGTTTTTTTAAGATTATAACAACATTGCTTTATTTACGTAAGACATATAAGAAGAGATTATATTTCAAATTTTGTGTAGGATATATATATCTTAAATGTATTTTTTTCAAAGTCTAACAGTTTTTTCATGTATATATTCATATTACGTTAAAAAAGTAAATATATATGCTTCATATTTTGCAGACATTCGAATTTCATTCAAACCGCAAGCAACTTCATTTAGCTACTATAGTGCATAAATATGAGCTGTACATACATAGTCATGAAAAGCAGAAAAATACACTACATTTAGAGAACTTTTTCAAGCAAAAATGTTGGAAGCCTTCTTTTGAATAAATACCATCGGAAAGACTTTATTTGTCGTCTGGATTCGGGATTACCTGTCAACTGAAGTGAAGCGAAAGCCAGCTTGTTTCTACGTGGACCGTACGTTCGATGTATTTTGGAGGATCTCCAAAATCCAATGGAAATTCAGTAGGGGGTATACAAAAATTGCAATGGGGAAAAAAATGGAGCTAAACGAAAAATTTGAATAATCTGTACATATGGTGGCATTGATTCATCTGTAATCATTGCCGAGGAAATAATAAATGTAGCTTTAAGCATCAAAAGATATTTTTTTTGCAATTTTTGATTTGAAAGTACAGTTTTCTGTCAATAGTAATTTTAATAACTTAGTCATGATCGATGTTTTTTCTTTTCTTTTTCTTTTTTTCAAGTTTGTATGCTTCATTTCTCTATAGGTATAGCAGCATAAACATGACAACAATAGTGATTGTTACAGCATAAAAAAATATTTAGGCTGCATTTTCATTTTTTTTCTCAACAAAAGTAATATCTGCATTTATCGCATCTTTAGGTACATTTGAACTTAAAAAGATAACATTTGTTATTTTTTACTTTTCATTTTTAGACTTTTTCTCTGAAAAGTGAAAAAAAAAGCAAAAGAAAAAGAAAAATAGAAAATAAATCAAAGTATGACAAAAAATCTTATTGAACCGTGGAAATAGCGTTAAAAATAAGAAAATGCTAAAAATATGTTAACTAAATAAAGATATAAAAGTAAAAAAACTGAAGGGGAGGGGTTTGAGATGGCTAAGTTGTGTGTCTGTCTGACCCCGCACTCCCACCCCCTAAATATTTTTGAGGGAATTGTCTGATTTGAAAGATTTTTCTTCATCCTAACGATCTTGGCTCGGACATTTCATTTCCACATTTTTTTTTTTAATTTGAACAATTTTTCGTTCAATTTTGTTCAAAAAATCTTAACATTTGCGGTATTGGTAAACTATGCAGCATGTTTTATAAACCTTGTAGACAAAATCCAAGTTCCTTTTAACAAGCTTATTTGAAGGTGAAGGAGCTCTGGACGTGAAACTTTCTTTTATTTGAACAGTTTTTGCTCAATTTTGAACAGTTAAAAATATGCAAAATTAGCACCTGCAGGGAAATTTCACTCCTATATAAATCCTGATGGAATAGACGGATGTGCTTGGAAACCACTTGATGATGTAGAACATGTACAGTTACAAAGATCATCCAGAACTAAACGAGAAACTATATCAGATAAATCATAGTTTTAATGTTATGATTGAAAAAGGTTGAAATTTTGTAAGATTGATAATTTAAATGTTGTAAAGCTAAAGGTGTGGAAAAACGCGCTTTTTTTAAAATTATGTCTGAAGTGATTGAAAGAACTTCAGAAACCCCATCTCAGCGCCTCATCCCTTTGCCGAATAGATTCACGACCGGTAGTCGTGTCTTTCGTAAAGGAACAGTAAGTAACATGGGAAATAAGGGTTAATATCTCGTAAAAGTAAATAACTTTTCGAAAAATTACCACCCTCAAATGATAATTTATCAAAGAAAGAAAGCACACCCAGGTTCCGTATTATGTTTTTGTTGCAAAAAGAATTGAATTTTTCTGTAATTTTAAATAAACTAGCTGTTTGTTTGATTGAATAACCTGTTCTCATTTTTGAAATATGAACAGTAAATACATTTAGAATTAATAATTATAAACAATGTTTTTGTGCAATCATTGACCTTTATTACTTAGTGAAGCGCCAACTGCTTTGTTAATATCATTGAAATCGGCGTTCTGCGGGGGAAGAAAACACGTGTTCCCGACTTGCTTTCCGATTTGTTCTCTTAGTGCTAAACTACAACACATCCATCCATTGGATTACCGTCCACGTGCCAAATCAATAAATTGTTCCTTTCGAATTCGTCGGATCAGTGATACCGGATACCTGATAGCCAGCAGAATCAATATCCGGGTCTGTCCCTGATCTTGACCTCTCCTCCCCCCCCCCCCCACACACGAGAAAGCAAAATACTGGGTGCGGTAGCAAGTATGTACATCATTGTACAATGTACCTAAAAATAACTGAAACGGAGACGTATTTCCTTCATATGTAACTTCAAATACTCCAGATTCTTTCCGACGAAGTTTCTTTGAATAAAATCCGACAGTTGCTGCAAATGATTCATTTTAACTCTAAAATGTAATGTTGTCAGCTTTGATCCTTTCGGAACCGGCAAAAATGTGGAATTGAAATAGTAACAAAAATAAAAAGTTACTGATAAAGGTTTTCTCCAAAGAATTTTTTCTTTTCTCCTAGAATTAGTAGAATTCAGAAATTCAGCTTATCTATCCTACCAATTCAGTTGTCTTGCGAGGAGGATTAGGACCTCCTGGAAAGGCAAATACGCTTACAATCATTTTCGAACTCTCCAAAATTTACTATCTTACACGCATGTTTCATTTTTTCAATAAAATTTAATCTTTATTTGTTTATTTATTTCTGACTTTTATTGTTGTTTGTTTATATGTTTATATGACTTTTTCTTAAATTTCATGCAGTTATCTATTATTATTTTTTTATTTTTTACACTTTTGAAAATTTATTCATTAACCTTTTTATGCGTTTATGCTTTAACCATATATTTTATTTAAAATTGAAATTTTTTCGGCTACTCAACCAATAAGTAGTAATAAAACTATATTGATGATAAAATAATTACTAAACGTATGACTTCAAAAAACAAGTGTTGGAAATGTTGTCAATTTTGTTTAGAAAAATGCTATATATTTTTGAATTTGAATTTGTATTTTAAATGCGTATGATACACTTGGCACACTTTAGGCTTTTAAACTTACATTAACGATGAAGTCATCTGAGACGAGAAAAAATCGAAGGCAAAAACTAGTTTGTAGCCAAACCAGTGTTATAGGAATAAAGTAACGAGAAAAAAATGCAACTTATATTTCATTGCAGAAAAATGAGAAAAAAAAGTATCCTTAGAGATACAGATATTACTACTTTTTAATTCAAAGATTTTAAAGAAACCCCTTTGAAAATCGTTGGAACTTTTAGAACTTTGTGATAAGAAATTCAAAGAACTGCAGAGAAAAAAATCTAATTTTTTGGCCAAACTCATTTGACGTTGCGGATGAGATTTTTGTACTCATCAAGGACAAAATATAAAAAGTTATTATAGAAGCTGCGATGTGTAATAGAATTTGAGTTACAAAGAGGTGAAAAGTTCTTGGTCAAAGACTTCGGAGTTTCTCGCCTCCAACTGATTTTTATAGGATGGGACTCAGTAAGAAAAAAAACGTTGATAAAACTCGCTTTCGAAAACGACAGCATGCATTCGTAAAAACAGTGTTTTTTTTTCTTTCGTAAAATTGTTAAAATGTTATAACCATCTTGAAGGCTTATAAAAGCATTTCGAAAATTAATAACTTCCTTAATTTTGTTTTGAATAGCAGTAATGCATTTAGGTATATTGTATTGGATTGCATTAAAGAACAGTCTGAAAAGTACGTCTGAAGCACCCAAAAAAAAACATTTCAACAAAAAATTGTTTTAATGTATTCCTAACCTTAAAAAATTCGTTAGGAATTTCATTAAAACATTTTTTTGTTGAAATGTTTATTTTTGGTTGCTTCAGACGAACTTTTCGGACTCTCTCTAAAAAAACCCGTCAGGCATTAATGGGTTAATAATAAGTACATTGAACCTAAACGAACTTCTCTGGTGTCTTCGAATGAGTTTAAACATACAGAATCAAAGGGAAAACAAACAAGAGCTTTTCTATGGAAGTTGGATCTGAATATCTGGATATAAAATACTGTTTATGTTATGTTTGAAATGGCTGAGCTTAAATTTATGAAACATCAGCACTTGACAATAAAATCATGAAAACTCTATCACAATGTAATTACATACGGTGTTTGAGACATGTCTTGAAATCACCTAAACACAATTCAAAACACGAGAACATTCATTTTTATAGTACTAAATAACCTGTTGTACTAATAGTCCAAACATAGACTGTGCCTTTTCATATAAACAAGAAGAAACAACGTGTCTGGTAGTGTAGTTACAGATGTAGAGTACTTTTAAAAATATAAACATGAATGTAATCCTAAGAAATTACAGAATGGAGATAGGATACTAAATAGAGGTTGTGCTTATTTTTACTCAAAATAGCAACTCGAAAAAAACAAATACTTTTACATGTGTTTCGTAGTTAAAATGCACCCCAAGTATTGAGCAAATGTTAACATGTTTTAACACTTTATTAACACATTATCAGTGGGAGACGTAGCACGCGCAACTATAGCGGACTTAGTTGAAGTTGAATAAGTTAAAAAATGTACTAAAAAACATGAATGAACATTATTTTTGTTATATGAAACATTATGTTTTCCCCTTCTGTGACTTAAAAGTGGTAATTTTAAACGGGTACAAATGCCATATACTTTTAAACAGCAATGCACGAAACGGGTATTTGTACCTGCTGCCCGCTCATAATGTGTTAACACAAAACTTCAGAAAAAATACTTTGGTATGGGAAGAAGTCTCAATTTAGAGTATTTGAGGACAAAGCATAAACTATTTCCTTTATTTTGTATTATAATTTTCGACAATAAAAGTGCTTTTAATGACATGTTTTACCTTATAAACAATTTAATAATACCGTAATATTTTTTTTTTGTAATGGATAAAATTAACTTGGTGAGCAAGAAGAAAAAACAAAAAACATAAACTTAGAAATTCATTTTGAAAGGTATTGGATTAGCTATTATGTTGAGAAGTTCAAAATCAGAAAACTGTCGAGTATTCAGAATCCAGATTTCACTCCTAACAGTTCACTCCTTCTCGATAAATCAAACTCCGTTGAGAGCATTTCATTTTGCTTCAGAAGCAAAAATAATTTCCTCTCCAGCATCTATCGATATTCAATATGGAAACGCACGTAATCGGGAATCCGCTTTTAATAAGTATTCCTGGATCATGAATCTAACAATCACCGATCTCAATTTATTAAAATTGTCGATTTATCTGAAAGGGCTTGTAATTTTTCTGCCTGCGATATTTTCACTTTTAAAGATGGTGGCATAACGAAATGCGCTTTCTAAATTATTGCTAGAAGCTATTTTGTTTCTTCTTGAAATTTACGTAATTAATTCTAAAGCTTCGTGTAAGCTAGGAGTTTTAAAGTTAAAAATTTAGATTTTAACCTTCCAGTCAAACGCTTTCTGCTTTGGATGTCTTTGGAACTTCATGCAATATAAATACTTCGTGTTACTTTTTTATTTACATGTCTTAAAGGTATGTTTTACACTTTTTTTTTCGAAATACAGTACTACGCTTTATGTATGAGGGGGAGAAAAGAAAAGAAGACTAGGTGATTGTAATTAAAGTTCAGATTTCAAAAAGGAATAAAAATATCTATTAGTTAGATTGGCCAGAAACTTATCTAAATGCACAAGAAGAAAAGGGATAAAGTAAAGGATAAGTATGGCATTAAAAAGAGTCATAGCGAATATAACGAATAGACAATAATTTTTAAAGCGAACGTTTTAAACATTATCGTCTGGACAGATATGCAAATACTGTTGTTGATATGTCCAATACAGTGTTTTTTCTTGCACCGGCAGTGACGTCATACTTTGTTTTTCGTATTTTTTTCGTAAAGTATAGATCGTACAGGAACGCTTCTTTGAACAGTTTTATGTACTCCCAACGAGGAATCTAGCTGTGCAGAGTTTATGCGGTCGTTTTGGGACACCCTGTATATATATATATATATATATATATATATATATAAATATAAGTGGCGTTCCTAGCATGGGTATCATCATCCGGGGCGGTATTTTGGAGTACCTCCCCCCATCCCCTGCAAACAAAACACGCTGTGATTTATAAGTTTGTAGTACTGTAGTTCATGTTATCAATAGCGCAAAAAGTTTTATTTTTTATTTGATGGAACTTTCAGTAAACTACATTTGTTTTCTACTTCAAAATATCATCGGTAACATTGTATAATTCAAGTATAGGCATTTCTCAAAAACTCTCTCATTTTGGGTCTCACCCGTCAACAACCTTCAAAAGGTTGTCACCCGGGGTACATCAACCCCTCCGCCCTCACAGACAGAGAGAGAAAGAGAAATATACATACTTTATATCTTTTTTTTTTTTTTTCCTGAATTGTTTTGTTTTTTCTTTTCGATATTTGGTATAGCTTTTACTCTTTGCATGACCTACAAGAAATTGTTGAGCTGCAATGCCATTCACACTATTCCTTCTTTCTCTTTTTTCATCATTTCTAAATTAACGAAATTAAACCTCTCTCTCAGAAAAAAAATCTTATGAAATTCAGACGTACGTCCTTTTTTTTCTTCTCATTATTGATACTTTTTGTTCATTGATCTCATTTTCCTCTTTATTTTCAGTAGAAAAAAAGAAATTCTCGCGAAAAGATCCTAATTCAACGTTTCCGTTTCGGAAATAGTTTTCACCGAAAATAACAAAAGAACAATAAGAGTCGGATAAAGTACAAAACCTTTATTGCTTCGAATAAAATACCAGACCTTCCACTTAGAATTGAAATATTCATTTGCCTTTTCAATAAAAGTGAGAGGACTTGAATTAGATAAAAGTGTAATAACAGTAAAAAGACGTAAAAAAGCGAAAAAAAAAAGTACGAAGAAAAAAAATATTTCCGTCGAAAATGAAGCAATTTCAGAATCGCTTAGCTTTTGAAAAAATATATTTTTGTTTCATTTTCATTAGATGGTGTCGTCCGGTTTTTTCCCCGTTTAACTTTCATTTATTTAAAACAAAAGTTGTAAAGGGAAAATGTCATTAACTTGTCCATGAAATAACTCACATCGATATCAAAGGGCACCTTAAAATAAACAACAACGCAACAGTAAAGTAGTTTGATAGGGAATTTGCGCACTTTTATTATTTCTCTCGTTTCAAAACGTCTGCTGATAAAAATCCATGATTAGTAATTTACTGTAAAACATTTAACGTGATATTTTTTTAAAAATTTGTTATTTCTTTTTTCGTGCAAAAAAGGCTGTTTTCGGGATATTGGTTTGCGTTTATCTCTTTTATCAATCATTTAAAAAATGTTAATTAGAATGTTAAAGAATATTTTAAGACACGGTTGTCTGGAAGCAAATTGTTTTCCAGCTAATGCTTTGTGTTATTAAGTTAGAATGCATTTTAAAAAGATAAGACTAATGCCTCTAGTCTTAAATGATTTAGGTAGTTTAGTTTTTTATATTCCCTTAATTTTATTATCACTTGGCAGTGAGTGTAATTAACAAAATGTGCTACTATACTCTTTTTTTACACCAAAACAAAAACAATGTATTTGTGGCGTTTTTTTTTTTTTACCGTAAAAAATTGTTTTTAGAAATCTTTAAGATTAACTTTAAAAGAAGAAAAAAAAAGAAGGAAACAAAAACTTTAATGCAACATCATCTATTCAATGATTTTTAAGAGATCTATTTTTTAGTTTTTATTTAAAAGCTTTTAGTTTGTAAAATATTGCAAATATATCAAATTGAAACACATTGATTACTAATTAATTGAAGATAATCCAATTGTTAGAAAATATTGCAATATTTGGTGAAAAAGTTTCTTTAAAAATAAGAAAAAAACTAACATCTTTTAAATCTAATATATCTTTGTCGTCACATTTTACGAGGACTACATCTCCATCTTTAATTTCTCTCACTTAATGTATTTTTCGTAGTGGTGATTGAACTTAAAAATGCTATTTATCTCAAAACCTCTTTCTGAATTCTTCATGTAATCGTTCTTAATGGTTGTTACGTCAAAATAGTAGCGATATTTTGAAATGGTCAAGACGCGAAGAAATGCATAATTATTCTGAAAAATAAAAAAGTTTAAATAAATAAAAGAAAGAAACTCCACAATTTAAAGTCACATTACCACTTTTTATTCGTATCATTTCATAAGCACTAAACATTTATCTGTCTGCAAAAACAAACAAAAATAATAATAAAAGCAACATTTTAAAACAGAAATTTAAAAAAACGTTTCATACACGTGTTTGATGTTACATTTATTCATGTATAATGATTTCAACTCACACAGTTATGCAAACGTTCCCCTTACATCAGAAGGCAATAACGTTATATACTTGAAGAAAACATTTAATTAAACTGTGCATGTAATTGTTAATTTTATAAATGTAAAACAGGGCCATGGTAGGCTAGTGGTTAGGATGCCGGGCTTCCAACAAGAAGATTAGGTGTTCGATACTCGACCCGCTAAAGACTCACCATGTACGTGTATGAAATATCCGTGGACCCTAAAGTCATGAGGCAGTTCCGAGGGTATGGAAGGGTGGAGAATTTCCCTACCCTTCACTCTTAGATCAAAAAAAGAAGGATGGGTATTTCTGGTGTCATACAAATACATTATGGGCCAAGTCATACTTCCATCGCTGTGGTTCCATTTATAAACGGAAGGCACTGCTTACTGCCGTAATTCCTGGACGATCTGAGAAGGGGAGCTTAGTACCCAAGTAGCATCACCAAATATAAAGGTAAAACGTAGTACATAGTACCGTATTAAAACACATGCAAATATTTTTTAAATATCTGTATGCCTTAATACGCGTTTACATCCGTGAAATATTAAATTACTTAATCATTACATTAGTTCATTTCCTTATTCGTGAACGGAGCATGTTCATAATAGTTTTTACTCCATACAGATGCTTAACATTAATTATTATTTACATATGTTTAAGACTGCGCGAAATGCGTGTCAGTCACACTTTTAGTGCATCCAATCTTCTTAAAAAATTAGAAAACGTCTTCGAGAAATGAGTTAGTTACTTTGTTTCATGTTTGACTTCCGGACTTTTGATTGACAAGAAACGAATTGAAATATCTTGTTCCAATATTATCTTTTTCATTTCATTTTGCCATATCCGTAAGGAAAATCGGTTGTCATGGAAGGCTGACTATAACTGCAACTGAGAGTCTATGCAAAATCAATCCGCTTTTACTCGTTTCACAAGCTGTCTGTTTCATGGTTGAAGTTTCCTCTAGAAAACGGATTCTTTCTTTTCGTTCCCTTCTCCTTTTGTATTGTTTCCTTTCGAAGTTTCGTTTCCTTTGGACAACATTGAAGTTAAATCGATTGAAAAGTAGAAAATAGGAAACGAGAGAGCTTTTTCTATAAATCGATAAATCAATGCAGGGGATAAGTGCTGTCAAAAATTCATAAAATTATATTTTGATACAGACATATTAGCAGGGTTGACGAGAAACAATGCAGAAAGTTTGGCATCATTTGACCTGGCTTTATGTGGGCACTTTTTGTTTTCTTGGTTATAACCCATGCACAATTAGATCTAATCCCATACACAAACTATTTACAAAGAATATGGGCATTCTAGAAATCACTTAGCTCATGATGACGAATACATAAATGATATCATATTTTCACATTGAGATTATCATAATTAATTGTCTTTAGTATAAGTAAATAAGTAATGTATATAAAAAATAGGGCTCCGGATTCATTTAATATCTTCAAAGCAACGCTAATTTTTAATTATTTTTTAACTGATGGTAAGGCATGAAATGCATAAAAACAACCAATAAGGTGCCTGAATACCTTCGGGGGGAGAGGAGGAGTTTTGTTTCGTAATTATTTGAAATTTAGAATTTAATTTAGCTTTTCTAGTTAAATAGAGTCGAAAACTCTGAATATATCATAAACAAAAAACTATTTTTTAATTTTTTTTTTTTTTACATTTAAAAGCAAAAAAAAAAAAAAATTTAAAAGGTATAACGATTGTGCAAAATTCGATATATCGGTATTAAATTATTTTATTGTAATTCTGTGAATTTTAATATGATGAAAAAGAATCCTCCATGCGGGTGATATACCTAATGATAGATCATTCATATCGTTAGAGAAAAAATTACATGCGGAGCTCTGAAAGATAAACTTCATTAAAAGCAGAAAATCCTCAAAATTGATACCAATATAGCTTAAGCTGATGAGAAAAAATGTACGTGAGATTTGTTCCCAGGAGAAGTTTATTTTTATAACAATATGGCAATATATTTATTTTATACCCATATATCGTGTTTTGCAGACACGTTTTACATTTTTTAAATTTTAGCGTTTTAAAAATATTGTCTTAAGTAAAAAAATATTTATGCATAATTTAGTGTTTTTACTACATTAACTACAAAATATAAACAAAATAATATCAGTCCTCCGAATGTATTAAGGTACAATAATGTATAGAGGTACGACTTTAACTGTAAATAATTCGACTTCAATTAGTCCAACTGCTATACCAGTATAAATGCAGTTATACTACAGTATTTGCAATATTTTAAATGTAAATCAGCATATCAAATGCTAACATATTACCTGATATTTTTTTTACTAAAGACAATATTTATGTTTTAAACTCAAAAATGTATACATTGGTCTTCCAATATTTCAATTTATGTTGATACCAGCATTTGTATATGATCAATCAGAAATTATTACATATACGACAAAAAAGGGACCCGGACAAGACATTGGCAAGCACATTAAATATTTAATTTGCGCATTATCAGTTGGGGAAGCATTTTAAAAATTTGTTAATTAATGTACGTATTAGCAGTTTTGTTATCTACTATTTAAATAATTTTAAAAATCCACTAAACACTCTACTACAACTTACATTAGACCAAATAGCTTTTTGAATATTTGTATTTTATTTTTTAGCGTTTTTTAGTTTCAATAATTTATGTATTTATTTATTCTTTAGCTTAGTAAAAAGGTAAATAAATTAATGGTAAAAGAAAGCTTAATGCATGGTAAAAATATCGCTAAAAATATAGAAAAGTCAAATATAAGTATATTAATTAAATAAAGATTGAAAAAGTAAAAAGAATGTGAGAAATGTGTGTCTGTCGGTCCTTCTGTCCTCCCTAATACCTTTTTAGGGAATTGTCCAATTCAAAATATTTTTTTCACATTCGAAAGATCTTCCATGTTTTACCTTTTGATTTGAACAATTTTTTATTTAATTTTGAACAGTTCAAAAAACGTTTTAACATTAGCACCTACGGGAAAAATAAAGTAAATTATGTAAACTCTGGGAACAAGGTCCAAGTTCCTATTAGCAAGCTTTTTGGAAAAAGCTATCGGAGTGAAATATTGATTTGAACAATTTTTGAAAAATTTTTGAACAGTTCAAGTAAATAAATAAATAAATAACATAGCGCCTAGGGGGAAATTTTAATCCCATAAAATCACATTTGCTAGGAGCAAACGTTATTGGAAAGATGTTACGATGTGGAACATGTACAGATACGAAGTTCAACAACAAGTAAATGAGCCCATTTTCCTATGAAACTTTTTGATTGGGATTTTAAGGATATTTCTCAGTGAATAAATAAATAAATGAGTGTAAGAAGGAATAAATGAGTGAATAAATGAATGAATAAATGAGTGAATAAATGAATGAATAAATGAGTGAATAAATGAGTGAATAAATGAATGAATGAATGAGTGAATAAATGAATGAATGAATAAATAAATGAGTGAATAAATGAATGAATAAATTAAAAAATAATTAAATGAGTGTATAAATACATCAATGAGTAACTGTAGGAATATGTATTAACCATTAGGGTATATTTAGGGCAATTAAGAACTAAGGCTAAATGAGAAGGTGATAGAGAGACAGCTAGATTATAAATTTGAAGTTGGAGTATACTGGAAATTAGGCTCGTAATATTCTAGACTATGTTTTAATATGAGTTGCTTTGAAACGGCCCCCATGGTATTTCGTAAGACTTTGAGCTTTACATTTCAATTTTGTATGTTAATCTCTTAATTTTTTCTCACATATTAGTGTTAAATATCTAATAAAATCGTTCACTGCAAATTTGCGATTTCATGCAATTAGATAAATAGCAATTGTTGGAGTAATAAAAATATGTAAAAACTTACGCATACCTTAATATATTTTCCGTTTTAAAATTTCTTCAAAAAGTATGCGATTCCGTTTGTTTCTAACATGAATGGCGCTTCTGAACACAAATATGTGTACACTACAACATATGGTTATTTTTTGAATAAATACTACCTCAAATACGGTATTGGTTGAAAAACTGAAGTATTTATTGCAACCGAATAACGGAACATTTAATAATCGCAAAGTCGTTATAACATTTTCTTGTTTAATCCAACAGCGTTTTGAAGATATATGAACATATCATGTTCATAAAAACACGCTCTTCAAAATACATCATGCATAAAATGTAAGAGTGCCTTTTATATTGCTTCGAAATGAGAACCTGAAAAAACTTCTGGATTGTTTGCACTTTACTCTTTCTAGCGTGAGAGAACTCAATTTTTGACGCCAAGTTGCGCAAAAGAAATCACATCACGCAATCTTCTCCTGTATAACACGATTATGAGCAAACAAAAGTAACGAAAAACGGCGTAACCGTAAAAAAAAAGTCTATGTTTCAACTCATTTGTTCATCTTTTTCTAAAGATAATAGGTTTATTTGTAGAATATATTTAAAACTGCACCATAATTCACAACGCTTATTTGTTTAATGATCAAATAATAAAGTTATGGCTTAGAGAAAAATACGCATTCACTTACCTTTATTTTAAAACTACAATTATTTCGTTTTGTATAGGGACATATTTTATTTCACAATATAGTTTCCAATGGTGCGATAAAATTGTAAAATGTGCCAGTATTTGATTAATCATTGCAAATTGTTTTAAAGGAGGTATGACAGGTGAATTTCATGTAAAAGTGGACATCTTTCGGAAACATTAAAATGAAATTTTTTTAACAAGTGTTAATTTCTTACGTTTTTTGGGATACAGAAGTTATTTACAAGCACTCTTCCTACCCACCCCCTGTGAGAAAAAACTTCTTCACAATAAAAAATTCGGCTGTCAGTAGATGAATATTAGGACACCCGTTTTTTTTTTTTTCCTGTTGTGTCAGTTACAACTATTTTTTATATGCATATATAAATACACTGTAAAAAATTATGGTTCAACTTTTCACTAAAAATTGGTGAAATGCAGCTGCAACCAACAGTTGGTACTAATTTGAACCATTATTATGGTTTACTAGTTTCACCACGAATGTGGTTCAGCACTGAATCATGATTACGGATGTTTCTTCTAACCAGTTTTGCGGTTCAACTTTGAACCATGATTACGGAATTGTTTCTAACCAGTGTTATGGTTTAACTTTGTACCATAACCATAGATTTTATTTTAACTGCTATCTTGGATCAACTATGAACCATAATGATGGACTTTCTACTAGTCAGAGTTCTATCATGAAAGTGAAGTTTGAGCTGCACCATTTTATGTTGCAATGGTGACTTTTAACGTAAATATTTTAACATAATTTTTTATGTTCAAGCGTAAAACAGGAAAATAGCTTATTACCAATTTTAATTTGCAAAGCGAATTTTCTATTTTTTTATCTGTAAATTTAGCTTAAGTTTTTGCTAATTATTAGATTTAGTTATAAGAACAGAATCATGCGTTTCAATAATTGATTCAGTGTTCCATATATTTTAATGTATTTAGTTATAAATTTATTTATATTAACATCCCAATGCACTGTATCAGACTGTTTCAGTATATTTAAGTAACTATGTTACTTAGTTATATTCTTAAAAATTGCAATATAAATCCCTGTTATTTTTTTAAGCCACATAAGGAAGGCTTTTGCAATATATGTACAATTTTTTATGCTCGTCAACAGATAGTTTTAACAAAAAGGGCATTTGAATTTTCGCTTATAAGTGAAATTGATAGCGAACATTTTAAATTTCTGAATTATGTCCTTTAATTTTTAAAAATATATTGCAACACTCTTTACCATCAAAATATTAAATTTATTTATATGTATACAAAGATGACCGAAAACATATGCCTAGAAGTGAAATTGAAAAACATGAAATACACAAATATTAATAACAATAATTAAAAATTATTGGGGTGTTCCGACACAGATGTTACTCCAAGGCTAAAACGTGCAGTAGTTCGTGGCACTTCAGACTAAGATCGGCCAGATGAGTCTAAGATTTCACCCTGTAAAGATATAAAAGAACTGACATCACAGCGCATCTGATTTGTACGCTGTATTTTCAATGTTCCGTTGACATTATCCGCACCAGGAAGTAAATAGTAGTTCTTCCCTCGTCAATATTTTTATAATAAAGTTATTTTAGGAATTTTAATGTTTTTTGCGATACCTTAAAACTAATTAATGTAGTTAAAAGCGCAGAAAATGTGTAAAAAAAATTTAATGGAATAATTACGAATTTCTTTTATTCTTTTTGGATGGGGCACATGCTCCTTGTGTACTTCCTAAAATCCTCCACTGGTAGTAGTTAATTTAAAAAAATAGATGTAAAGAGCAGAAAAGAGAAAGGTAACAGCTTGGAAAATTGGTTTGGTAGTAACGAGGGAAAAATAATAATGATTTAGAGCAAAAATCTTGAGAAAACATGCAATTTTCAGTACGAAAACAAACCATTGTTACAACTGTAAGGGTAGAGCAAATGGAGTAAAATTTAAAAAAACATGGGGGAATGTAATGGTTCTCAACTTGATGTAATTTATACGGATTTTTCGAAGGCGTTTGATTCTATTGATTTTGGTATTTTGATTAGGAAACTTATTGCTTTGGGTTTTCATATTAATTTGACTGATTGGATTTTTCCCTAATTAAATAATAGAAAGCTGTATGTGCATTTCAATAGTGCTATTTCCAATGACTTTACTAATTCTTCTGGAGTACCTCAGGGGTCGAATCTCGGTCCTTTGTTTTTTTATTCTGTTTATTAATGATTTGTGTTCTATTTTATCTTTTTCTGATCATCTTTTATTTGCTGATGATTTGAAACTTTTTAAGCAAATTCGTACTTCTACTGATGCTGCTTTTCTTCAAAATGACCTTGATAATTTTTACCAGTGGTGTTTGAACAATAAATTATCCGTTAACATCAAGAAATGTTGTGTTCTTAGTTATTCTCGTATATCTGGCATTCTGAATTATCCTTATAGGATTAATAATCTTCCCTTACTTCGTTCTGACACTGTAAAGGATCTGGGCGTTACTTTTGATGTTAAACTTGAGCTTTCAATCCATATTAATGATATTGTTTCCAAAACTTATAAAAAATTGGGTTTTCTTAAGCGCTGTTTTAAAGATTTTACTAATATAAGAGCACTCAGGGTCTTGTACTTTAGTTTAGTTCGCTCTAATTTAGAGTATTGCAGTCTTATTTGGGATCCATGCTATGTTAATAAAATTAAAGTTCTTGAGCAAGTTCATTCCAGATTTATCCGGTACTTATATTTCAAGTCCAATCGAGAGTATGTACGGAATATTTCTTCTTCCTTTCTTCGTGATTGTTTTGATATTCCAAGTTTGAAATCTCGTCGTGATCTTTGTTGTTTACTCTTTTTTTATAAAGTTATTAATAATGTGATTGACTGTAATTATATCCTGGCGTCTATCAGCATTAATGTACCAACTAGGTGTCTTAGAAATTACAATTTGTTTGTTATTCCTTTTGTAAAACATAATTATATTGGTAATTTTTCCCTGTATAAATTTTATAGAATTTTTAATGAGTTTTCTGCGGGTTTGGACATTTTTGATATGTCTCTTACCGTTTTTAAGTCTAAATGTCGTGAGTTTTTAAAATCTTAATCCCTTATTTTTTCTATTGTTGTATGTTATTTATGCATCACTGTAAATGGATTTGTCTGTAGTGTGCATGTCTTTTTCTCTTTTTTTTTTGAATAAATAAATAAATAAATAAATAAATGTATTATATAAGGTAAGAAGCAAGTATATATTGAAGCAAAATAAAGTAAACATGCACGGGTTGAACATTTTGAAAAAAGTTAATTTAACGTTAAAAGCAACATTTCCAAAAACCACGCAAAATTGACCCAATTTCTCAAAGAATTCGTATAGTGGACATATTTTTAAAACCAAACCTGCTCTTAGTGGAATAGCTAGTTCAAATGATTGGAAAGTAAGAATGATTGCAAATCAAAGCCACAGCCAGGACTTGTTTTTTTTTTTTTGGGGGGGGGGGGACGGAGGTCAAGTTGAAGAAAGTTTTTTAATCAGAATAATTTTAATTTTCAAATTATCATTCAGAGCGTGTAAAACAATTCAAAGCGGGAGGGATTCTATCTCCTCCCCCCCCCCACCTTCCTGGCTATGGCCCTGGAATCAAAATACAACTACATTTATACAAATGAGTGTTTTCTAATCAGACTATTTTTTACTCTCTAATTTTCAAATTTTCATTTATTGCATGTAAAATTTTAGAAATTTTAAACCCTTCGGCTACGGGATCGGAATTAAGCAAAACAACTGAATTTTAAATAAATGAGTTTTTCATATTAGAATATTTTATTTTTTTTAATTTTCAAATTGTCATTTATAGCATGTGAAACCGTAGGTTCGAACCTTCTCCCCCTCTCCCCCTCCGCCGACTACGCCCCTGATAAAATCTACGGGTAAAAATTGTGCAAAAGGGTTCGAGCAACAAATAAGTTTAATAAATTTCAAAAAGACAGCAACAGGCAATTAAATAAAAATTAAGAGGTGGATCTAGAAAGGTAACGCCGCGGAAACGTAGTCTTGGTAATAAAAATGAAAAAAAAAAAAAGAGAGAATTAGATCAAAAATCCCGAAAATAGATGCAATTTTTAAAATGTAAACAAGTCAACGTGACGACTTTAAAGGTAGATCAGGGGAGCCAAAAGTAAAATGTATGGGGGTGAATGATTATTAATTTAGGTAAAAATAAACAATTAAATATTCAAGTATAATTAAACAAAACTGCACAGGTTGAAAATTCTGAATTAAGTTAATTAGTCAATTTAACGTTAAAGGGGACATGATCGCTATATGATAACAACATTTTTGAAATAGGGTTTACAACGTATTTTGTGCGTATTAAGATTTAGAAACACAGAAAACAAGACAATATAAACAAAAAATTTTATTTACATCGAAGTTTACTTACCTTTGACTGTTATGAAAAAACAATGATTCAAGTCACAGCTTGACAAGATGGCGGCCCTCTGTTTCCAGCCGGGTGCTGGGTTCGTCTTCTTGGTTCAAGGTTGCACCGAAATTATGGTTAAAGGCGTAACTTCAGATTTCGCATTTCTGCTTGAACCATGATTTTGGTTCAATCATCAGCCCTTCAGATTTCACCATATTTATGGTTCAAAGTTGAACTGTTTTTTTTTTTACAGTGCAGCCTAACACCAAAGAATAACACGAGTGTGCATCTTTTTCAGCATGTATTACTTTTTCATTTAAATAAAAATTTCCTTGTCATAAGTTCATAGTTCACAGATTTTTGAATTTGTTCTGTATTTTCCAGTACATATGTCTATTTCAAGTTGCGTCAGTTACTGTAATTATTTTATAATTTTTTCTCATTACGAGTAGAATAACAAGGTTTCAAATAAGGTCATATAATGGTGTGTTAATGTAGCTTTATGAGACAATAAAAACTATTTTATATTAAATACTTTACTTATTTCAATTATTTAAAGTTAACTTTTTGCTTCCAAATTTTGCGTCAGTTACCGTGGAATGCACAGACACATATATTCTTTCAGCGCAAAAATACTTTCTTGTGAAACTTATACTATTTTAGCCCACACTTATGAAATTTGTCACATTAATATTCTGCGTATAAAGCATATAATCTTGAATAATTTCCAAATACTTCCCTTGCATTGGTTAAATTACAAAAGTCGACCAAAACTTCTTCGATGCGCATACTAGCATTAAGGCAAAAATCAACTTACGTTAATTCGATAAAATTTATATTTTGCATAAATCACGTAAATAAGAAAAGCAATAGATGTCATGCGTTTCAAGAAACTTGGTTTTATTCGAAATGCAATATTATGCGATTTCCAAAATTAGGGATTTCAAAAGCTGTTTGTTCGATACGAAAATAAATATAAAAAAAACAAACAAAAAAAGATAAAAAAAAAAAAGAAACCATTTAGGAACAAGCGACAGCAGCTATAAAAGTACCCCCAATTTCTTATAATTCCCGGGTGAGCATTTTTAATGTATTTCTTTGGAAGTTTACGAGATACCTCTTCTAAGAATTTAGTGTGCTGATTTACGCTTCGTTTATTTCGTATCGGAAGAGGAAAGGAGCAAATTGAAGAATTTGAGCGTGAAGTTCTCCGTCATGTATTTAATTACGTTACACGCTGTATTTATTTACGGTGGTTTACACTAAATAACACATTTATAATATATATATACTCGTATGTTTATATATATATATATATTACTTTTTATTTGTATTTATATATACAGTCGACGCTCGTTATAACGACCACACATTATACAGACCCTTCCATTATAACGACCAGTAGTAAAAGTCCCAACTTTATCCTTATGAATTCTATGTTAATTTGCTTTCGGTATAACGACCGTTCTATATCGTCTAATCCAATACAGCGACCGAATTCAGAGGACAGTATTTCTGGTATTTTTTCAAATAGAGCATGTTTCCAAATTTGTAGCTTGATTATAGTTTGCGGAGTGCTGCATGGAGTCTTCAGTGTTTTGTTCAGCTTTGTCAGGGGGGTGAATTACCGCTTATCACAGTAGTTAAAGAGTAGAGGGGGAGTAAACCTGGAATTTCTGGGAAAAGGGTTGGACCGATGTATTGGTAGTGTGTCGTTTGAATCAAATGTTCCAAGGGTCGATTCTCTGAAATAAAAGGAGTCTTGTTGTCCGTGCCTGGTGTCATGTCAGCTCAGAAATTTTGCTTCTAGAAATATGAATATATTTTTTTCTTCCTATGTTTTCTACGTTAAAATCTGTTTAATATTTTGCACTGATATTTATTTTCATTCCAATAATTAAAAAATATATATATCATTCAGTTCGAGTCTTTGAAAAATTACCAATTTTAATGGAACAACGGAACATGCATGATGCATGTATATTTTTTAAAGAAAATTCTACCTCTTATAGCGACCACTTGTTATAAAGACCTTTTCTGTGGGACGCAGATGGTCGTTATATCGAGTGTCGACTGTATATATATATATTATAATAATAATAATAAGGTTGGTGGAAAAATACACAAATAATAAATGCTTGGCATTGTAAATTTATAAATACCGTGTGGCTAAACACTGAACTAGTCGGTTGTGACCATCACGCCACCTTCTTCTACATCTTCATATGAATATTATTCCTCGCCAAATATCCCTGATTATGATACAAATCCTTATTGACAAAAATATTAATTTCTATTAAAATAATGAGTTTATGCCAAGGTAAAGTAATTAAAAGGTGTTTGCTACCCCCGAAGCCTCAAAATGCTAAAAATATAGACAAGGTTTCATTTGGTAACGTATAGGGGAAATAGCACGAATACAGTACAAAACAAAATTCTATGTTCCCTTGGCACAATCGGAAACAAAATATAAGCAACACTTTTTTTCCAGTGTTACCCCTTTGCTTGAATTGTCGGATTCTTGAGAGTTGCGCGTAACGAGAAAAACGTTCGATTTTTAGAATCAAAGTAGAGATTGCTACAACCAAAGTAAGACTAGCACCAAAATTTTATTAACACTACATCCTATCATGATGTATGTGTGTACCGAATTTCGTTTAACTGTATGCATTTCGTCTTGAGTTATACACTCACAAAAAGCTAATAAAGAGTTCGCTCGGCTCTTCTTTTAGCAAATAGCGCTAAAATGTCATCAGCAGTTCTTCCAATTGAAGTCCACTTAAATAGCGAATTTTGGTCGAATTCCTCCATTACTTTTTGAGGTATACCAATTACAAAAATCGTAAAAAATCTTTGACTACTCTACCCCTCTTTAAATGGCTTCGCGTCAAAAACTAATCAGCACCGCTTCCCATCAGGGTGTACCAACTTTCTTCCATTCTTTACATCACGTTTTGAGTTACAGTGGCCACAATATATAAGACCGCATACATTTGACCAATGATGGTCAAAACAGGTTCAGCACACCTCAAAACGTGTAAATATGTCAAAATCTGAAAATTATTAGGAATACATACATTCGTTCTTCTATACATTGGATTTTTTTTTCTTTTTAATGGGGCTGCGTATGGTCATCAACCTTTGCAGACCTAGTCCGTACCCCAGTAATCGACATCCATTTTTTCAAGTAGCACCACTGCCGGTGGATGCCATTGCAACTAAGAATTTGGACAATCAGTTTCCCCTAGATGGCGGCACCTGAGCTCTCATTTGATGCGACTTGCACTAGATATTTAATTTAGCCGAGATTATCCAAGCCAAACGGATATTCAAGGGAACTTTAACATACCGCACAATCATGCGACATGGGCACAAACGATTTTCTGCATCTTGAAAATCCACAAAACTTGGGCCAGGTTCAAAGCTGCGATCTTGGGCGTACGAGACTTGCGCCTTACCACTACGCCACCCTGTCGACATACATTGGATATAGCAGGAAGTTAAAACATATCGTCGGCGATCTAGTGCATTTTTTCAAGTCCACGAAAATGTATGTGATAAACTACTACAGTGAAGTACATTTTATAATTCATATTTCATGATATAAACAAATTATTCAAATTTACAAAGTGAACCGGTAAATGTATCGTAAGATTTAGTAAAAACCGTTTTAAGAAAGTCCTAATATTTTTCGCATCAACTGAAAAAGTTTAAATTGGGAATACCTCAAAACTGGAGTTTTGTACTTACTACTAGTATACTTTTGCGTAAACTCCACGCAGACAAATGTACTCAAAATGCTGAGAAATATATGACATGGGAATGGACACAGTTAGGACTGAAAAATACAACACCAATCGGTAAAAAAAGACAAGGAACGTCAATCGGTAAAGTACAAAATGCAACATGGTGCTCGAAAGCCTATAATTTGCAGAAATTACTTTTTCGAAATTAATCATACAGTCTAAAACTAGCCAAGATATTCTGTTTGGATTCACTCCCACGGCAGATCATTCAAAAAACATAATTAGCACTAAGCCTTGGGGGTTTTTTTTTCTTTCCTTCTTTTTTTATCATATTGCATATATTCAACTTTTTGTGCCGCAAGCGTTTTACCAAATTCAAATCATTATCCTTATTCAGTCACGTATTTCATATAGAATAAAATGATATGAATATGAAGTTATAAAATTTCCGAACTTCTTAATCTTCATCAGCTCAACATCAAAAAGCTTAAACGAGAATGATTCATGAACAAATGAAATAGCTCGAACAATTCCTTTTCCAGAGACTTTTAAGAGGATGAAATACTTTTGAGTTTCAGGATGTGAAAGATAGCGAAAGGTTATAAAAAATAAGAAAAAAGATGAAGTATCTATTGTGCTCTGTCAGTATAATGTCTCTGCAATCCTCTATCAATCAGTTCTTACCGACAAAGCTCGCCCTTCACTAGCTTCCGCTGAGGATATATATCTAAAATGGAAGTACGGCGTTTAACAATAGCTTTTCAGTGGAGACGCCTCAGAGTGATTTACACTTTTGAATTTTGTTAGAGTGTATCAGAAGGACCATTTGAGTGATTTTTCTAGATAGTTATTTTAAGTGGATGATAGCACTTTGCATAAGATATGGCAATGTTTGATGGGACATTTGTTTCCTGAATCCATAAGTTCTTTCTTTTGTTTCATGGAAAAAGGAATCTTTATCTTCCATCGTGAAATCCTTCGGCACAATGTTATAATCTTACAGATTATTTGTGATTAAGCAATCAAGATCAAATCAAACACTCATTATAAAATTTTTAATCTCTCTGGGAGAAAAAGTGATAATTTATTATAAGATAGTTTCATATAGTGGGAGGAATCATTCAAATGTATGTTTTTTAGAGTGAAAACCAATTGCCATATATCGGTTCCAGAATTTTCAAGTAAATTACACTGCTTTATTTTCAGAAATCTTTGGCAAGCTTTAGTGTTTGTAAGAAAAAAAGAACAATCAATAAATATAAGATCTTCCTTTAATGTAACCTTTTATTTAAATAGACATTGGGTAATTAATAACGATTAAAATAAGTAATCAAGGTAATATATCCTAAATTGTGAAACAATTTAAGCGCGTAAGCAATGGCAAAGATTACAGACACAGAACACCAATTATTGCGTTTTACGTTAATACACAATCGCCTGGAAGTAGCCATTTGCTGTAACTATATAAAAATGTCTGTTTACGTCAGAGCTAGATAAACGGATAAGCTTCTCCTCAGGTCACCAAGAAAAGGAGCGGCACCTCAGAAAAACTTTATTGTTAATTAAAATAGAAAAATAATTAAATGGGTAAGAAATTTAAAATTTTAGGATAACATAAGAAAGTTCTGCTTAGATAAAGCATTGTCTTATTTCATCACATATATCCTACAAATGAGGCACTTGCCTATCCGTTTTTATTTGCATGTTTCAAACAACGCAAGAAAAATGTTTTTTTTTATATGACATTACAAGTGTACGTAATTTTTGAACATCTCGATATATAATTGATTTGGAGGATTTAATCAGAGACATTACAAAAAAAAAAAAAAATTAGTAGAAGGTTTTTGATTGCAAATGTCATTAAGCTTGAAAAAATAAATGTTAGTTTGATTTTAAATTTTCCTTAATTTTTAAATGCTTTATTGCATCTGCATCTTGAATATCCATGAAAGGGGCAACTAAATTATTTCGTGCTTAGAGCATTTAAGGGTCTTAATCCGGCACTAGTTTAGGTTGATTGTTAATTTTCTTCATATTTTAAAGCGAAAAACATTTGATCATTTTTCGTACTGTAATATCAGTGCTGGTAGATCAAGGATGAAAGTCTTGGAAATAAAATAAATGTACTTACATAATTCAAGAAAAAAATTACTATGTCAAAATAATTGAAACACATTACTATTGTAAGTGCATAAAAATGTGCATATCTAAACACTGTTCAATGTATAGATTGAAATCTGCTAACAAAAGCATTGCATTCTAAATATTTAAATTCAAAGAATGATAGAAATTCCGTAAAAAGAGATGCGATTCATATCATTCATGTCATTTGATACGAGCTTTTACAAGAATTGGTTCCCATCGTATAGGGATAAAAAGATAAATATAATTCAATTGATATAGTACGTCTAAACATCTAAAGTTACGAATTCCCCATGCAATGTTTTATACTGTATACTTTGAATTGGAAGCTTGGAGATTTATGAAGAACAACATTTTGGGGAATCAGGTTATTTTCCTTTTAGTATTCAAGCATCATAACATTTGACAAACAATAGTAATTCAAATATGTTTAATATAGTATTTATTAAACATAATAATAGTTCAGTTATATAAATTATACACACACATAGCAGTATTTTTAATAGAATTTTCAATTTTGTCTTTATGAATTCATTCTATTGAATTTCACATAACACTTTTCTAGTGATTATGAGTAAAAATGGCGATAAACAAGGAAAATAACATTGTTGAGTACACATGTTACATATCGTATAATCTCCAGGGTACGAATTCTTACTATTGTATGATTATAGTAAGACCGTTGTCTTTTGGATGATAAGGGACAACGTAACGACGAAATACACTATGTCAACTTTACCCAGATATCCCATTATTTTTACCAGAATACACCAGAGGTACATTAAAAACCTAATGCTCATATTAAAGAAATGTAATTATCATCTCGATATTTCACCCCCCCCCCCCCCATCCCTTGAGTGCAAATTTCTGGATGATAATTTTGGCCGTTATGGTACCATCACGAGTAACCCTCACCCTCACATCTTGTAAAAATGGCAGTCTGCATTTCTCAGCGGATGTGGGAAGCCCTGAATATTGACGCCTATTTACAGCCCCCTCAACTTTAAGCAGGGGACATACCCTTATTTTCATTATTCCAACATTTCCGATACAGCACTGTGGGCACTATTAGATGTGTGTGAGCTGAGATTCGGCGTACAAATCAATTTTCTTTTTTTGAAGCGTTGATCACTGCACTCAGTATACAATGCCAGTTGTTTGACCCATTCTGGTATTTCTCAGTAGTACGACAATTCTTCTGAGACAAGTAGAATTTTAGAGCTACTACTGTTGCAGAACCGGTAGAGAGACTATTTTATTAACTCTGTAGATTCGTTAAGTTTCATCAGATCGCACTTTACAGGTGTATCATACGTATATCCAACAATGAACGTTTTCTTCGCAAAACATGCAAAGTTTTTAAAACAGAGCCCATTAAAAAAAGCCTAAGTAATAAATGATTATTAAATTTTTAAAATAATATGCTTCTTCACCTTTCGTTTTTTTCTTTATTTTCCTATAGGGTTAGAAAAGATCAATGTATTGCAATCACGATTTGTAATTTCGTTTGTCGAAAAAATAGTACATGTCTAAATATGTTTACAGGTTTACGAATAACCTGCTCTGCTTAATCTGTGCAGTGATCTTTTCAAAAATCATGAGCGTAGAAAAAAAAAATAATATTACTTAACGAAATAGCAGTTTCGAAGAGCAAAAACATTTCATACAATTCTAAAATACTACAATTCACTTTGGCCTTTAAAGAAAGAGAGAGAACAGATTTATTACGTTACCCCATCAGCTTAATTGAACTATATGTATCGATAAATAATCCTGCACATTATAAAATAACATTATAATCAGGAAAGGAAACAAGAAATTATAATTCCCGTTCTTTTTCCATCGTATTCAATTACGGTTTGGAGACAAACATTGTTAAAAATACATCTATGAAATAATCTACTAAGAAATTGCCCTGAATAAAAGAGAAAGAAAAGAAAGTTTCAGAAAAAATACATTTAACATCTTAATCAAGCCATTTATCCACATTTTCTTCTGAGCCTCGTGCGAATAATAACAGAAAACTACAAGAGTAAATGTGTATCATCATATAGCGCAATTCTTCTTGCTTTAAGGAGATAAAACCTAAAGCTCGTAACGTCAAAAATATTCCCTTTGCTTCAAAAGCGGGTGATGGTCTTAAACTAAACTCAAATTTCTTCCTTCCTTTTCACTAGGCTCTGGTAATTACATTTCATGCCCTTATCTTTGCCACCCCCCACAACCAATTTCTGTTCGTCTTTCTCAAAAAATGCTCCACCCTCCTCTTTCTAATGTGCAAGTGGCTCCTTTTCTTTTTCCTTCCACAGAAGGAGAGCTTAACAACATAGTGTAGATTGTATCTGGGTGTAAATTACCGTGAGCCTCGCTGCAAATTACAGAATAATTGCATTCGCTTTTCATTGCAAAGGCGATATTAAATTTTCGACTCGCAGGGCATGTCGTTTCTGACGCCTTGTTCGTTTTCTCTGCGAGACTGCAGAGTATAAAATTTATGCGGCTCGGTCATAAAGTGCAAGAGTTGAGTCCTTGTTTGTGGTGGGTTATTATTATTTTATCCTTAAAAGCGGAGGTGAGGTGTGATGGGGTTATATATTCATGCATAAAAACATCTTACATTCTCACTGGAAGATAGCCAACTCAGCTTTTGCTTATGCATAGCTTTTAAAGACGAAATCCGCTGCTTTTTAAGGACTTGGTAGTATTAACAACAGGACGTTCCTCGTAACAATAAATTCTAATTTATTTTTATACCCCTTAGTTAAATGCATGAAAGAACATCCGGACCTCAATGCTATTAAAATATGAGCAAGTTGATGGAGATCCGTTAAAAGGTAGATTAAATTAAATATTCTTTTGTATATTTGTTGTTAAAATGAATGACACACTAAATACAAATTGTAAATATGTACGTATTTGTTGAATAATAGCGAAAGTTTGATTTCATTAAGTTGTTCAATAGAACGTCTGGTCGTCAAGCGTGGTGAAATTTTCATAAAAGCCTTGCACTATTTTCATGCCACTGAATGTGATACATTAAGATAATTAACTTGAACTTTAATGACGAATTCATTATGGTTGCAGTTACAAGTCACATGTTTCCTCTTTGAAATGAATATTTGGTTAATACGACAACTATAAAGGGGAAATTCATGCACTTATTAATGTTTCTTGTAAACACTATATATTTTTTAATGCATAAAACGCAATAATTTTTAAAAATACGATATAAAACCAACTGCTGTGAAGAAAAAAGTTTTATCTTATTTTTTCTACGGGAAAAAAATCTGTGAATTTTAAAGTATTTTATTTTATTCAGCAGGAAGCAAAACAGCTTTCAATAAGACTTAAATTCTTTTCAAAAGCATAGCAGATGTTTTTACGGCCTTCAGAAAAATTTAGAGTTTATTTCTCCTATCTCTCGCTTAGTTATTCAAAATCCTCTCGTCATTGAAAAATGAAGATATAAAAGTTTACGGATGACTTATAGTTTCTGGTCATGCATGGTTTATTTCACTCATTTCTCGTTTTTTCGTACCTTTTTCTATGAAAGATGGGCTGCGACGGGCCCCGTAAAGTAAAATTTGAGGCACATTTCAGATGCTGCTTATTCTGAATGGGTAACCTTGAAAGGGATCCCTTTCATTCCCACTCGAGTGTTATCGTCTAGAGTGGCACAAAAGGATTTCAAAAGTGTTCCAAGGATAGCTGAATGGAAAGTGTATGGATGCCCATTCAGAGTTTAATGTTATTGAATGGATATATTTGCAAAGATTAGTTTAATGTTTCCATTACTGCTCTCCAAAGATATGACTTCGAATAAATAATACTTTGTGTCTCGATGAAATTGCAGATAATCAAATGCAGTGAACTGAGAAATTCAGCAAATTTTTGAAGAATACTTTTACTTCTGAAAAAAAATGAGAGCTTACGGAAAAAAGGGAGAATATTTCCAACGAATTAGAATTTTTTTTATTTTTTATTTCCAAAAAAGTGAAAATTCCAAAACGCAACTTTGACGTCATGCGTGCGTGAAGTCTTATAAGGTTTCCGTCTCAGCATGTTATGGTTTTACTTATATTTATAAAACAAGTAGGGCTCGACCGATGGCATTTTTTGGCCGATGGGCCGATGCTGATTGTTCCGAGATCGGCCGATGGCCGATTGCCGATTATTCTCCTCTTCCATCGGCCGACGGCCGATGGCCGATGGAAAAAAAAAAGTCGCTTTATACCATTAAAACGTGTAGAATGCTTGTCAAAAATGTCATTTAAATCATTTACTATTTATTTTTATGTTTATAAAAGCACTTGTATGCCCGGCGGTCATGCGGAATGACCGCTGTTCTAGGTATTAAAATGATTTGTGCAAAGGTGTCTGCTAATTCAAACTGAATTACCCAGGTCAGGCTGCGAGGAAGCCCCTTTGCTTACTGCCCCACACTATTATATATTTATTCACTATATAATCAAATCGTTTGCGAAAAATATATATTTATCGTCGAAAGAACTTATTGAAAATTTTATTATGCTCTTCAAAACAAAAGTTTTGACGAATCTGGGAAAAAGAGCGCTGCCACTCTAATAAAAAAAATATAAAATTACAATAAATAAACCAATTAAAAGGAAAGAAGGGATTAAATTAAATTCGCGCATACATTAATTTTTAACGGAAATTTCAAAATACAGCGAAGCCTCACTCAATATGTTAGAGAAGCGTTTTAATTATTATTAATATATTTATTACATTTTTACAACAATGGCAACTGCGTTGATTTGTTTGTTCACACGGCAACTGTAATTATATGGTTGGAAACGACGGCAACAATACAAAAATAAAATAAAACGGGTCGAAAAAATCATTGAAAAATTTTAAAAAATGAATTTAAAAAAAAATTATTTGAATCACAACTTTCATTTTTGCGGCGATGAGTTTCTCGGATCGTAACCGAATGTGGTCCCGATCGGTAAAACGGCTGGGATTCTATAGCGGACAGACAGACAGAATAAGCCGCTTATATATAAGATCAATGCATTATTCAAGCACCGTAAAACTGTTTGGGGGAAGTTTACATAATAATTAAAACTAAAAGAATCTCTTGCGATTCTAGTAAAGTAATTAAACTATTCAAAGGTTAAAAAGAATTAAAAAATTCTACATCAGAGGATTTTCAATTCTTTTTTCTTATCTTTGCAAAAAAAAAAAAATCAACAACTATTGGATCCGCTCGGGTCTAATTCCCTTTCCTTCAACAGTTTATCTTTATAACACCTGCACTGCAAATGCCACGTGCAGCTGCCTTTATTTTATAATTTTTTTCATGGAGAGGAATGCAGATGTTATGACACAGACTAACAAATAATGTGGGTTTGTATTTTTAACGAAACTGTCAACCCCCTCCTCTCAGATTTTTTTCATGATCCCCCCCCCCCCCCGTTTAAAAAAAAAGCGGGAACGATAACATGTTTATTTTTCATTTAAAAAGTTATTTTAAGCTCTTTTTCTGAAATAAAAATAAAATATTAAAAAAATTCGCTCGCAGTATTATCCCTTGTATAGTATATACCATGTTCATAACCAAGAAATACTGAATATTGCTTTAAAAACATAGACGTGAGATTTTTTTGTCATTGCAAATGAATGCTGGGTCTTAAGAACTAATATTATTGGTTTTATTTCTTGTGAATTGAAAATTACACTGAAATACTTGACATGTTCTTTATATTTTCATGAGCACAATGTAAGGTCACCGAAAGAAACCAATATTTTGAGCACCCGCAGTTTTCTGTTGACAAATAATCTTCTGAAAACACGTAATCGTTCATAAAAATTAAGATGTATTTTGAAAATATATATATATATATATATATATATATATATATAATATACGTTGGCAATTTTTGAAATTAATGAAATTGTAGTATTTTTATTAAGGTATTGTTCCACCCTGTATCCCAAACTCATTTTTAAAGAATTAAATTTTTGAAAATTGCAAGTTGAACTTGGACACATAGAATTTAGATCAATAAACAATTACACTGAAAAATTGATTCATATTTTTTATCAATATGTTCTATGTTGTACAAGAAATATCCTAAACTGACAGCAGATGCAACGAGATTGTTGTACAATAGCAGCAAAACTGTCAACTGTCTAACACGTGGCATCAAAGAAGCCAAAAAAAAAAGCACTAAAAAACGAAGTATAAAAGGGAGAAAATTAAAATAATTATCGTATAAAAAATGTTAAGGTTTATTTTGAAAAAAAAATATGCATTGATGAATCTGTGAAAATAAAGAAATTTAAGCATTTTTATTAAGATGTTAGTAAATCCTTTTGCGCGAACTCGCATTTTGAGAATTCAATTTTTAAAAATTGCAAGTCGAATTTGGACACATAAAATTTCGATCAATAAATATTTATACTGGATTTTTTTTTCCTTATTTTTGACCAATCTTTTCTATGTTGTAACCTAAAAATGAAATAATGAGAACAACCGCACACTAAAAGCAGATGCAACAAGATTGCTGCACAATTGCAGAAAAACTGTAACAAGTGGGATCGAAGAAGCAAAAAAAAAAAAAAAACCGCAAAAAGAAAAAAAGTTTACGCTGGTAAAAATCAAAATTATTATCGTACTTTGATTGAGTTGACTTTTTATTGTTTACAATTTCGGAATAATAAGAAACATGACAAACTAAAAGCAGATGGTATAATATCATTGCACAATGACATCTAATGCACTAAGTCATTATTAAAAGAAAAACCGACAAAAATGAGGCAACTAACCTAGTGCGAAAAACAAATAGCACTCATAAGACGTCTCTATGACTTTTACTTTAACATATTCTAACAGCGAGCATTCTGCTCAAAGAGAACTATTTTAATAATGAAAGTTTTCGGGCAGCGATCGCTTAAACTAGTTTTCCGAAATTTTTTTCAAATACTTTTGTAGAATGACATTTTTTTGTGTTTTTTTTTTAACTTATGTGCTGCCTGTTATTGTATGGAAATAGAAATTGATCTATGGAGAAAAAAAGAAAGTGAGAGACAGAATGTTTTCTGGAAAGTTGTCCCTGCGAAAAACATCGGCCTTGCATCCTCTTTTAGATGTTTTTTAGGCCGATGGGCCGATGTTTTTCTAAAGTTAACATCTGCCGCCGATGCCGATGGCCGATGGCAACTTTGTTGAACAATCGGCGCCGATGCATCGGCGAGGCCGATGCATCGGTCGAGCCTTAAAAACAAGTGATATGTGTTGAATTTCTAAAAAATACATCATAAAATACAAATCACAAATAGTAAATTATTATCAATAAAGTTTACATTTTAAATTTAGTACATACGAGTAGAAATGAACAGAACGTGTAGTTATAAAGTAATAAATTAATTCAACGTCTTTCCAACAGCTACAAAGAAAGGAATTTTGGAACAGCTGAAGGTTGCCAACAATGAAAAAGTAAATAAATAAATTAATTAAATTAAAAAGAAATAAGGAAAAAACTGGCACTATTATTAAAATTATGCTAAATCAAAAAGTGATTGTGAATTTATGATTGAAAAATTATCGGATAAGTATATAGTTCTTGATAACTATATAAGTATATAGTTCTTGATAACTATATAAGTATATAGTTATCAAGTATATAGTTCTCTGATAATTGCTGATAATTATTTTATTTTAGAGTATCTCTTATGAAAAAGCGAAATTGGAAAGAGTCCCTCTACAATTTACCACTAAACAAAATCGACAAAATTCAGGTGTTTCTGTCGATTACATACATTCAATATATATGAACATTTATTCATGAATGTAAGTACGTATGTATGTATTGTCAGTTTTTCTTGCATTATCTTAGCGCTAACTAGCAATACAGTCACCCGGATTTATAGTTTTTATTTTTTAATGAAATACATTTAAGCTTTGAGACATAGTATAGATATATATTAATTGATATACCATTCCAATAAATGAAGAAAAATGCACCATTTCAGTTGTTTTTATTCGAATCATTTTTCACGTTGCTCTTACCACCCATTTCATTCCAGCTCCCCTCTTTGCAGCTAACTCGATTTTCTTTTTGCCTTCCCCATCCAAATTAAATCACTAACAACCTACCAGGATGGATGCCTTCTTTTGAAGCAGATGCGCATCTCGAATTATCTCTAACGCATTTATTACGCATGCATTTGATACCGTCCTCCCACTTTGCTGCTTTGGTGAATACTCATCGAATCCCTTGCACTTAATCATACGCACTCCCGCCAGGCGTATAATGCAAGTCAAGTAGGCACTAAAAGGGGAAAAGAGGATATACGCGTGTGGCACTTTTTTTTGCACGTATTTGAGTTTTTTATGTAAGTTCCGGCTAAGCGGGGTCATATGGTCCCTTAGCGGGTTTTCTATTGACGAACAGAGCCCTGAACGTCGCTTATTAGATGCTTTGGTGAATGCCGGTTTCTCTTCAAAATTTCGCGAACGTCCAAAAGTGGAACTCAATTTAGGATTTTCGGAAATACATTGCAATTTTTACGATTTTGCTGCATAATAAGACTACCAAAACGAAACAAAAAAACTTTCTAAATAAGTAAAAAAAGAACTACATGTAAGGAAAAAAAATCATGTTATTGTGGTTTAGTATGAACTTGTATACTTTTTATAGTTATTGTATTTTTCTACTGGATATATTTTGATCAAAACTTATCTATCTTCTAGATTTTTTAGGTTTATTATTTGTGGTTATATATATAAACACAATATATTTATAATAAATTCCTGTGCACAAAAATAAAATTTTAAATGTGAAGTGGTTATTTAGTGTTTGATGGGACTGATTTTTAAAAAAAAAATTGTGTTTGTTATGTAATTTGTTGCCTGGGGAGAAAAAAATCCTAATCGTTCTCAGTTGTAGCATGATGGTCTGTGCCTGAATAATCTGAAAATTGTATATTAAATGGCCCTTTAACGTGCTTGAAAAGTTTAAAAAAAGCAATTAAAGATCATATTAGAAAAAAAAATAATTCAATTGCATTTAGTAAGAAATAATTAGTTCAACTACGTGTTTAAGACAAAGAAAATAATAGTAATAATATGTATGCCTAAACTACCTTACAAGTCCTTCAAAATTTACTTAACCTTACAAATTAACGTATAAAAATAACTTTTAAATTCCATTCCATCAGCAAGTTTACAAACTGAGAATTGACTCGAGAAACAATTTTACAGTGTAAATGATGTAATGTACTACTTTTGTTTACAAAAAAAAAAAAAAATTTAAAAAAAAAAATCAACTAATTTATTATCTCTATGAACCGCACTTAAAATAAAATATCATAACGCTTTCAGTAATCACAAATGAACATAATTATAGACCTTTGAATATGCATGAATGCTTTTATTTATGATAATGGGAAAAATGAAGAAATTCAAATTTCATTTATTTTGGGGATATTTCTATGGACTATAATTTTAAAAGATAATTTCATCTAAAAGTACTTATTTGCCTTATTCATGTTTTTCCCCTAATTGAAAGGGGGAAAATATTTACGTAAGAAAATGTTGAGTTTCCAAAAACGAAACATAGAATTATGTATTTATTAATGACTTTTTATTAAAAAGTCTAAAATTCATTAATATTCTGAGTCAATCGTATAACTTCTATTGTAAAAATTCAATTAGCTTCGAAGTTTTTCATTAAATTTTTAAATGAACTAGAGTATATTCTTAACCATTTTTCTAAAAAAAATACATTAATATTAATGAGATCTCTTTAAAACAATGAATGAAAGGTTCTTTCATGTAACTTCTCCGTAGAAGACAAGTTTGATTAATGATCAATACACATTTTTGAAATATTCTTAATTAGAGTAATGTCTGGAATTCAAAGTATGTACTTCACATAAACTATACCATTAAAGTAATTTTAAAACATTTAAAGTGCGCTTTGGACAGAATTTGATTGATACATGTTTCACTGGAAAAAATAGCTACGTTATAGATATAGTATTAGTTAAGAATAAATATTTTTAATGATACAATTTTAGAAACATTTGTTTTAGACCCTTTTTAAAAATACAAATCACTATTTGAACTTTCTGAATTTAAAATAATGACGTTTGACATTTTTTAATTTCATTAAAATAACATTGACCATTCAATTGAATTTATCCAGGCTTTTAAGTCATCATGTCGTTAATTGCAGCGGGAAAACCGACTCTGAAAGGGTTAGAATTTTCACAGCAATATTTTCTTTAATGCGAGAAATTTCTACAGTTGTAAGATTCATATATTTATTTGTTTAGTTATTTGAACGCAGCGCTTTTTAAGCTAGAAATTGTAAACTAAATAGATAAGTAAAAATAAATTTCATTAACGCACTGACACTAGGTAGATGAATTGATAAATAATTTCAATCACCTTAGTACAATACTGCACTAACAATAATGACTCAATTTCGTAGTGTTATGATGCTTATGCTTGCAAAGAAACTGGGACCAGTAATACGAAAAATAATTTTATTACTGACTACGATTTAATCTATTTTCCCGATAGATTTTAAACCTATCTTTTACATTTAAATTGTAATTTTAATGGAAAGGTTTTTTTCTATATCAATAAACTATGAATAATAATTACAATAATTTACACACACACACGTATATATATATATATATATATATATATATATATATATATATTCGAAAACTCCAGTTTCGAGAGAGGTAAAGGATTGTACGCAAAACAGTAAAACTTATTTTACTTAACTTATATTATATAACTTAAAAAACTTATATTATAGAATATTTTATATCTTAAGTCCCCGAATCCTGCAGTACATTTACTAATGTAACTTTTAAAATGTATACTTCCCTTACATCACAAAATTCCACATTCTAATTAACTGAAATCATGCTTTAACTGTGCAGTGCGCACTGAATAACTTTGGTTGGAAGTTCAGCAAAAGAGGTAAACTAAATCAAAGTGTATTTGCATTATTTCAGGGTATTCTTTTCTACATCAGTGGGAATGATACGCAAAATTTACAGCAACGACTTTGATACAGTCAAGCGATCTGAAAAAAAAATCCAAATCACTTCTGCAGAAAACGGGTGGAAAAGACAAGCATGAAGAATGTTACCAATCAAAGCACAGCAAATCGCCTATGACTCAGGGAGCCCCACTAAATGTCCGACATAATCCCCTGGTTTTACTATAATCCATGCTGCTTTCCAGTAAGGAAATGGAGAGGGGTTGTAACTCACAACTTCCAATTTGCTGACTTCCTCAAACTACACCACAGGAGGTGCTTAAACATGGAAGCTATTTAAAGGATTTATTTTTTTATAAAAGGGCATTGAAAAAAGACACATTTTTTTGAAAGTTGATTTGGTCCATCAGTTCTTTTAACCCCTCTTTTTAAAGAAGCAGCTGCAACAAGAGTGCCTATAGATATAGATAGATATTAAGAGCGCAAAGGAATTTCAATAAATACAATTGTCAGAATCAAATGATATAAAATAATGTTGATTTCTTTTTCAGTTTCTAAGAGTTTTTCAAATATTCGTGAGACGTTAGGCAGATAAAATATTTGAGAAAAGAACACAACGGTTTAAATTAATCTATGATGCTATTTTCAGCATAATTGAGAAAAAAGAAGAACAGTTTTCCATTGAGTTGTGTTTCCATATTATAGAGGCTTTGGTTTTTCAGTTTACTGACGATTGAAAAAACAAAGAAATAATGGCAATATATATATATATAGATACTTTTTTTTCTTTTAACGTTTTCGCTTTATTTATTTTACTTAAAAACGTTTTCCTTGATGTATAACTAAAAGCAAAATATTTAAGGAATAACAAACTTGTAATGACCATAATAATTATACTAAAATTTCATACCTGACTATTTCGATTTTTATGTCGTTGAAAAAGAGATTCTCGGAATATAGATTGTAAGAGACATGTACATCCAGGCTGCATTATTCTTCATGTATGACTATCTACCAAGGTTATTTGTCCAACTATCGAAGTTTTTGCGTATTTTTAGTGGAGTTGAAACATTTGAGAGCTGAAATATTTTTTATTAAATTACTTTCTTTTATGTAAATTTTAAATTTTGAATATTATGTAGTCCATTTCTTTAACATAGTAAACACTGACAAAATGGAAAAATGCTTTACAAGAAATACATGTTATTAGGTAACGTGATTTATGAATATTGCATATGACTTTTAAGAATTTGAATTTAGAACTTGACGCAGCAAATTTTCCAGTAACTAGTTTTCTAGTGCAGAGTTGTATTGGATTTTAATCATAATTCATCATTATGAGCATTGCGAATATTTACCTCTGGGCAGTAAATCATTAACATTGGGGACTTGTTGTGTAAAGTTTGTTTTTGGCGTCCTACGCAGTTCACAATTATAGTATTGAGATATTCAATACGAGAGTGCTAATAGGAGATAATGTAAACGTATTTGATAACTGCAAAATATTCACTCTAGACGAAAAAGTATTTGCTAACGTTGTCAGTTTCACACCAAGTAAACACACATTGAACTATGTTTTAATTTCATTAAAAAATATTTTTTAAAATCATAATTTATGTCTAGCAAATAATGTTCATTCTTTTTTCAAAAGTAATGTAAAATATACGATATTCAAATGCACATTAAAGCATTTGATTTAAGGAAAAATCTTCAACAGAAGTTTGCGTTCGATTGGTGATCATTTCAACGAACTCTTTGAAAAAATTTAAGCTTTATTGGGAAACCTCCAGCGACTTGCTTTGTGTGTCATCAGGGAAATATTCAAAAGTCCTTTTCGAAAACTGCCAGGAAGTTTTCAATTTTGTTTTCGGGAATAAGGGTGTTTTCGCGCCAAAGGCTACGAAGACCTTTTGTCTTGGACATATCAGACTGTTTCTGCGGTTCTCAAAGTAACAGCGATCACGTATGCCTTCGATAACGCAGCCAGTCAATCACTTCCGTTGGGGGAGAAGTTCTTCTTAATGACGCAATAATCAGTAAATGCGAAGACGTATTTATAAAATTATGTAGAACCAATGACAATATCTGGGAAATTGTAGCCTTTGCCTTACGTCTCTGTTGCGTTTGGTATGAACTCACCTTTATACTTCGACAGTTTTTATTTAGTTTTTACCTGTAATTGAAATTCTTGTTGTTTGCTGATATGAATTCTAAGCATGAATCATGATAGCTGCAATGGTCGCAAAGATTTCTAGAAATGAACGAGCCTTCTAAACAACAATTCTTAACACTAATCGTTTTTAAATAAAAAAGTTCGAATTTCTGCAGTGAGTACTAATGTGAAATTAATAAATAAAAAAGAAAAAAAACGAATAATTATATAAATAAACACATAAGTAATAATAACAATTACTAGTTAAAATGTTGTCAAACCATAAACATAAGAGCCTTTTTTATATATATAATTAAAATGAGAATAAATAAGTAAAAAATAAATCAAAAGATTCATTCATAAGTTTTTTTGGGGGGGAGGGGCAGAAAAACAGAGAGACAGGCCAATATTTCCACATCTCAAAACCCTACTTGAAAGTGCTTATTTTTAAATATCTATTTTAATATCGACTTATTAACATTTGACGTTTTTAATATCTATTTTAATATCAACTTATTAAGCGTTGACTTTTTTTTTTATTTTAGCGATTTTTTTCGATACATTATTTCTTTATCCTTCATTTTCAATTATTTATTTTTTCTTGTACGCGTAAGCAGACTAAAAAACTGACTTGATTGATACTTTTTGCAGGTTGTTTTAGAAATAGAAATGAGCAGATGATATGCATACTCTAAAAAAGGAATCATAATTGCGAAGGAACTAAAAATAATCGGTTGAGGACACTTTTTTTCGGTGTGTTTATGATTTAAATTTTGTTCGCCAACGTATTTGCTGGTAGGGTTTTGCTCTCGTGTTTAAACATACGTAACTGCCTTTCCTTTCATTTCCTTATTTGTATAAATTATATTTACGTAATGTTTTCACATTAACTAATGCCTTTTAAGCTTTTCGTACCTTGAGCTCCTTCTACTAGCACTTTGTAGAGAAGATATATTATGGGATTCTTTTAGCTTTCTTTCAGAAATATGTTTCTATTTGCGGGACACCTGTCAAAAAAATATAAAAATAAAGTGAAAAATATGCATACAACCTTTAAAAATACATCCCAAAAGTTAATTTCCTTGTTGTTGTTGTGTCATCGCACGTGGCGAGGAGGAATGGGTACGCTGCTCTTGAGTCTAACGGGACCCTTGTAATCAATAGTCCGATTTCCGATCCTTTGAAAGGTCTCTTAATGTTTTGAACCAGCTCCCAGATGAGAGAACGTCACCTGGGATTGGCACCCCCAGAGGTATCGTTTTACTTGGAGGACATTGGAGCCACGACCTATTTAACGTGCACCAGCTTCCGTTAGCGTAGCAACCAGCAGCGAGAGTTTGTCACCCTCCCAAACACTGACCTCAGTCTGTTGCTTCACTTTCGGTGTTCTGCGGGAACCGAGCTTCTACCGACTGGTCCACTGCGGGACAATTTCCTTATTAATTATTTAAAATAATAAATGTTTATGTGTTAAACATATTTTGTTTTAATTTTTAAACCAAGTACGATGTAAAATAATAAAGGAACTTTGTGCACAAGTAAACTTAAAATATTGCACTTTGTGTTATAAAAAATGTGCACTTTTTTAAAATTAAGTAAGATGTAATCGCTGATCACCAAATACGAATATATTATTTAAGAATGGGATGTTTACAACGAAATGAAAGTAAAAATTTGAAGGATTAATGAAAACCCGTCATATACTACAAAAACACGGTTTTCAACAAGCAATTTTTCTATTTTTTACTTATAAATTATCTTTGATAGAAATACTGTTCGTATTTCAAACAATAAAGAATTTTTTCTTCGGTTAAAGTAAGAAAAAAAAACCCTAAAACTCAAAGGGATGTGCGTATAAATGCCAACAGACAAAAACAGCTTACTAAATGTTCAAAAAGCTCAACCGTTACTTAAGCTAACCCGTTAGCTCATTTCATGCTTTACAACAAACTTAAACCGAAAATTATGTATTTTTAAAATTATAGGCAGACAGGAGAATCAAGTGAAAACTTGCGATATTGCTCTACATACCTCTTGCGCCAATTACCTTTTGCTTGGAATGCAGGCTTATTACCTGAAATGCTGTAATTACAGCATCTCCTCTAGCTAACAACCAATATCGGGGGCTTTTAATTGGCACCTAGAAGTGCTACTTTCATTAACGATAAGGAAAAAGAATGGTTTGCGAAGTTCTTTCTTTGATTATTCCTCCCCTCTCCCAGAGGAATTTCTTTCATTTCTTTTGATGAGAAGGTTTTTAAATTAATGCGAAAAGTTCCTAAATTGCCGAGAGGGTCTGGCAAGTGACAGATTTCTTACTAAGAGGGCAATTTCTAAGATTGCCCCTCATGACGGAAATTTTCCTTTGATGAATTTCAACGCGATTGTTCGACAAAATCTTGTTTTAGTTAGAAACAAAGTTGGGAAAGGTTTAGAGAAGGGTCTTTTTTTAATTTCTCATTGAGACTTTCCAGAAAAATGGAAAATTATTATTTTTTAAAAAATAAAGGTATTAAAAATTCTACAAGTTTTTAATCTCATATTACACTATTCATGATTAGAGAAAAAGCATTGTTAATTACTGACACATGTCTGTGTTTCTAACGTTTTAAGATGAAATTGAGTGTTGGACAATGTAGAATTTTTCTATTTTCAATCATTAAATTGACGAAGAAATTTTTCTCGTGTAAGGTCTATATGTAATATTAGAAATTGAACCACTAAAATATCTTGAAGCTACTTAACATACAAGTACGAGGTGTGATTGAAAAGTTTTAAGAATGGGCTTGTAATTTCACAATGGCGGTACTTACATGCCACTGTGATGCAACTGTGATCGCCTCCCTTTCAGTGAAAATTTCAGTTTAGGAAACAGGTAGACGAATTTTTGACCAAATTTAACATTGATGTGCTTCCACAACCGCCCTATTCCCCTGATATAGCCTCTGCCGACGCCTACCTGTTTCCTAAACTGAAAATTTCCCTCAAAGAGAAGCGATTTGACTCGATTAAAGACATCCAAGCAAATCCAGCGAGCGTGCTTAACACACTTGAGAAAAAAAAATCCAGGAATGTTTCCAAAAGTGGAAACATCTTTGGAGTCGGTGTGTTCAGTCAGAAGGGGACTATTTGAAGGAGATGCACAGTAGCATGTAAGTACCGACATTGTGAAATTACAAGCCCATTCTTAAAACTTTCCAATCACAACTCGTATACAAAAAGTATAAAGAAGAGACAGAAATTTTTTTTTATGAAAATAACAAATTCAAACAATGTGTATTAGCTCTTTACTCATAATTTAATTACTATTGCAAGAAATAAACAGAAAGTTCTCCAAATATCCAATGCCGACATGCATTTATCGACCATTGCACTAGTTTTACTGAAGCGATTTTTTTTGGCTTAGCTTTTTTGGAATGAACTGACATCTGTGACATATTGCCCCCACCCCATAATTAGGGTTGCAAGTTTGTCGCGCCGCGAATTCCCGCGATGATTTTTGCGATTTTTAAAGCTTTTTCCTAAATTCCTCGAATTTTTCTTATTTATTTTTTTTTGTAATTATTGACTCGCAAAATGTCAGATTTTTTTTAAATTTCAGAAACCAAGGATAAAATTTGAGCATCCAAAGTCTAAAAAGGCTCTAAACTTGTGCAAAGAAAAATTTCAAAATTATTTTTTTTGAAAGCAGTAACAATAAACATAGATTTTGCCAACTAGCCTAAAAATTTTAATGTATGCTAAATTTTTGATTCTAGTCAATACAAATATTTACATGCTTTAAACAAAGTTAATAATCCTTCCATTTTTAATAATATCCTTACATTTTAGGATGAAGAATAACTTTAATAGTTGATATGCTATATTTTGTTATAGTTGTGTTCTTGCGAACATTTCGCCGAATTTGCGCGAATGTCCCGCGAATTTCGCGCTCTTTTTTCCGCGACAAACTTGCAACCCTACCCATAATACATATTATACACCCCATAATACATTATGCCCCCACCCCATAATACATATTAAATAGGATTAAAGTGTAATCCGAAAATCATCTGTTTATTTAGGTATCATAATTCCCCAATTTATCTTTACCTAACTGTAGATTTCTACTCTTTTCGTCTCATACTCACTAATATTTGGTGAAATAAATAAACCACCGGTTTTATTAATTTTTTAGTATCGTTTAATCTTAGCTTAATAAATGTGTCAATGGTAATGTTGAGTTAGTTTTGATGAAATACAATTACAACAAGACTTACTTTCTAAAATGATTATCTAAACTTTAATTTTATAACTTTACAAAATGAAAACGTTCCCTATATTGAAACGTGCCACTTGGTGAATAACCAGCTTTTTGAAGACCACCTGAATAAAACGTTGATAAGTGCCTTCCGTTTTTACATGAGTACCACAGAGGTGAAAGCGCGACTTGAGGCTCAATTCAGAAAGTATACTCGGATGACATCAGATGGCACCAGTGCAAGTACGCCGCCTCCCCTTTAGATCTAGACCTACGAACTTTAGACCTAGCAATAAAAATAAGATATTCTTTATTTTCTCAATTATTTACTTCCCTCTCTCTTTTTCTTTTTTTCACATCGTTTTTAAAATGAAACAATATGTCGTTATTCTGAAAGGATTAACACCATTCAAAGTGTCATCATGCATATATTTATATATATATATATAGAGAGAGAGAGATTTTGCCTTCATATTTCATACAGAGTATTTTAGAAATTTTGTAACGAGTCAAATAGTCTAAACCAATTATCTGTTTCAATGTTATGCTGATTGTAAAATATTTATTAAGCCTGTTAAAATAAGCAAATTATATTTTTAAAAAAATGGAAGATAGTTTTTGTTTAGGATTTGAGTCAACTGACTTTCTATGCAAAGTGAAAATTGTTAATGTAGCCTACTTTCCCTTTAAAAAAATAATAATGGTAATAATAAAGTATAAAAGACGGCTTAATGTATTGCAAAAAGAGTCGGTAAAATAAAGATAAGTCAAAAAAAAAAAAAAATAAATAAAAATTTAAATAAGGATTGAAAAATAAAAAAATAAGAGTAGGGTTTTGAGATGGGGAAAATATGTCAGTCGGTGTCTATCCCCCTAGTAACTTTTGAGGGATTAGTCCGGTTCGATTTTTTTTTATTAATTTCATTCGAAGGATTTCGTCGAGGACATCTCCTTTCTATATTTTATTTTTTGATTTGAGCAATTTTCGTAGAATTTTGAACAAAAATCTTAACATTAGCGGTTTTAGGGAAACATGAAGCAGATTTTATAAGCCATAAGATAAGATTTCATAAAATCAAAATTCTTTCAGATAATCTTATTCAAAGGAGCTCTCGACGTAAAATATTTCTTGATTTGAACAATTTTTGCTCAACTTTGAGCAGTTTTAAAAATTTTAACTTTAGCACCTGTGGCTAAGTATCAATCCTATATAAATCCTGATCTAGCAGAAGGATTTGCTTGAAACAAACTTTATGGGAGGGATCTTTTGGCGTAGAACATGTACAGATACGAAGTTTAACCAGATATAAACGAACCTATTTATTTTTTGATCGGGATTTTAAAGGATATTTATGAATGATTTTGATGAATTTAAAGGATATGAGTGAAAGAATGAATGAACAAATAAGGGAATAAATGAATAAATAAATGAATGAATGATGAAATACATGAATAAAGGAGTGAGTGATGAATATGCATCAACCATTGAAAAAGGTATATTTGAGGTAGTTTGCAACTACAGCTAAAGGAGAAAGACATAAATATAGATGGCTAATAAATTAGTCGTTGGTGTATACGGGAAAGTAGGCTCGGATAGTTCTAAGTGGAACTTCTTGTTAAATTTTACTTTTTTTTAGTGTTAGGAAAACATATGAAAATTAATTATAGAAATTTTAATGTTGAGTTTTCTTAACTCTCGTTTGCTATATGTACATGCTAACTCAATTTATAAAACACGTGTTAATTAAGTAGAAAATATCTGTTTCGCTGTTAGAACCAGTTTAAGTTTGCATCCGTAATTTATATACAAGTTTTGCAAGACATAACCATAGTAAGTTTGGAAATCTTTCATTTTTAATATTTCCCTCGAGATTTTTCTTAATTGCCTTATTTTAAGTAATGAAGTTACTTACCCACTTCCAACAAGGAAGCACAGTTTTAATAATTGATAAGTCGTAAGAGTTTCTGAGCATTTTTCATATTCAAGAATTTCACAGCGCTTATGCGCGCATAATTTTATCAAGCACGTACTCTCAATTACCAGCACTGGTAATTTAATTATGTCTAGAGTATTCCTAGAATAATGTTTTGTGAAATACATGCAAAAGCCGTTTATAAAATATGTAGAAATTTGCTTCTTCTGAAAAATATAAGAGTTTTCCTTTTTAAAGAATCTTTTAAAAACTACTGTTCTTCAAATAATTGTTTAAAAAAAACTTAAAGGAGTGAAAAAAGTTGCTTTAAAAATGCGGTTTGATATAACGATAGCGTAGGTTAGGAAATGTGTGTTTGTAATGGCTAGGCGTTGTTTAATCTACATTCGTTACTGAAATTTACCCGAGTTTCTATTTTTTTAATACATACGTATTATAATATTTGAAATACAAAAGTAAGATGTTGCACGCGTGTTGAGAAAGTGGTTCATCGAAAGTTTCAGCTTGTTTATCGTAATCGTTTGTACAGTAGAACCTCTCTTAACGGCTCCGGATTAACCGGCCTTTGCTTTATCCGGCCCATATTTTCAAAATGCAAAAAAAAAAAAAAAATCTTTTAGAGCTCTAATTAGATGGAAGAAACAGATGCTGCGGTACTCTGGTGAATTTTTTCGTGAAATTCTTATCTCCCCGGACAAAAGCGACATTCCTATGACGGAGAGAGGGAGGGGGGGGGGGCTGTTCTGGGAATCCGCGTACGGGTCCTATGAAATGAAATGTGGCTATTGGTAGGTGCCGTGGGTCAGTCAATTCAGCCTTGCCAAGCGCTTGATAACTGGTATGTAACTCTCAAAGAAACTGTACTAAAGTGCAGTAAATCATCACACCTCCACTCTCTCTTTTAAATTGTGTAATATGTCTCCCATTTTTTGCTATCCCCCGCTTTAACCGCATTTTTACTTAACCGGCTTACCATCGATCCCAATTAAGCCGGTTAACAGAGGTTCTACTCTATTTGACCTTAACATCGCATGAAATGAGATATGTGGTTAAATGTTTAAGAGTAAGTCTCAAAGTTCAAATAAAATTTTAGTTAACTTATCTATTCTCATTGGTATTTACTGTATATGTGTTATCTATGTGATGAAAGGGAATACCATGTTGAATTGACATTTTGCTGGATAATCTCAATAATATATAACTTAAGAAACACATTTTCGCATTAAAATTGTAGCATTTCTTTTCTACCGTGATTCATTGAAATATCTTTCCAAATCTACTTCAGTAACTGAAGTCTTTAAAGTAGGAATCAGACTGTAGAGAATTACTTCATTTGAGCTCAAGTTCGTCTGACAAGTTATTTCTGCGCTTTGGGATGCACTTAGCCTACTACGTGAAATACTAGAATATTACTTGAAACAAAAGCAGCCCTTAAAGCTAGTATGTGAAATGATTTGAAAATAAAAAACCATGTCTCTAAGAAGAGAAAGGCGTAAGTAAAATTTGAAAGTTCGTATCAGACTGGTGGATCAGGATTTCGGCTTGAATGTCAACAAAGGCAATTTGTTTTTAAACAAACATCAAGAATTTACTCAGTTGATTACAATTTCAATACTAATTTTTCGTTATAAGCGCAAATTTTATTTTTCCTTTATAATAAAATCTGCATTTGTAATCAACAAGAAAAGATATCATATGTCTATAGAAGAAGAATAATAAACTTATTAACGAATCAAAGGTGTTCTCTACAAACTGTAAATAAATTTCATGAATGGTAAATCGAATTTTATCGCTACTTTGATAAAAAATTACTTTTATACCAAAGCTGAATTCCTCTTAGAAATGCAGCACATGATAAAAGTTATCAAAAGGAATTTCTTATGAATACTACCCCTAGAGTCTTCTAAGGAATTGCTACTGGACACCAAAGAATCATTTTTTATAAACTACATTTAAATACGAAGCAACATCTTTCAATTCCCTTACTTTTCAGTTTCACTTTAAAAAGAGAAATTCAAGAACTATATCAATTTATTCTTTCTTCGAAATATTCTTTTAAAATCAAACATTTCACTGATAGAAAATTTTCTTTGCGTCACGACAGAAAATGTGATCATTTTATGTAGGAAAAACATCTTCAAAGAGAATTCAGAAAAGGGGTTCTTGTTAATATTTATAAAATGCGTCTTTATTTGTTCATACATTTTCAAATACTTATCTAGGAATGGGACTTCCCAAAAAATCTTTCTATCTCTTAAAGTAAAGTTCTAATGCATCTAGTGCAATCGATTACTTTTAGTACCACAGTCGATGGAGGTTACCAAATTCATTCTATTGGTGACTTTGAAATGTTGTAATCACCATTAAGTCTTCGAAAAAGTAAAGTCTTTCTTCTCTTGAAAGAATTGGTAGTCTCTAAAATGCTGACTTCTTCTTTTAATTCTTTTCAGGGATTTTCTTGGAAAGTGTTTTTTGATAAAAGCTTTCTAATGAGTATTCTCCGAACAAAAGGTTTAATCTGTGAATTGTTTAGGTTTACAGCTGAGAATAACCAATATTTGAAATGCTGCATTCAATTCATTGTTTTTCTTACTTTAGAAAGTTGCAAAAATATAAATTTTATTAAATACATATACGCAATATCTGTACGTCTTTCTTTATTTTGATTCTCAACAACGGTTGCAGAAGAGATGTATCTATGAATGATTTCTTCTTATGCTGTAAAAATAAAATTGTTTCTTATTATTGCTATTATCAATGTTTTTTTTTAATATAGAGCCTGAATTAGCCATTTATAAGTTACAAAACTTTGCAAAAAGAAAGATGAATTTTTTAAAATTCAAATAACGTCATAAAACGCTAAATAAGTTATATTTAAATCCTATTGCAGCAAAAAATACTCGGAATATTTATTTGTTAATTTTTACAATAACTCTTTATTTTTATTTACGTTCCTTTGGGTATAATTTTTATCAGAAGATACAATTTTTACGTATCAGCCTTTCAACCACAGCCCACGTTCACTAAAACGTATTTCCTGGTTCAAGTATAATGAGTAAATTAAGGTTTTAATTCGCACTTCATCATTCATATCGTTTGCTCTGGCTTTACTTATACCTTGATCTTGCTTTGACTGCTCATTTTTTAGGGAATTCGATTCGGTAAAATATTTTATGCAACTGAAGCCATTTCAGGAATAAAACCTTAATTAATGTCCAAATACTTGCGAAATTGCATTACTGACGTTTTAACGATGAAACAGCGGGAAAATATTTTAAATACACTTAAAAAGCCCTGGAAATCGCGGGATGTGTAATTTTCGCTACATTTTTTTACGTTGCACGTGGAAATCGCGTTATAAGCAGTCAGAAGGTGAATAATTTACTCAGAATATGTTCGCAGAAGCAAAGTAAAACAACCTTCCCAAAACCTTTTTTTTTTGCTTCTTTGAGTCATTTTCTTAGCATATGTCCCTTGGACCAAGCTGAACTGCAGAATATCGAATGTTCTCCTTGCTGAACGTATTTGGAGTACTACCCACACTTCGTACTACCTGTTTCTTTGCACTATTTTAGAGCGCAGTCTGGCCTATTCTTCCGGTTTTTCATATGCGCAATATCTCCAGGTTTTTCCTTATGTGGCATTCATATAGGCAGCATGCTATCTTCTGAATTTCTACCTTGCAGCATGGCACCAATTTATCTCAAAACATTGTTAAATGGCTATTGTACTCAAATCTTACAATTTATTTTCATTTTACTCAGTTAAACCTTAATCAAATGCTTATTTCATTATATCCTACGAACATTAGTATTATCCAAGCCTTCCAGTAGTTAGAGTAATATAAAGGAAAAAAACATATTCCATAGTAGTTAAGCTCTAGTAACTGCACAAGTATTACGCCATAAGAATTAAGCTCTAGTAACTGCACAAGTAGTATGCCATAAGAGTTAAGCTCTAGTAACTGCACATGTAGTATGCCATAAGAGTTAAGCTCTAGTAACTGCACAAGTAGCATACCATAATAGCTCAGCTCTAGTAGCAGTACAAGTAGTATACCATAAAAGTTGCGCTCTAGTAACTGCACAAGTAGTATGCCATAAGAGTTAAGCTCTTGTAACAAGCACAAGTACTATACCATAAGAGTTAAGCTCTTGTAACAAGCATAACTACTATACCATAAGAGTTAAGCTCTTGTAACTGCACAAGTAGTATAGTATAAGAGTTAAGCTCTAACTGCACAAGTAATACACCATAAGAGTTCAGCTCTATTAATTGCAGAAGTAAGAATAGCAAAATATTATATATCTTAAATTAAATGCACGTTTTAGGAGTAAGTTCTCATTTTAACCTTTCATTGCATTTTTTTTTTTCGTTACTCACACAATATGTATTTTTTAAATAATTCCTTCATTTTGAATTATTCACTGAGAACCCTTATTGCCAGCACCAAGACGATTTTCATGAAGATCATGTAACATCGATATGTATATACAATCAAGTTCTTTCGGCAAACTTGTCTGTCTAAAATATTTAATTTTTTTAGCTTCTTTGAAATGCTTCACTCATAATTATACAATTTTATTTTTGTGAAAAGAAAGAATTTTACATTTGTTTTTCATCAATCACGCATTTATGACTATTCAAATTAACATAGATAGTTTTCTGATACCAATTTCAAGCAGCATTGCATTTTATATGTATAATGACCGCAGTGCCATTTATTTTATATTGCTGTAGCTCTAAAAAATTCATACATAGAACTACAGAGAGCAATCATGAAGACTTCAAACTCTTACGGCGAAGACATTTATTTTTATTCAAACAGATGTTTTCTAAATTAGCATGTTCATGTTAAACAAAATATTTTTAAAAATAGGCGTCATAACACTTTTGAAATGACAAAACTTTGTGTCTAGGTGACGGTCTTGCATTATTCATATCTTTGTTTTGGGAGTAATAAGAGCATTATTTAAGCTCTGAATAGCAAAGACACTTAATTTATTATGCAATCTCAAGCTTCTCTCAGAAAGGGGAAAACGTTTTTGAAATTTTATTTACTTCGTATTCCTTAGAGAAAAACATGTATGCCTTCAGATGTTAAATTTAAAAGATAAAAAAGTAATATTCTATTAATCTTTCTGATGTCTCCATTATTTTAATCTCAACCGCATATTGTATTTTTACCTTTCATTTGGGATGCGAAAAAAAAGAAACGCGCATTAGAGGGATCATCTTATGATATTTACAGCTTACTAAAAAAGTTTAGGAATTAGGTGTGCAAAATGTTTGTCTTCATTGTGCTAATGCGCCAGATTTTTCTCATTTTTTTAAAAAATAAATAAAATGACATTGTTTCATATTTATAACAAACTAAATGCTACTTTATGTCTAAACATAGTTATATACTGTCACAGTTAACCTGCGCCTTTATATTTTATATGTGATTTGGCATGTCTAAGAAAATACTTGACGATTTATACAGAAAACTCTTTTTATATAGAAAATTCAGGACCATTATGTATTTCAATTTACGTTTTGCCACGAAGACAAAGAACAAAAAATTGAGGAAAACGAACTCTTCAACATACCCTTTAAAAATACGTTTGAACTGTAGCATAAGATGATGATGCTTTTTGAAATTATTTGCGAACATTTTAAGGTGAATTGTACTTGAATTTCTGAATGTATGCTGAATTCTTGGTCGGATTGCATCACGTGGGGAATGGATTACGTTTCATACCGCTTCCAGCTACTAGATGGGTGGAGAAGATAAAATAAGAGAACTCAAAACAGCTCTAATAACCTTTCCAATAGCTGTATTGTTTTAATGAGGTTAGCGGGGTGATTTCAAAATGTATTGGTGATAGTAATGAAATAAAGCATAAATTTATATCTTGCAGAAGCGAATCTATGTAAAAATTAGAGAAGATTTTCAACTTGTACTTATCAATGTTTTTTTTTTTCAAATATCAAGTCCCCATGCCTTTATTGATTATTTTTGAAAAATCGGTGCAACAACAGATTAATCAGTCAAATTCCAAGCAGGGTGGTTTTGAATGGCTGACTTGACTTACTACTGCATTCTGAAACATTTCAAAAAAAAAAAAAAAAAACACTAAGAATGACAAACTAAAATATTTGTTTTTGGCACATTACAATATCATCGTAAGTTTTTTTTTTTTTTTTTAAATTAATTACTAGGTTATTGAACGTAGGAAGTGGATAGCTACGAATGAGTCACATATGTCCCAGTCGTAAAATATATATATATATTTTATGTTTCATTGTAGTTGACCTAGTTAGTAAATACCGTTTTTCTAAACGATTTGTACGCTTCTGAGAACAGTGCTAAGTTGTGGGAACATTAGATACGTTTAAAGTACACTACTCCCAGGCTATGCGTATAAATCCAACTGCGAAACAATGTGCAAAAACTAAATGTCACTTAGTTTTTTAAACTCAAATATTAATCCATATTGGAAATGGGGTCGTTACAGTTTTAAAATAAAGCACTGAAAAGAGATGGATGCGTTTGGAGAAAATAAAGATTTTTGTATGGATGCAACAGTTCCATGTACAAATATAATCTTCGATATTTTAATTAGCCCTAATATTTTATAAATTATTAAGAATTTTAGGTACCTCTCATTTTTCCCAAACATTTACTTAAATACGTAAGAATGTTCTCTTAAATTTGAAATAAGAATTCTGTTAAAGTAGGATTTTTTTATTATTATTATTTTTCCGAGATAAAAATATTAGAGTTGTTTTCTTGAGGGTTTGGAACTGATTCTTTAAAAAAAAATACAAGATTTACACAACTCAAAAATAACATAACTATCTAAAACAAGTTTGTAAAAAATCAGGTGAGACTAAAATTTACGAAAATAAAAACAAAATCTCAACAAATTTTATAAGTGCATCCAGTTTCTGTTAATTCCTCGTACTCATTACTTAAAATCAAAAAAGTTTTCATAGAAATTTAAACGCATCATGATAATGTTTTCATGAGCAGTTTTAGTGTTGTATTTTGTTGGGAAAAATTTTTAGGTGTTTAAATGATAAATATATATATATATGGACAATAGTTTTGTTATTTCGGAAATAATTGTTACCAGATAAAATAATTTCACACTTTCAATTTTTTCATACAAGTAACTATCGCCAATTTGCAAAATCAAAAATGCATAGCAAAATTCCTTTGCAGTAGTTTACTCAATTTATCTTTGCATAAGAGATAATTAAATGTACCAATAATGCTCCGTTATGGAAAGGCTCAAATGTTGATCGTTTGAAGCACGAAGAACTTTGATTTAAGAACATCCTTATAAAAATACGAAAACATCACAAACCTTATGAATTTTCATCATTGCAAAACCATTAATTATTCAAACATTTGAGTGCTTATTAAAATTCGATTTCCAAATTCTTCGATTTTCTTGAGCACAATTACACGCTCTGCTGCTGCGAACAACAATTAAGTTCACTTCTTTAAAACGAAACATATTTTTTAACCAATCAATATTAATCACCTTAACGCTTTGCATCAAGCGTCACTGATTAATGCCTGCCAATAACCAACACGCAGGCAAACTACAGCCCACGGAAGTTTAAATTTCCATCTGCCACTGTCGAAGAAATCTTCAGAACTGAAGTTTTCTATAAATTCAATCAATAAATATTCGTCGAAGCGAGGAAGATATAATTTCGTTACTGTGTCCTCCCAACCCCCTCTAGTCTTCTAATTGATCCTTTGTCCGCAAGGGCTGAGGAAGGGACACGCTCTCCCCTCTCATACCCTATATTTTAATTTGGAATAGGATCCTTCAGACGTGCTGCTAAATTGATTTATGGAGTAGTTTGCAATGTCCTTTCAGCAACAATAATAATCCTCCTTTTCGCTTGAGGAAACTAAATAATGACTTACGGGGCTTTTTTTTTCTTCTTCTTCTTTTAAAGATTTTGAGAAGAAAAAGTATTTGGGTTATGTCCAGCATTTTTAATGGAGAAAAAATTGTGTAAAATTATATTCATGATGCTCCTTTTATTTTGGAAAAAATATTTTAAATTTTTTTTTTGAATGAAATACATTATCTCTTGCTTTAAATATTATTTTAATTGAGATATCTATGTATACAAAAGTTCACTACTTTTAATTAAAATATGTACATATTTTTGGATAGATTTTTATTTTATTACAGCGTTTCTCAACCTTTCAGTATTCGCGGCCCAATTTTCTATCATAATTTTCATCCCCCCTCCCCTTACCATAAAATGTATACAACAATAATGTCTATGAGTACTGATTCTGTTTTTGAATTATTTTTAACTAACTGCCAAAACAATAGTAAAAACAAGTAATTTTAGAAATAAAATTAATTTAGTAATAAATCACTATTTGAATTTTGGGCAGGAGTAGAGGATGATTTTTCTGCACTAAAAACAAGGGCATTTCGCATCCTATTACCATTTTCAACATCCTCAACAACTTTTGTGAAACTGGATTTTCTGCTGCGGCTTCTTTGAAGACAAACTATAGATCTCGGCTAAATATAGAAACAACCGAGGGTGGCTATTTCTAATATTAAGCCTTCCTTCGAAAAATTTTGCTTTGAAAGACATACCCAAGGAAGTCACTAATAATTATTAAATTTGTTTTTCATTTAGTATGTTTTGATTTAGTAATTTGTTTTACTTTTAATAGGTTATTAAATATGTCGAAATGTATTTTTGTTTTCTATGTGTATGTGTGCTTTCCTTTCAGTCAGTTAATCAATTTTTTAAAGTAATGTTTTCTCTTGGATATTTCCGCGCCCCCCTTCTCGTGTGCTCGCTCCCCACTTCGGGGGAGAGGTTGAGAATCGCTGCTTTACTAAGACATTTATAACGTAATAAAAGCTAAAAAGTTACTTTTAAAATAATATCTATCAGTGACTTTACTTCCAGATTTCGCTGCTGTACTTACATAAGAAGAAGTACAATTACATCCAATGTAGTTATTTGGCCGTGATGGCATTATTGTTTTGAGTTCTTATATTTAACAAAATGCGACAACCATCAATCGTCAAGCTTAATCACCTTCTTTAACTGCTGAGCATTCGATTGCTCCTTTATTTGCTTGTTGTAATCCTAAATGTTCATTTAATTCCAAGTATTTCCATAGCAAGCAGGAAAGTATTTTTTTGTGAAATTACCTTGAGCCAGAAGCTGTACTAAATACCTTGGTAATGTGATCTCTTTCGAGGTACAGTAGAACATCTTTAACCCGAACCCCCATAATCATACCGTCACTAATTTGGACGCCGCGCGGGGGAACTAAATTGATGAACTCCCTTATTCTCTGCAAGCATGGACGTATACGCCGCGCTCGAGAAAAACAGCTTGGAAAAAAAGCTGAGGAGTGTGAAATGACTGATGCAACAGAATGGATCAACAGTGACAAGAATGATCCGGGAGATCACATTTATAATGTAGATGAGATTATTTCCACCGTCACCAAGAAAAACAAATTTGAAGACAGCAGTGACGAAAAACAGACTTTTGATTCGGAACCATACCTTGCTGATGCGTTATAGTCGAGTATGAAATGGTATGAAAAGCCGTGGAAATGCTGCTTCCCTCAATTGATAGCCTTGAAACAAATTCGAGACTTAGCAGCCAAAAAAAACACACTTTATCATTGGTTCTGAAGAAAATGAGTCACTTTTCTTAAATTTTAAAACATTGACTAATTAGCACATTATGCACAGTAATACAGTACTTTACCGCATTGAATATTTATTGGTATATTTTTTACAATTGGGACTGCTTATATTCTATGTGTACTATTAATTAAATAAACAATATTTTACACTGCGAAGCATTTCTCTTTTATCTGTAACATTTATGATTCGTTTTAACCACGTTCTAGCTGTTGCTGTGTACAGTGCTGTGAAAAGCTTACTATTTACTGTAGTATGAACTCCCCCCGGTCCCAATTAGTTCGGAATAAAGAGGTTCTACTGTATATTCATTTCTCTGCAAAAGGGAGGCGGTTATAAACTTGAAACTATTTTACTGTTGCTCTAAAATATTCATAATTTCAAGCTGTGTTCAGTAATATTGCGCAACTAATTTAAAGGCTCCGTTAAAATTTTGGAATCTTTTTCGTATCTTAAAAGATCTGTTTTTTTTTTTTAAGTAATAAAAAATTAACTTTTCAGTAATTGTAAATTTCGGAATGAGAACGTAAGTACGGTACCCTCCCCAATATTTATCACTTATCGACAGTGATACACAAGGGTGTCATAGTCGGATTCAAGAGGTCAATTTGCTCAAGTATCGATATGAATTGTTAAGGAGATTTTTTTGATGGATGCTGCGTAGTGTAATGAAGAGATATGGATATACAATAAGGAAAAAATATTTAAATTTTTTGGTAAAATATATAGAATAGTTTAGCCTCAAATAGAATGTTTTAAATTTGAATGTTATAGATTAGCGTCTGAAAAGAAGATATAAATAACATTTGTTTTATTGCTATGTGCTGTATACTTACTATTTTTACTCCATGTGATGAAAAAGACTAGTACATAGTTGGTCATTTCTAAAATCATGTTCATGCCAAGTGTACTTGTTTCAGGGTTATGAAGTGAAAAATGGTTCCTTCAGAGCAAGTGTATACTGTATATTTTGCTAATTTGTACCTCACACCCTTATTCTCCCACATTTTAATGAAGAATATTTCCTAGAACATATTCCTTAAATAAGGAATAGCAATCTCGGAAGTGGTAAACCACTTCTTCCTAAAGAAAGGCTTTGGAAATTTGTTGCTCTTAATGAAAAGCTGCTTAGAAATGCATGGAGCTTTAAACTTTTAGCTGATTGTTTCAAGAAGTTTAAACTATTCAGCTTGTGTTGATATTTCACACCTAACATGCCTGAATGACTGAAGTTTTTCGCTTGATATTCAAGGGCTGAAACTGGTTTTATATATTGTAATAAGTATTTTTTTAAGCAAGGAGAGATCTCTTTGACTCATTACCTACATTTAATATACGCCTTATAAAATTTTGGAATAAGTACAAAAGTGAGTCATTTGCTCTTTTATCTATATTGAAAATTTAGGTGAATCATGTCTTTTCAGTGAAAATATCATATTTTAAAGGGGGGGGGATTGTATGACGACAAAAAATGTTTACACCTCCTATCCGCTCTCTAAAAAACTCTCATTAGGCAATCACAGTAACAAATGCCTAGATGTAAATTATATTCCGTTGTATAATCAGTACATGATTTCCAGGTTTTCATGTAGTCCCCTTTGTTTAACAATTGTTTTACTTATGGGAAAGAATAATATGTTAAACATACAGGTGAGGAATATTTAATTGGACGATTTTATGGGTCACTATGACTTTCAGGAGTTTTGGTCTTTTAGTTAGATTTATTTCCTCTTTTTGTCGAAACCCAAACTACATTGTAAAACCTTTTTGTCCGAAAATACACATAAGAACCCCTTGGATAACATTCATCCTGAGTCTGAGATAGCATTTTAGAGACTTAAAACAGGAAATTATAATATCTTTAAAAAAAGCAATTAGAGTAAATAAAAAACAGAACAAAATTGATAGCAACATATGCTGCGCCGTAGTAGTGATGACATCTGGCGGTAAGCCGAATTACTATTTCTTGCACATAAATTCGAAGGTTAGTTCAGAACTTGAACTCTCGCCGGAGTTAGGAGGATGGGCTGCCGACGGTTAGGCTGCTCTTTAGAGCTGAAAAAACCGCACGTCAATGATATGTAATGCCTCTTTTGACAATTTTGAAACTTGTAACCAAAAATTACCGAGGAACTTGAATCATAGGTTTTTAATGAGCACTTGCGTAACTTGACAGAACTTAATCTGTAGTTGTACAGAGTGTGTGTTAAAGCAAGAATTGTGTTAAGAAAATGTTATCAAGGTACTTGATTATTTGGTTTTAAAGAGTTCTTCCTAAATTTACAAAAACACTAAGTTTCCTTTCCGCACTGTTACAGAATTTTTTAGTGTAAAAATGATTATCCTTATGCCGGAAATTACTCAATTTTATGCCATTTTGCACCTGAATTATGTAAGCACATTTTTTTGTCTTAACAAAATTAAAATTATAAAGTGATCATGCTTTCAAAAAAAAAAAACCAAGAAATTTATTCGTTTACAGGATCGAGAACTTGTATTATTAGTGTTTTAATTTTTTCTCCGTAGTGGCAACAAACTACTTAAAGCAATTATAATTATAATCCATTCGTACACGCCAAATTATTTCCTGATCATTCCTCTAAGAAAATCACTAACATATTCTTAAAATATCCCATTATGACTTCGCATTTTAAACGGAAACCGAAAGGACATTTTCTCCATTCATCAGTTTTCACTTATGACCACAAAGACAGTCATTTGTAGCGACCCTGCTGTTAATGAGAAAAATATTTCTTTGAAAAATGAAGATCAAGCAGAGCGTTAAAGGCACTGCGTTTAGTCCCTCGATTAAAGAAGACAGCAGCGATTTCCCTGGTGAACTCATTATTTTAGAATTCATCAAAAGATCACATGCTTTTGACATCAGTCAAATAATGCTTGCATAGGCATGAATATTTTTAGCTTTAATGAGAGCAAAGTTTAAAAAAATCTAGAATTAATGTATGCATTTTTGAAATGTTTCATAATTTGAGCACATGATAGATGCTTATTAGATGTTAAAAAAAAGATAAAAAAAAAACAGGTACATTTATTGCATTCCGTATGTGTGTGTTTATAGAAAACACTCATAAATATCTCTTTACCCTACATGTGTTAATTATTACGCAATATATCTCAATTTTAAGCCATTTTTTCCATAGTTTTCCCACAGTTTCCGTCCAAATGTTCAAGCATATTAAGGCATTAAAGTAGGTGAAATTAACATTTGATACAAACTTAAAACTTGCATGTTCCCTTAATTTCAGTAATTTTTAATGCTCGTTCGTGTGTTTTAATAATTTTTCACTATTTCCATGCAGAAAATAAGAGTTTAGGTGTAACCTTTTGCTCATTTTTGGAACAATAAAAAAAAAAAGAAGAAAGAAATTGAAGGAAAAGTAAAAGAAAGAACAAAAGGGTGGGGGGAAGAAACAATTTTAGCACCTATGGGAACACATATATAAATTATGGATAAAAGGTTCAATTTGCTTTTAACAAGCTTTTAATTTGATGTTTTAACATTAGCGCTCCCTGCGGGGAAGCATATATGAATCCTTATCCCTGAAGCAAAAATCAGATTTGTTTCGAAGAAAATTTGTTGGAAAAACCTTCTGCTCTTGACATAACGTGCACAGAACAAGGACTTTTTTATGCAAAAGTAATTAGGTATTTATGAGGAACCATAGAGATACGTTTTTGAAAGATGATTTTAGCTTAATACTGTCATAAAAGAGAAAACAAATGCGCAAATTAAATCATTACGTATTTAATTACAAATTTATAAAAACGCCTATTTTTTTAAATTTACGTAGCTGTTTGTTCGTCACATCTTGTGTTACAAAACGTTTTAGGGGAAAATTTAAGCTATTCGCGTTAACGACATAGAATACGTTTAAAATTGAAATCGTCAAGAAGAACGATTAGAAAAATAAAACTTTTGTTTCTGCAAATTTAGAAAATTCGTAGTGTTTCTCACAATTTTTTCCCCGGATAACTTTTATTCTCGGGAATACACCTGTTTTTTTTTTTTATTTCTTTGGAACCCTACTCGTATTACTTTCCATACTGGTCATTTGAATAGCCGAACTATTAAATTAATTTACAAAAAAGTATTCGTTTTTATGCAAGACATGTGTTTAGACACACTACTTTCTTTAAATCTGCAAACCTTAAAGCATTTGATAAAAGTAATTTCAAACAAAGGAGTTTATTTTTCTCTTTTAGTTTAGATTAGGAGTTTATATAACGATACATACAATAGTACCAAAAAATATATGCATATGTTTCATGGATGTATACCTCAATAAGATTGTCTTTTTATATAACCAAAAAGACCCAATTATTTAATGTAACACACTATTGAGGAAATAATCTTCATTTCTGCATGATCTTCGTGCGGTAATGTTTTTCTCCACAACGAATTTGCAGAATTATCTGTGATTTTAAAACAAAACTATTGACTTAATGTATACGCACAGGGTTCTTCAATTAAAATTACATTGCTTAGATCATCGTAGAACTCGTTATTATAGACGTATGTTCTTTAAACTTCGTATATATATTATATAGACCGTGGAAAAAATAAATATTCAATAAGAAAATACCAATTAAAAATGTTACCATTATGCGAGACGGAGACACATGAGAAAAAACTATACATATTTTAAAAAAAGGAACATAATTTTCTTCACCAAATTTGATACAAATGTGCATCCTATTTGAGTCAATCACGTGTTTAAAACGTGTTACAGTATATTTAACGATAGTAAGAACAATTTATCACTGAGATTCAGCAATTAGGCGGTGATAAGGGCAAATGATAGAAAAGCAGAATATCCTCAACTAATTTTTAAAACATTGATTATGTTTCTCTTTTTTCAATACTATATATAAAGTAGATTCCGTATGTTTTATCTTTGTCCAATGCTCCATATAATAAAGATTCCACATGTTTCTCTTTTTGCAATATTCCATATAATGTACATTCCGAAAGATTATCTTTTTTCAATGCTCCAAATAATTTAGATTCAGTGTTTCAATGACATACGTCTATTAGAAACAGCTATACGTAGGTCTCAGCAGGGTCTCTTCAATTTTAACCACTTCTGTACATAATATTGAAAATTAAAAAAGCCTTCTCTTATACTGAAAGAAATACTTGAAATTGAAGAGGAAATTTTCGGTTTCTTAATTAAAAGTGTAAGAGTAAAATTATCATTATTCTGTAATTTATCAAAACGTCATTTTGTCAATAATGAAAATTAAAGACGACACACGTCAGCGGAAAGAGGATGAAACCAATCATTTTAAAATGTAATACAATGACACATTATCCTGGAACTTTATAATTTGCTGTAAACTTTTATGTATAACAAAATGAATGAAAGAGTGTTGATGAAGGAAAAGTTGAACGAAAAAACAGAAAGGGGAAAACAATATTCCTTTATTTCTTTTTACATTGGGAAGGGGAAAGCATTTTTTGCTTTTAACCGAATGACAGTTCTACTTACAGCTGATATTACATTATATTTTCTGCAGGGAAAAAACTATTTCCATAAAATCATGTACAGTTAAATGGAAAATAAAGGATAAATAAATATGAATATTTGATTAACATACATATAGAAGGCCATGTGACAATAAATAGTTTAAAAAAGGGGGAAAATCACCCTAATTTTCAAGTGACAAAAAACACAAGTGACAAAAAGCTTAACGTGAGAGGATTCAAGTAAAATATTTTTTTACAAAATGTTAGTCTTCATTTGCTGCTTTTTTCAACCTTGAAGAAATATATTTGTAGTGTTACGATATGAAAATATATATATATATATATATTTGTGTGTATAAATATAATGATAGTTTCGCCGGAGCTAATCAAACCGTAGCTACTATGAGAACAGCAGCCAATCAGAAGCGAGATCTTATCAGCGAAGTAAGCGTTTAAAATTCAAACAATGGCTTATCTAGACAATGGAAACGATTGTTATGTGTTCCTTTTATTTAAATAATTTCAACTATTTTTTAACCGACTTCACAAAGGAAGGAGGTTATACATTCATATTGTATGTCTGTCGTTTTTGTTTTTGTTTGTTTGTCCACTCATAACTTCTCACCGGATGAACCGATTTTCATCATTTTTTTTAAAATCGATCGAGGGTGGTTTCCATACGTCCCGTAACTTTATTTGAATACATTCGATTCGTAGAACAAAAGTAACGGGCAGAAATGTAGTATGTTTTTTGATTTTTCATCCATAACTTTTGAATAAATGAACCGATTTTGATGACTTTTTCGAAAATTGATAGAGGACCGTCTAACTCAAATATCGCACATCAATTTGACTACATTTGCTTTTTAGAAAAAACGTTACGGGTGAAAAATAGGTATTTTTTATTTTAATTGAAAAGGCTGGACTTGATTTTTCTTTGTTGGGAAAACTATTAATAAATATAAAACTCATTGTTAAAAAAGTTTTTTTTTTGCCATTGTGCTATAATAAGAGTTTGACTGAAGGCCTCTCTGAGGCAAAAATTAAATCCAATCAGTTTGTTTGCTAAAATCGACTACAAAACGGAATTTTTCATACAAATGATTAGTTTTTAGTGTCATTCATTCAAAGAAAGTTTGCCCTTTGATATGGATTTTTTACAAATAGAGTATTTAAATGAAAAATGTAATTACACTAAAAAGAATAAAATAAAATTGTTTTTGGAAAAAAAAATAGAACCGACTTCAAATTATAAAATGCGCTAAAAAGTGAAAAATAAATTAATTCTTTAAACAACATCGATGTGACTTTTAAACAAAGTTTTAGAAGTCGGTGCAAAATTATGAAACTAATTACCATTAAACCATGTGCTACTTCATATTGGAACTGTTGCTAATTCTGGGCCATTTATATTTGTAATTGATTCATGATTACAAAAGATTTTTATATATCCTAATTTTGCACCAACTTCTAAAACTTTGTTTAAAAGTCACATCGATGTTGTTTAATGAATTAATTTATTTTTCACTTTTTAGAGCAATTTATAATTTGAAGTCGGTTCTATTTTTTTTTCCAAAAACTATTTTATTCAGTTTAATATCTAAATCGGCAACACTTTTGGGAATATTTGGCTCTAACGTCTTCTCAGGTGTTTATATTTTAAAATTTTGGTCGCTAAGGTAAACCTTACATTCCTTGAAGCTTTAAAACGATATCTTTGTTACCAAATATGACTAAACACAAATCTTAACCCTACAGTGCATAGTGTAGCCATTTGGCAACACACGTCTTTACTCCCATACCAGCTTTTATAATAGTTTTGAAACATTTTTTTTTTTTGCAAGAAGTATCATATAATCCTAGATTTATGTTATTAGCTCATAAAATTGCAACTAGATGCCGACATAAGTTAAATTTTGCCAAATATGTTTGTTAGTTTGGAAATTTAAGTTCAGAGCCAAAAACGTAAAAGTAAAGCAACAACATTCAGCAAAAAAATTATTTTTTTCAGTACAAAAAATTGGTAATTAAAGAGTGATTGTTCGTTTATATTTTTGTTGTATTCAGTTTCATTTAATTCCATAATTAATTACCCAGTTAACAAAATACATTTGTAGCCATTTGGCAACACCATGCAGAAAGCAGGTATAAAACTACAAAACCACATTTGTTCCAATTTACGTCTGAATTCATAGTAGAGAATAAAATGTAGTTAAATTTGCAATTTCAAGGGTTCAATAAGTCTAACAGTGGACAGGGTGGCGTACTGGTAAGGCGCAGGTCCCGGAAGCCCAAGATCGCAGGTTCGAACCTGGCCCAAGTCTGGATTTTCAAGATGCAGAATATTGTCTGCGCCTATGTCACATAATTGTGCGATATGTTAAACATGAATAATGATATTAGCAGTAATTTCCAACTGGAACTGTATGTCTAAACAAATTACATTTTAAGATATCATGTTTCAAAAATTATGCTAATTATGTCATTAAATATTAATTAGGTAAATAATATTTTGGTTAATATGATATTTCCCTCTAAAATGTCATCAAAGAGATATCACTGATCAACTGTAGAAATAATGGATTTTTTTAAATCAAAACTAAAGAAAAATATTTCAAGTGTGTACGCATACCTAAAAGCATGTTGCTGCATGGTGTCGCCAATTGGCACAGTTTCGTTTTTCCTCAAAAAAACATAGTAAATTTGGTTTTTGATTTTTAAAAGTATTTTTCCTTTATCTTAATCTATTATAGAAATCAAATATATTTTTTTCAGAAGAAATAAAAAAATCATGCATTGTAGGGTTAAAATATGCAATAAAGGGTTGAGTACTGAAATTCTCCCAGTCGTTGCCTAGAGTCATAGAAATAAATAAAACGTGTGCGTAAAAATATAAGTATATTCCTTTTTAGCCTACTTTCCCGTAAAAGTAAAAAAAAATAATAATAAAGCATGAAAGAAGGCTTAATGTATCGTGAAAATATCGTTAAAAATCAAGAAAAGTCAAAAATAAGTTAAGTAATTAAATAAAGATTGAAAAATAAAAAATTTGAAAGTAGGGTTTTGAGATGGGGAAAAAGTGTGTCTGTCGGTCTGCCTGTCTGTCGGTCTGCCTGTCTGTTGGTCTGTCGGTCTGCCTGTCTGTCGGTCTGTCTGTCTGTCGGTCTGTCTGTCCGGTCTGTCCCCCCCTAATAACTTTTGAACGAATTGTCCGCTTCGAAAAAATCTTTTTGCATTCGAAAGATCTCGGCGAGGACATCTAATTTCCATGTTTTACTTTTTGATTTCAACAATTTTTTGTTCAATTTTGAACAGTTCAAAAAATTTAAACATTAGCGCCTATAGGCAAAAATGAAGCCAATTATGTAAAATTTGGGTACAAGATCCAAGTTCCCATGAACAAGCTCACTGGAAGAAGTTCTTGGCGTGAAATATTGATTGGAACAATTTTTGTTCATTTTTGAACAGTTCAAAAAAAAATTAACATACCGCCTACGGGGAAATTTCAATCCCATATAATTCCTGATCTAACGGACCGATTTGCTTGGAACAAACTTTATCGGAAAGCTCTTATGACGTAGAACATGTACAAATAGAAAGTACATCCAGAACTAAGGAGCCTATTTTCCTATGAAATTTTTTGATCGGGATTTTCAAGAATATTTTTGAATCAATGAATGATTAAATGAATAAGCAAAAGAATGAATGAATAAATGAGTGACTAAATACATGAATGAATTAATAAATGAATGATTGAATGTCTATTAACCGTTGAAAAAGGTATATTTGAACCAATTAAGAACTAAAACTAAACGAGAAAGACAGAGAGAGAGAGAGAGATAGCTAGATTATAAATTTGAATTCGGTGTATACGGGGAAGTAGGCTCGTATAGTTCTAGACGGAACTTCTTGTTAAAATTTAGAATTATGACCTTTGGATACGATTCGTTTTATTAACCGACTTCACAAAGGAAGGAGGTTATACATTCATATTGTATGTCTGTCGTTTTTTTTTTTTTTGTTTGTTTGTCCACTCATAACTTCTCACCGGATGAACCGATTTTCATCATTTTTTTTAAAATCGATCGAGGGTGGTTTCCCATACGTCCCGTAACTTCATTTGAATACATTCGATTCGTAGAACAAAAGTAATGGGCAGAAATGTAGTATTTTCATCCATAACTTTTGACTAAATAAACCAATTTTGACGATTTATTTCTTTAATCGATAGAGGGTCGTCTAACTCAAACATCGTACATCAATCCGTCTACTTTTGTTTTTTAGAAAAAATGTTGCGGGTGAAAAATAAGTATTTTTTATTTTAATTGGAAAGGCTTTGCTTGATTTTTCTTTGTTGGGAAAACTATTAATACATATAAAAGTCATTGCTTAAAAAGTGTTTGTTGAAATTGTGCAATAATATTAAAAGCAATTACAGCAAAAGTTTGTTTGCTAAAATCGACTTCAAAACAGAGGTTTTCATACAAATGATTAGTTTTTAGTGCCATTCATTCAAAGAGGGTTTGCCCTTTGGTATGGATTTTTTTTAAAAAGAGTATTTATATATAAAATGTATTTACACTAAAAAGAATAAAATAAAATAATTTTTATAAAAAAATACAACCGACTTCAAATTAAAAATTGCTCTAAAAAGTGAAAAATAAATTAAATTTTTAAACAACATCGATGTGAATTTTAAACACAGTTTTAGAAGTCGGTGCAAACATATGAGTCTAATTACCATTACACCATTGACCATGTGCTACTTTATATTGGAATTATTGCTAATTCTGGGCCACTTATATTTGTAATTGGTTCATGATTACAAAAGATTTTATCTATCCTAATTTTGCACCGATGTCTAAAAATATGTTTAAAAGTCACATCGATGTTGTTTAAAGAATTAATTTATTTTTCACTTTTTAGCGCAATTTATATTTTGAAGTCGGTTTTATTTTTTTCCAAAAATTATTTTATTTCATGGTAATTAACTTTAATTTATTTGACCCAGATGATGACAGTTTTATTTTATTTGCATTGTTGCATCGTTTCAACAATCGTTACAGTTGCCGTGTGAACAAACAAATCAAATATAATAAAAATCAACGTTTCTAGCATTTTGATGAGGCATCGCTGTATTTGCAATCTCCGTTAAAATAATGTACTCGAATTTAATATTTCTTTATTATTTTTAAACAATAGGATAGTTTTTTGCTTTTGTAATTAGATTGTCGTTAGGTAAGTTATATTTTTGTGTGCTTTTTAAGTACAGTGCATTATTCTTAGGTTACATACAATGTATGTCGTTTGTTATTGTTCTTCATTTTTGGAAAACGACTGTAGTGTATAGTTGCGTCTAAATGCTGTGCTTTCCAACCAGAGTTGACAAAATGTTTACCGCCGAGAAATTGGCGCCCAAAAGTGGGCGTTTGATCGCTCACTTTAAAAACAAAATGCAATGTTCCGGTTTTAAGCCATCGTCTCCCAACTCTACTTAATTTTGTGCAGGACTTCTGCCGCCCAAAAGTACGCCTTTTAAAATATTCGCCCTTTTGAACAGGCCATGAGTTCTCACACATATATATTTTTGATTCCAAAAAAATATGCGCAGTATAGAACGTTGTTTCTGACAGAGAATGGATCTTTTCCACGAAACTACTATAAAACAGTTTTGTTTATAATGAGCGAGCTCGAACTCGCGAAGTGATCCGGAGCAGTTCTGGAGTTTGGTGAGCAATATCGAGCTGGGGCGGGAGCCCCCTAGTATATAAACTGTGTGTGAGTGCGTTAGTGAGTTTATTTATTTATTTATTTTTTGATGTATGAAGCTTTACAATTTAAACCAAAAGGTAGTAAGGTAAAAATGTGTTATAGAACTGCACACACTTTTATTCAAGTTAGAAGACAACCTTCCTATTATCTTTTTGTCGCAAAGATGCATTTCAGCGATTTTTGTGTCGTATGAATTGAAATGCGGTTCTGTAGAAGGTGTTCCTTGGAACTACAAAACACGTGCAACAATTTCTAAAATGCATCGGTAAAAATTATCTAATGCATTTGGCTACATCATATTAAAAAAGCTTAAAACATTAGCAAAATAGTATAAAAATTCTTTCGATATGTTTTCACGTTTTCTTTACTATTCATTTTGTTTCCACTTCCATAGTAAATCGAGTTCGGGGAGAAAAAAAGAAAACGTTTCATATTTATATTGCTCTACTTCATTCGTATAATTTCGTTTTTCTCAAAAGGGCATTTTAAGTTTAAATCACTAGAGAGTGCCAAAGTATACATGACGGTGTCGGAAACGATATTGACCAGAACCAACTCTTGGATGAGTTTATTGCCATTTTCAGATGGGAAACGACGTTTTTCTGGGGTGGGAATATGCTCAGAGCAATCTCACGAAACTGATAAGGATAAATGACTTCCCGGTATAAGCTAAAATTCCGGAAGGGGGAAAATGTGAACCCCCTACTGCTGAAACAAGCGCAGAAAAATCAATCGATGGACACTGCCAGGTCATATGGCACTAACGCATTTCCGGTCTTGCCTTGACCCTCAACCACCTCGATTACTGCTCTTCTGTTTATTTATTTTTTCATACTTACTTTCCTTCTTTATTTCTCTTCTTTCAACGTGATCTATTCCCATGGATGATTGTCGCATGGACGATTAAGTTACGCATGCGCTAAACGGACGCAGCTGGACATCTTAAGTTGGACGAATAGAGTGTGTCAGTTTGTGCTTTAAGATTAAATCTGTACAAAGTTTTTTTTTTTTTTTTTTTAATGCTACATACAGTTCTACTTCTTTGAAGTCCAGTTAAAGAGAAAATATTTTATTTAGATGCGGAAAAAGAATTGATTTACAGTTTAGGAATGTGGTAATTTGTTTTCTGTAAATATTTCTCAGCGTTTTTAGTCATTTTATACAGCAGCTGTGGTCAAATTTGTTTCATGGTTCATACAATAGCCAAAAATGATGAATTTTCATTAAAAAGTACAAAGTACTTTTTTTCAAAGAAATCTGATATTTACAGATAGTTTAATATGTGCCCGCAGTATATGTATACACAGATGCATAGCACACATTCGGCAAATCACACGATTACTCTTATAGTTTAATGACCAGTGAATGGAATTTGGAGTCCTGATTAGAGCATAAAATAGACATACAAAAGAAACAGCAATATCTCTATTTGATAATTTCACTAGGATTCTTAAGCAGAAAAGAGACGCACACGTTTAAAAATTAAATGTTTACTGTTAAATATTGTTGAGTTATGTTTTCGATAAAGTATTAATAAAGTCAACCTAATTAATAAAGTCAACCTAATCCAATTGATATCATTTTGTTCGTTGGTAAACATATTTCGAATCATTTTTTAGTGAATGGACATTAATTTTAGAATTCTTAGTAGACGGTGACACTACACAATTCTGACTTTAAGCTCTCTCCTTCTTTTTTCTATTTTCTTTTATTTTCCCTTGTAAAAGACTTACGTTACGCTGTAAAATTAATTTCTATTTTAAAGCAGGCTACTTATTAAGAATTAAAAATTTCATGCTTATCGTTAAAAAAACCGTGTTGTATTAGATTTACTGTCTTAAAGCAGTGTAAAAGCAGACAGAGGCCGTAAAATGAAACACTGCCAAAAAATACTTTTAAAAACTGATTTTTTCCCCTTTGCGCCAGATATCGTCAAGAGTTTGATATTGGCCAATTATTGAGTAACCATATTTGATAATCAATTTCTGCACCGGTATGTAGACCAATGTAGTTCACAGTCCTATCTTCCAACAACGCATGCGTAACTAATATTCTGCAGCTTTGCGACTAAAAACTGTATTTTAGTAAATATGTAGGCAAACAAATATTTTCTGAATTAGCTGTCGCAATTTTTGTTATGTTCCATACCCCGCCCCCTACTATAAGATTGAGTATAAGCACTTTAAGATTTTTGACATTCCTATACTTCCATCTTCCATCTTATGTGTCGCCAATTCGAAAAAATATTCTATTTAGCACACCTTTAAAGAAAGTTAGTACGAAAATAAATGAATTATATATAAAATAAAAAAAGCCTTGTTTTAGGGTCAATTTGATCATCTTTGTTTTGTGCGTATTTTAAATAATATATATTCTGATCAAGCTTCAACTTATTAGTTGGTTAAATACTTTTACCAACAATTTTTTAAAAGTTTATCCGTTTTCTGATGATTTATGTCCTTTTCTAACGTAAGAGTTAAAAAATGTTGTTTGGCATGTAAATTGTAATTCCTCTTCGAAAATAAAAATAAAAACGTTTAAACAAGCCGCAACTTCAAATATTTCTCGGGAGGAGGGGAGAAAATAATATGTTCCTAATGCATTTTATAAGACAAAAGGAACAAAATTAATGCACACATTAAAAAAAAAAAAAACGTTATCAGGAGAGAGGCGCATGAAATAGAAATTTTGGGGGGAGAAGTCCCCCTCCTGATCCCATAAATTTACGGGTCTGTCTGGTTGCCATAACATTATATTTTTATTTTCTAAACAAAATGAAGAAAAAGAGAGCCAAAAAAATATGAATAACTAATGAGAAAAAGCAATAATAATTATATAAATACCGTGTATGGTGGTTCCTCTATTAGGCTATTTATTTTTATTAATATTATACTAAATAATATTTTGAGTAGTTTATTTGTTATTTTTTCTTTATTTTTATGGTCAATTTTAGATAACCATAATACATTTTTCTACTTCGATGAAAAATCTCCTTTGTCGCAAAGTTTCCATTATAAGAAGCGCTCTTCGTCTTGGGTCAACATAAAGCAATAAATAAAAACTACTAAAAAATGCTGAAGAAGATAAGAAAACCAAAACAATAAAGCGATGGAAGGAAATCAAAAGTAACTCTTTCCCATGATGAAGGCAGTTGGCCATTCAAGTGATTTATGACAGTTTGGAAAACCCAAAGGTCTGCAAAAAGAATTTAGGCTCCTGGTCCACTGAGTGGATACCTATCAATTTATTGCCTGGAACGGAAATCCTATTCGGTTAAAAGAGTTTGGAGAGTCTCAGAATAAGAAAAGCACACAATTCGCTCTGTACACAGATTGCTGGTCATGCTCGGAGAATATTGTGGAATTTAGTCTCGGACACGCAGTTCTGGTTACGCTGGTTCATTATGTTTATTGAAAATATTTAATATACTTTATGAATAATTTGAATGAACCTGAAAAATTAAGGTGAAATGAGCACCATATTTTAATTTTTCCCCTTTAGTGTTTATATTAGTGTGCAAATATTATATTTAGAACATAATATTTGTTACTTAGATATTTATTATATAATACATACTATATATTCATTTTTAAATAGTTATCAGTCCTTTTAATAGTAAATAAAACATTACCAATTGTAATATTTGATATCACTCTGAATACAAGAAATTATTGTCAAATTTCAAAAGATACCAAGAAATTATTTGGACAATAACTTATCCTATGTTTCTCAAAAAAGACCAGAGAAAATGTAGTGATGTCATAAAAATGCGAATTTTTTTTAACCTTGTGTGTAAAAAGTTTATGATAGATGCAAAATACAGTCGAATTTTCGCTTCCATTTTTCTCTCAAACTATATTCGAGTTTAGAAAAAAATATATGTATAGATATAAATAGACTAATAGTTAGATCGATAGATGTATATTCAGTTAAATGGCGATCACGCAAAATGAACTTGTCTAAGCTCATGATCTTTCCAAAATGCCCCTCTTTGTTTCGTGAGTATGAACAAGAGATTATCAGTAATACACAATAAAAAAAAAACTTTATACTAGTTTTTAAAAGAGGAAACAATGTGCAACTAAATATTCAATAATTGTTGCAACAAAACTAGTTTTGCGAATTTCTTTATGGAGTAAAAGTACACAATGAAAAGAATTCATAAGAAAATGGCGCTTAAAAATTAAAATTTTGATTTGTAAAAGTTTAGCTTGTTCTTAAAAAAATGAAATTTAATCGTAGAATACAACTTTTCAGAAAACAATGTAATAAATATCTACAAAAAATGATGCTTCTAAAAATCTATTGGATTTGAATTTTCCAAAAGTTGCAGTTTGTAGAAAACTCTGGAAACAATTATGACCTCAGTATTAGCATGATTATGTGTCCAATAAGTCATAATTTCTACTGTCGTTTTTGGAAAAAGATTTCTACAGAACAGTCAAAAATTAGTTTAACTGACACATTGTGAATTTTTAGCTGTGATCCTTAATCTTTGACTGTACACTCGAATTATGGAGATGATTTATACAAAAGTTTTTTTAAAAAAAGGATAAATCTTAAATATGAAAAAAAAAAAAAAAAAAAAAATTGCACTCAAGTACATGTACGTTGGCAAATAACTTTTGATAGTGTCGAATAAAATACATAGTTTCGAATCTAGCGCACCATGAATACATTTCTAAAGAAAAAAAAAGAAACATTATTCTTTTTTCCCCCGACTTCAGATTCTATTTCACAGTTTATAGGTTGTGATATTTTACCTTTAAACTCTATTTTTCTCTCTTTTGGAACATTCTTTTAAAAACAAGCAAGAAAAAGCTGAGTAGAGGCATTTTTCAGTAAGTGTAGGAAAAAAGGTTAAAAAAAAAAAAAAGTAAAAAACCTATAGGATTTCGTGAAAAGGTTCTCGAAGTAGCAAAATTTTACTGTTCGAAGTCTATAAAAGCTGTTTTCAATATGGATGTTATTTCCCAAGTAGTATATATTCAGTTTCTCTTCTTGAAATCTTCCATTTTTTCCCTACTTTTAATCTTACTTAAAAAGGTGTCATATACACATTATCACGTCTTAGCTTATGAGTCTGAGTGTATAGTGTTGATTAAAAAATACATACACATACGATAAATAATAATAATAATAAACGACATATTTCTACTTGAATACTATTCGCATTAGAGACGCATTGCATTAGTGAATTTATTGAGATTCGTGTACAGTGAAGATTTGTAAACAAGATGTCTGCCTTGAAAGTGGTCATTTCTTTATGGGTAGAATCCTTATGTTGGCAAAGAGCCAATAGCATAACACAGTGAAACCTGTATAAGTTGACCATTTGCGGGGCAGCACTTCAGTGGTCAACTTAGACAGGTGGTCAACTTATAGAGGATGAGGTTGAAGGTGAAGGGCTAATTCCGTTCTTGATAAAGTGGTCAAATTAGACAGGTGGTCAACTTACAAAAGCGGGCATCTCACAGGTTTTGCTGTATACTTTATTCCCAAGGCAAACCTGTTTCCCACGCACCTATTTTAACAAATGGGATTGTTCAAGCCTTCGCGCATCGTAAGTTTTTTTCCCAGAGTCAAATGGTAATCTCTGATCAATTTCGTTAAGTGGTTGTTTTCAGATTACAATGAGTAATCTTTTTAAACTTTCAAATAACCATCAATAAATTTTATGTAACATTTCTAGTCACTAGCGTACCGAAGATTTGGCTTTGGGAGAGAAGGGAAACATGAATCTCAGGATTAGGGATACGTCGGATATCGGATGTCCGGTACAGTTTTTCTGATAATTCCATACCGGATATCGCTTCTGATGTATGAAATCTGCATATTTCTTAACATTCCACATATTCTAGATACGTTGAAAGTTTTAATTTACTTGTTTTTTCAATACAAAGTAATTATTTAACTTTTAAAAGTCAAATTTTACTTCCCTGGTAAACGAATCTTTCGTTCAGTGACCGGATCATCATCTGGATATTTAAAAATCTGTCGGATAATGGATACGCAATTCCTTCCGATGAGATTTGTCTTCCACCCCCGCGATGCACCCTTTTGTAGAACAAATCAAACGTCAGTATTGTATACCGATTTTTGTGTAATTTGCTTCATCTTTTTTTTTTGTTTTTTTTACGATTAAATGAAAAAATCCAACTCGTTAAGTTAAAATATTTATGCATAAGCATACTGTTTGAAAAAAAAAGATAGAAAATAAAAACACTATAATAAATCCATAATATTAAATCTATACATCTTTGTGTATTTGATACCTTTTTCAGTTGTATTATTTATGGTGCCTGCTTTTGCAGGCACCATAAATAATAGATTGGGTAACAGGAAAGAAGTACATAAGTTAAAATATAGAAATTTAAACACTGAATTCAAAAACAGAGTTCTAAAACAAGAAGCACTGCCACTCTATTCTTCTGAACAACTCAACAACTCAAATAATAAGTTTATTTGTCCCATTTCGAGTAGAGATATTTCTGCAGGAGTCTCCTCTCAGGGCAAAAGTGTACGTTCTATGTAAATATCTGCCATGAATAATGCATGTAATTCCGCGCGATGTACTTTTCAATATCTAATATTTTTTTACAAATCTCAAATAAGAAATGTAAATACAAAAACCTACAACATATTTCATGTAGCTTATGTTTTGTCTTCGCAATAATTTGTTACGCCCTTTACTTTATTCACTAAGAACGATATTGTAAACATAAATAGTTTATTTTGAATATTATAATGTTTCGAAACTTTACTTTCTTTGTTTACGGATTTTTTTACAAATTTTGAACGTAAGTTTTACTGTCTAAAACGAAACAATCTGAAACACCAACACGAAATTAAATTTTTTAAATATTATTTATTCAATTTTTAATTTCACTTTGAACGTATTAACATCACTAAGTAATCAAATGTACGAGTAGGTACACAAAAAATCTGGGTTTCAAAAATATATTTTTTAAGCGTTTCAAAGGCATTTTTTTAACCTTAAATTATTAGAATATTATATGGTAAGCGTTTGTAGATTTACAATTACTAAAGTATGAAACCTTAGGAAGAAATAATTTCGTTAAATAACTATCCATTAAAAAAAAATCTATGATAAGAAAACTTGTGCTCTATTTTTTTCGGAAGAATATATATTTATATACTATGCATACTTTCTAATTTTTTTAGAATTATATATAATATATGTATATATATATATATATATATATATTGTTGTTGTTGAAACAAAATCATTGCGTTTAGCAAAAAAATAATAGTAGCAGGAAAAATATAATAAGAGTCATTATTTACTTGCATGTATTATGGACTTAAAAAAGGAAAACGAAAGAAGTCACCAACTGTTGATTGCCTGCTAATTTAATGAATTTAGAGTCCTTTTTTTCAAACATCGACGAAGATTCAAAACAATTCCGTTATCTTTCAAGACGTAAATACCTTTACTGACTGGCACTTTCAGAGCATATAATTTACAAACAAGAAGCACATTTCCCCTCATTTTCTTCGGCTTTTAAGCATAACTTCTGAGAATTGATAACAGTAAACGAAGTTTTGTTTACAAGAAACGATGATTTTTTACCGTACATTTATAACAAGAGGACGGGACCCCTTAGCGATTTTCATATTATTAAACGACTGATAATATTAACCGTGATCACATAAAAAGGCTCCCACTGTCTACATCAAAATTTACTATACATCTGTAAAAAAAGATAATTTTACTACAAGCTGTTCAAAAATAGAAAAGCATTTCCTTAAGCTAAAATTATTCACCTCGTTGAAATTCCCCTATATTTTTCGTGCTTAGGAAAATGGAGTGCATGTAATGAAGACAGTCGGCTACTTAATGTAGGCCAGTAAATTTGAAATGATTTCGCTTTAACATAATATTTCGCTCATTTTTAGACACATGTTCGTTCGACAGCTGCTCTAGTTTAATAGGAATAGCCTTAAAGGTGCTTCTGACTTGATGATCGTCAATTTGATGTTCCTCCTTCCTTTAAAGATGTTGTATATTAAGAGGGTATTTTAATAAACGTGGATATTGGATACATTTTGCAAAGTTTCTGTATTGAAAGTAAACATTTAAAATTAATCTAAGTTTTCTTCTATTACTCGAGGGGGATTTTTCTTTTTCTTTTTTCCATTTATGAGTTGTTTTATACTTATATTATAATTACATAAGAAAAAAATTCTAGAGAATTTCTATATAATCAATTTTTTATTTAAAAAAAAATAAAACCTTTATTTAGATTTTAAAAGCCGAGCTGAAAATCTTAAAGTCCTTACTATTATCGGTTTCTTTAAACTTAGTACGCTTTCATTGGAAGCGTTTATCTAGAAAACACATGAGAAATAATCCTTCGTTTATCTATAATAATAATAGTATAGAAAACATAACCTATGCATTTGGTATTCTTTGAAAAGGCTTCCTGATTCAATGAAATAAGTTAGACTTATTTATTACTTAAAAAAAAAGAGTGGGAAAGATAAAGAAAAGAGCAATTCATTGCTTTAATCTATGGCTTTATTTTTCAGAAACACTGACACATTGAAATATTATGTAATTCATACCTTTTAAAGGACTTGTATTTTGGCAGCATATTTCCAACCCGATAAATAAAATTCATAGGTACTTCCCTAGATACAAAATCCTGAAAAATGAAAGCATTTTTCTTTCTCTCCTGACTTTTAGATTCTATTTCTCCGTTTAAACGGGAAGATTTTTTAAACTCATTTTTTCTCTTTCTTAGACACTTTTTAAACACTTACTAAAGATAGTCGAGTGGTAGCATTTCTCAGTATGTGAATGGGGAAGAATACTTGACAGAAGCTGCAGTGCATAAAAAGATTTTTCTAGTGACAACAGCAGTAATTTTATGATTGTGGAGGAAGGGAAAATTATATATATATATATATGTATATATATATATATATATATATATATAATCTTTTTTCCCCTTCCTCCACAGTCATAGCGCAAAAGAACATATGCATTCATATGTATTATGTACGTGTTTATTGTTCGCGTATTGATTTTTTTTTTTTTTTTTTTTTGCGAAGTGCTTTTCTCAGATCTGCACTTCTATAAAATGGACTAACAAAAGATGAAGAGTTTTTTTTTTCTACTAATGACAACTGTCCACCTTCGGTTATCAATTGGTGGGTCATTTTTTTATGTCGTTGTTGCTTTTTTCCAGTCAATTCGTTCAAGCTCAATCACAATACACACGATTTTACTTGAGAAAGTCATTAAAATTGCTACTTCACATTAAATTAAACAAAATGAGGTGCTATGCCATTTGACTAACAAAACGTAATGTCGTAATTTTTCATTAATTTTCAAAAACATTTTCCCTCTCACCCCCTTTTGTAACGCTTTCTAGCAGCACGGTTTCCCAAATGCCATGGGAACTTTGTCTTTTTTCAATATTTGATGCAAGAACGTTATTTCGTACAATTAATTATTAGTAATATTCAACATCAAAACAAATAACATTTTGTTCCAATTAAAAATGCATATAAATTAAATCTTAATTATATAAAATTAATAATTGAACGATTACTAGCATTATTAATCGAATAAAATTTAAAAAGAGAACGAAAGTAGCGAAAAATACGCAAATCTTAATTAGCACTTGTCTGCATTTTTCCTGATCACAAAGCCATTAAAAATCTATGGGACGTTTTGGAGCGGGTAGAGCTCCGACGTCCACATCCGTGAAGTTTAGTGGATTTGCGTGATCTAATTCCAATGGTGTATTTTTATACATATGTTACGCATGTCTGTAATTTCTAAGTTTGTCCCATAATTAGCAGAGGCATCATACTAACGCAAATCGATTTCCGCTTGTTTTACAAATTATGCCGAAAATATGCAATAAAGTCTTGCGTAAGAATTATTTTTTTTAAAATCTTTCAGGAATTATGTTAAAATAATTAACAGGGAATATTTCAGACAAGTATAAACTCATTGATATTTCAATTAATCATGAGAGCAAAATACACTGATGGAAAAAAAAAATCCCAACACCAAGAAGGAGTCGTGCTAGCAAAATGAAATTTGGCAGGCGTGTTTATACATCTGAAAGATGACGTAGATTCAAATTTTGCGCTCGGCGCATCAGTGTGTCGTTAGTAACGACACCCTAAAGATGCAAATCAGGTTTGCTTTAAATACGCGCTGTAACGTTCTTGAGCGTTGTTTAGCGTCGATATTTGATGTAGTGAGTTGATGTTAGTCCACAATGCCTTTAAGAAGACGACGAAGCCATTATCAACAGCTCACTGAGTTTGAACGAGGTCGTGTAATAGGCCTACGAGAAGGTGGGTTTTCTTTTCGGGAGATTGCAGAAAGGCTTGGCAGGAATGCATGCACTGTGCATGAGTGTTGGCAGCAGTGGTCAAGGGAAGGCACTGCCTCAAGAAGATCAGGTTCCGGGCGGCCACGTGGCACGACTGAGAGGGAAGACCGCCGTGTTCGGCGTATGGCCGTAGCGAATCGTACTGCGTCTGCAGCAGGAATTCGAGCAGCAGTTGGCACCACAGTGACACAACGAACTGTTACCAATCGGTTACTTCAAGGACAGCTCCGAGCCAGACGTCCTGTAGCGTGCATTCCACTAACGCCAAACCACTGCCGTTTGCGACGTCAGTGGTGTCAGGTTAGAGCTCATTGGAGGACAGAGTGGAGATCTGTTGTGTTTTCTGATGAAAGCTGGTTCTGCCTTGGTGCCAGTGATGGCCGTGTGTTGGTTAGAAAGAGGCCAGGTGAGCGGCTGCAGCCATCCTGTCTGCGGCTTAAGCGGCCTTTACACACACGTTCTTAACCGCGTTCCGGACGGCGAGCCATTCAGATCCGCGATCAAGAGCGTGCGTGTAAATGCAATTTTAGGACGCTCAAGAACGCGGTTAAGAATGACACTCAGATGCGCGCTCATGATCGCGCTCCAAGAAATGATGCATTTTACATACACGTTCTTAACCGCACATCAAGGTGGGAGGATCGGACAATTCTGCGGGCTGTGGCTTCTGTAGGCGGCTTCAATGGAACGCCCCGCATCTGAACGCGTTCTTGCGCGCGGATAAGAATGTGGTGCATTTTGCAACGCATTCTTGAACGCCACGGTTTTACTCGCGTTCTTGACCGTGGCTAGATGCGCCACGTTCAGTCGCGCGGTTAAGAACGTATGTGTAAAGGGCGCTTTAGACACACTAGACCTACACCTGGAGTTATGGTCTGGGGAGTAATTTCTTAGGGCAGCAGAAGCACTCACGTGGTTATCCCACGCACCCTGACAGCAAATGTGTACGTCAGTCCGGTGATTCAACCTGTTGTTCTGCCTTTCATGAGTAGCGTTCCAGGAGGTGTTTTCCAACAGGATAACGCTCGACCTCATACTGCTGTTGTAACCCAACGTGCTCTACAGGGTGTTGACATGTTGCCTTGGCCTGCCAGATCACCAGATCTGTCTCCAATTGAGCACGTATAGGACATCATTGGACGACCACTCCAGCGTCATCCACAACCAGAATTAACCGTCCCTGTATTATTCGACTAATTGCAACAGGCATGGAACTCCATCCCGCAAACGAACATCCAGCACCTGTATGAGTCAATGCATGCACGTTTGTATGCTTGCATTCAAAATTCTGGCGGTTACACCGGTTATTAATGTACCTGTATTTCACTTCTGCAATGGCTCTTCTCGGGCTTAAATTGACCTGTGATCTTGAAATTGTAATCAATTACGTACGTTACCTATATAAATGTATTGCTAAAATTTCATTACTCTACAATAATTATTTCTTGGTGTTGGGATTTTTTTTTCCATCAGTGTATTATTAGATACTTAAAAATATTCTAAATTTTTTCGTGTTTGAAAAATGTGGCACGATTATTAAATTAAAGAGCATTCACCAACTGTTGTTGCTGTTGTTGTTGGCGAGTCATAGCACGAAACGAGGAAGAGAGGGTCGCAGGAGTACGAATTCAGCTACTTTTGAGAGATCCCTTAATTTTTAAACCAGCTCTCAGACGAGAAACCGTCATCTAAGTTGGCATCCACAGAAATATCGTTTCACTTCGCGGATATTGGTGCCACAACGGCAGTAACATGCACAGAGCCCTTCAGCGTACACTGTCCCAGAGCAATCAGCCTCGAGAAGTTGTCCCCCTCCCAAACAGTAACCTCCGTCAATGTTGCTTCACTTTCGGTGGTTTACGTGAACTACCGACTGGTCCACTGCGGGACATCACCAACTGTTTATTAAGTGTTGAAGTGGCAATGAAACGAAGTCTTCAGTTTTTGCCTTACTTTCTCGTAAAAGTGAAATAATAATGATAATAAAGCATGAAAGAAGGCTTCGTGTATCTTAAAAATATCGTTAAGAATAAAGAAAAATGAATTAATAAAAAAACAGATTGAAACATTTAAAAAAATGAAAAATAGGGTTTTGAGATGAAGAAAATGTGTCTGTCGTTTGGTCTGGCTGACCTCCTAATAACTTTTGGGCGAATTATCCGATTTGAAGAGATTCTTTTATATTGCAGTCGAAAGATTTTTGCGACAATATCCCATTTTCGTATTTTACTTTTATTGTTTGAAAAATGTTTTGTTCAATTTTGAACAGTTCACAAATCTTAACATTAGGCCCTATGGGCCAAAATGAAGCAAGTTTTGTCAAACTCTGGGCATAATATACAAGTTCCTATGCTCAAAGGAAGAAGCTCACTGCGGAAAATATTTTTTAGTTGAACAATTTTTGTTCATTTTTGAACAGTTCAAAAAAAAAAAAATAGCGGTACTCTTCCTTTATTCCGGCGCAGTCGTCGCCAATAATAGTGCAACCAACGCCAAACAGAACATCTCGTGTGATGTCGCCAAAAAGTCTGCTTGGCGAGATTTGCACCAGGAAAATGGAAAAATATGAAATTAACATTAGCGAATTCGGGGAAATTTCAATCCTATATAAGTCCTGATCTAAAAGACCGATTTGCTTGGAACAAACTATATCGGAAAGATGTTATGACGTAGAACATATACATACACAAGGTTCAACTGGAACTGAACGAGCCTATTTCACAAAGAAATTTTTTGATAGAGATTTTTTAGGATAGTTTCGAATGAATGAATGATGAAATGAATGAGTGATTATTCAATCACTCATTTATTCACTCATTCACAATACAACAAGAAGTTCCGTCTGGAACTATACGAGCCTACTTTCCCGTATACACCGAGTTTAAATTTATAAACTAGCTATCTCTCTCTGTCTTTCTCGTTTAGCTTTAGTTCTTAATTGCTTCAAATATACCTTTTTCAACGGTTAATACATATTCATTCAATCATTATTTATTAAGTCATTCATGTATTTATTCACTCATTTATTCATTCATTCTTTTGCTTATTCATTTAATCATTCATTAATTCAAAAATATTCTTGAAAATCCCGATCAAAAAATTTCATAGGAAAATAGGCTCAATAGTTCTGGATGAACTTTCTATTTGTACATGTTCTAAGTCATAAGAGCTTTCCGATAAAGTTTGTTCCAAGCAAATCGGTCCGTTAGATCAGAAATTATATAGGATTGAAATTTCCCCGTAGGCGGTATGTTAATTTTTTTTGAACTGTTCAAAAATGAACAAAAATTGCTCAAATCAATATTTCACGCCAAGAACTTCTTCCAGTGAGCTTGTTCATGGGAACTTATATCTTGTACTCAGAGTTTACATAATTTGCTTCATTTTCACCCATAGGCGCCAATGTTAAAAATTTTTGAACTGTTCAAAATTGAACAAAAAATTGTTCAAATCAAAAAGTAAAATATGGAAATTAGATGTCATCGCCGAGATCTTTCGAATGCAAAAAGAATTTTTGAAATCGGACAATTCGTTCAAAAGTTATTAGGGGGGGACAGACCGACAGACAGACTGACAGACCGACCGACACACTTTTTCCCCATCTCAATACCCTACTTTAAAATTTTTTATTTTTCAATATTTATTTAATTACTTAACTTATTTTTGACTTTTCTTGATTTCTAACGATATTTTCACGACACATTAAGCCTTCTTTCATGCTTTATTGTTATTATTTTTTACTTTTACGGGAAAGTAGGCTAAAAAATAAATGAGTGAATGTATGAAAAAATAAATAAATGAGTGAAAGTATGAAAAAATAAATAAATGAGCTAATAATTACCTGAATGAGTAAATGAAAGAATGAATGAGTGAGTGAATTAATATGTACTAACTGTTGAAAGAGGCATACTTGAAGTGATAGAGAATATTAGCTAGATTATAAATTTGAAGTTGAGCTGTTTTCGGGAAAGTAGGTTCGTCTAGTTCTAGACGGAACTTCTTGTTGTACTTTCCCACTGATATTAGTTTTCAGTTATTAAAATAAGCGCAAATATTTGCATACATTTATGCTAATGTATAATGCCTCGGAGGATTTATACTATGCTGAGGAGTGACAGGCAAACATATATGGCATTTTGTCAGTTAATATTGCATAAGTTACGCATTATGAAGAAATAAGTCATTTAATAACTTTCTAACAATAAAACTGTAAAAAAAAAAATGAGCAGCAATAAAACAGGTGTTGGGTTTCAAATTCTCTTACACTTTTTACCACCTGAAAAGGATAATAATTTCTAATAATACAACTGTGGAAACTAGAAAAATTTTGTGCGGCAATAACACAAGGGTTTGATTCCAACTTCCCTTAAACTTTTTGTTTATGCTGGAAAGGGTAATACTTTATAACAATAAAACTACAGAAACTAGAAAATTGTGTGCAGCAATGAAACATGGGCTTCATTACAACTTCCCTCAAACATCTTTCCCCTTCAGTAACAGTGTTGAAACTAGAAAAAAAAAAATTGCAGCAATAAAACGAGTTTGAATCCAACTTATTTTTTCCCCTCTGAAAAGGGTTAACGTTTCTCATTGCTTGTTGCTTGCCTTTTTACAGACGAACTGAAATGACAGAATTTTTGTTCGGAATAGCTGGTATACTGAACGTCGTATTTATAAAGAAGGAGCTGAATCAGAATTAAACAGGCTTACCATCTTACGTATCAACTTAATTTTGCTACGTACCCACCGCTCATTATTTCTCCTTATTTCTTCTCCAAATTACACTATCTGCAAAAATAATAAATTAGAAGCAAAATATTAGTTTTGGATAACAACGAAGCTCTTATTTACTATTATTACTCTATTTAAAAGTCGATGGTAAAATATTAAAACAAAGTCAAATGCATAAGGCAGGCATTTTAAAAACATCCTTTTATTTAGAATGATTCTTTTTTTTTTTTCATCTACTTGAATTACCAACTCTAAAACTACTCCTAAAATTTTAAACGGATCTTGCAGTTACGAGTAAGGGTTAAACTTGAATTTTTCAGTAAATTTGGTGTAGTGTGGAATAGTTGCAAAACCGGAATAATGCATATTCCGTTAGTATAGCACGTTTACGGGAAAATGAATGAACAAGTAAAAAGAGTTTCGAAGACGAAAAAAAACCTGATATTTTTGACTTCTAAAGCATCTAATATTTTAAAATTTCCTTTGCTAAACCTTGCTACGTGTATAGCATTTTAATAAAACCCTAAGGGAGAAGTTGAAACGCTGATTTTAGTTAGCACAAAAAAAAAGGACTTGCGCCCGCCCCACAACTCTACTTTTGAAAAAGTGAGAAAGTTTTCTGCTCTTCTGTTCAGGAACTTAAAATGTAATAGCTTTAGTTGAATTAGAAACATGAAAGATAATTAGCAAATTGCTCAATAATTTAAAAATAAAAGGGTATAATAATTTAAGATAAAAGGGTACAATAAAAACCAAATATGAATGAAAAAGAAATAAATATTGAATATATACGTTTAAGTATTTTTACTTTTTTTATTTTGGAATAACATATTTTATGAACACCTCCAGTTTCCTAAAATTTATTTACTTTTTCTGTCTGATTTGAGGCGTTAGTTTTAGAGAAAACAATAATACACAGCATACACAGAAAACAATCCTTATATCAGCCAGAAAAACTCAGAAGATATAGAATTGAAGCCGTGAGTTTTAATGTTTTTTCGTGTAAGTAACTTCAAAATAATAAGTTTATTCTTCTGTAGTTTCAAGTCAAGTTTCGTCTGTCAGATTTTTTTAAGGCCAAGTATGTCTTATGCAAATATATCACATGAATAATGTATGCAATTCTATGCAATGCGCTTTTCAATATCTGATTTTCTTAGAATCCCGAATAAATAGAAAAGTTCTGCGAAATATGAAATATTTTACAAGTTCTAGGTATGTATACCAACTACAATTTCGAAAAATTGTATTCTTTGATTTAATCGTTAAAGCATTTTAGTTAATTATTTAACATAATGTTAATCAACACTTCTTGTAATGAGTACTAATTGCTTTAATTACTCGCTCCAGCTACAAACCAATGTAAAAATTAATTCGACATCATGATCAATTTTACAATTATTTTTTTGTTAAGTTGATTGCTTTTATGTTATAAAAACACCAACATTTCCTAGTACTTCAAGATCTTATATCTTTCTTCTTCGTAATCTTCCGTTTTCTTCCATCGAACCATTTGATAAGAAAAATCATACGTTTCGATTGATAAACGCATTAAATAATATCGCTGCACTAAAAATGAAAGAGGGTTAATAAGTTCTGCGGAAGTACTAGCAATGGTGTTTTTTCTAATATTTTTCTAAAGAGAGGACTAATTATTTCAAAATTAGTCCTCTCTTTAGAAAAATATTAGAAAAAACACCATTACTAATACTTATGAAAGATGTATTATTATTTATTTATTTGTTTTTGAGCTTATATAATGTACTTAGACATTTTTTAATTATTATTATTACCCAAGTCTGCATTTTAAATAAAATATAGATATTTTTATCCTCATGCTTTTCTTAAAAGTCTTAAATGCAATAAATAGCGCTAAAATTAAAACCATAAACACAAATACAATTTTGAAAGTCTTGTCTTACAGAGGTGGACGTCTTCAAAATGATCATAACATTTATTTATTTTTTTCATTCCTTAACTTTCGATGCAGATAAAATGAGTGATATAAATATATTGTTTATTATGACACTATTGGGAGTTCTCACTCAACGATATTATTTACTATATACTGATTCCTTTACAAAAATAACTTTCAAGGACAATTTTTTTTCAATTCTTTAATTGAATAAATACACGTAAGTTCATTGTTAGCTTTTTTAGCAGAACATAAAGCTATAAAGTTTTTAATAAATTACAGAAAATCAAGATTAATGAGCAACTTTTTACAGAAATATTTTTAAAATGTTCCTTGACTAAAAATTGCATTGCTAATGATTTGCATTTTCACGTCTTATTTCAATGAATGATTGAACATTTCTCGATCTCAATAACTGCATTTGAAGGCATTAAAGTCTTTTACTATTTATAAGATTCAGAACACACATTCTTATGCTTGTGTTATATTATTTGCATGTCATGCAGCCAGAAATTACATTGATTAGAGTTACAACTAATATACCGTTTCCCCAATTGTAACTCATTAAAACAAAAGAGCTTCTTGTTAAAAGCATTTCTGCGACCAGCTGCCGAGTTTACCATGTTTGTTTACTAATTGGCCATTACCAGCTCTACCCGGCTGAATATTAATGCATATTGTCTCTGTTAGTATATTAACCTTATGCGTTTCCGAGAAATTCTAGGCGAGACAAGTGACTAATGTGAGCCTCCCCTTGTTAGCTTACGTATAGTGATGTTATCTTGTAAGAGTTACGGAAGTTCATCTGATCCAAAATTTCTAGTCATACATTATTCACGACTGCCACGGAATGACTTATTTTATAGTTTAATCATAAATATTTCAAAGTTACAAGAGCTTAGAGAAGCTGGTTTATTTCTCTTTTACGGAAAACATTATAGACAATAATTTATTAAAAGACAAAATATTGCATACAATAACTTAATAATATACTTAATATATTAATATTTGTTTGACGTGATATTCCAGAAGTACGTTAGAATATAGTCTCAGTCTCGGAAGAACACACGAGAGAAAAATGGAGTAATATTAATATTGAATATATGAAATAAAATATCAAATAAATCCATACTGTATGTATGTGTTACTACGTAGGTCTTTTGGTTAATGCTTTTTGAAATATATATACTGTTGCTTCAACACGTTTTTTTTTAAATCTCCAGTTACAGATTAAACAAGCTTGAACCAGAGATTTAACCAGGTTTTGCATGCCAGTTATAGATTAAATGCCGCAGAGTGACACTTAAAGATACGTGTGCAGTAATGCGATAGAATGCAATACAAGTTTTAGTGTATTGATTATGGGGGCCAATTACCTCCTTCCAATTTTTTTTCGGTTTAGCAATCAGATAAAAAATAACGCATGCATTTAACTCCAATAATGATTATAAATAAAAATTGAAAGTAAACCTTCTTGTAATCAACCATTAATTTAAAATTTAAAAACAGTTTTTTTTTTTTTTTTTTCATTTTTTAAAAAAATTCTTAGATTCTTCTCAATTATATCTCTTTTCAAAAGATTTTTTCTGAATAATTCTTCCCAAACATTCTAGTATAAAGTTAGCATGGAATTAAATATTTGAAACTTAGCTAAACTTAACAAAAATTTTTTCGTTGAAAAGTCAAAAATTCAAGTGTAACAATTAATAAAAAAACAAACTACAAAATTCACAGTCAAACTCATGCTCATTTTTACTAAACTCTGTGAAAATAACATACAGAGTTTCAAAGTTGTATTTTTAATTAAAAAGCCTTAGGGATTTTACTGCACGTAATTGGTCAACAACCGGAGTATATTTTAAAGTATTGATCACATAGGTTTGAAATGTTACATACGGCTTTAAAACAACTTTATTGAAATACGTAAGAAAAATTGTTTTAATATTTTGAACAGTTTTGAGGAATTGTACAACATAACGAAAAGAAAAAAAAGGCTTCTAATTTTTACTTCAATAAAGGCAAATAATTTTGATTACAAGTTTTTAAAAAATACACTTTAAAAAATACCTCAGACTTAATGAAGCGTGTGCAGCTATGAATTACACGTAAAAAAATATACGTATGATGCAATACAATTTTTAGTTTATTGCTTAAAACAAAGCAAAAGAAAGAAAGAAAGAAAATAAAAAGGCCCTTATTTCTAAATTTTACTTCAATCAAGACAATTTAGCTTAAACAGTAAAAAAAAATACATTTAAAAAAATATATTTTTAGACTTTATTTAAATGTTGTATTACTTAATTAAATACACTATAGAATCCCATGTATAACTTTAGTGAAACATTAATCTTGATTTGACATGATAAGGTAATACCATCAGTAGTTTAGACTTTAAGGATTTTTTTGTCTGTTTGTTAATATTGCTTGGAGCCAATTCAATGTATGGGAAAATTATAGTTACCGATAGCTTCACAAACTATTCCCCTATCATATTGTTACAAGAATTACATTAATAAAATAAATAAGAAATTGTTTTTTGTTTATATTTTTTTTTAAGGACAATGGGTCAGTAGTTGACGCTTATCTGTCGTTTTATGAAACCGTACATCTTCCGCAGCCGCTTTCATTGCCTCTTGTGTATAATTCCTAAAATTTCCTTTTGTTGGAAGCTCTAAAATATGAAAGAGGGAGTCATTCAGTAGTTGACACATTGTAACTGCAATAGTTGACACCCTCTGTCAAATATTGGATATGTTAGTTTTAAAATGTTTCAGAGGTTATAATAGAAGGTTTTACTTTGTAAGCAGCTAAATAACACTCAAATAAAGCAGCATTATCAAATTATATTACTAGCCACCCCATGTCAACAGTTGACATCCAATGTCAATTACTCAATATTATGTCATGTAAAATTTCAGTAGTTGACACAATGCCAAACAGCTTTTTTTTTTTTTTTTTTTTTTTTTGTTTTTGTTTTTTACGTTATTTTAAATAACTTTAGATACACTTAATGTCCAAAACAAAGTACTAAATATCTACTTGATCAAAATTATAAATTGTTGTTTAAATTTTCACTGCTTACCTTTCAGCGTGTTCTTAGCAAACTCATCAAGGAAATTACAATAAACATTCGAAAAATGTGCACTTTTGTCATCAGACGATCGCGGCAGAACTGACGCTAAACATGGCGGTACGAAAGTTCACATTGCCACCACTAGAGAGCTATACTATACACACAGACAAATATTAATCACCTGGAGCCTCTTTTTCGCTTATTAATGAATATTTTCCTTATCAGTGTCAACTACTAATCCAGTGCCAACTACTGATAGTTTTACCTTAGTTGCTTTTAATAGATATAACTACTTCAGCATAAGAAAATTCTCGAAAACAGACTACAGTAATACACGTTACAAATATATCAAAGCTTCTTTTAAAATTTATATTATCATTTCCACGGAAACATTATCGTTACATTTCTTCTAATTTATACAAGGGTTTTCCATTTCTTCGCTTAGCAAAACATACTTTTATACTTTAAATGTATCTTCTAATGTAAATTTATGAGGTTTTCCAAGACCGAGACCAGGCGTTTGGAATGCTGCCAGAACGCTACGATTAATTTTATCGTATTATGTAGAAACTATGCATAGATTAGCCTTTCCTTTTAAGTTCCTTAAGTAGCTTCAAGCTCTAGACAAAAAACAGTTTTATCATAAACGACATTTTTTGGAAGATATTTTCCATTGTGTTGCATTTGGAATGTAAATAAATGTGCAGGGGGAGTGCGTTCATAAATATGGCTTTAAAATATGATTTAAATACTTTCTTATCCATAAATTATAGCTTTGTTTAGCTTGTTGTATTTGAGTAGAAGAAGTAATATAACAAGAATTGTAAATTAAATTTAAAGAAAAATTTAATATATTTAATTTAATGTATAAATTGTGTGTGAGAAACCAAAATCTCATTAGATACCACTTCTCAAAAACTAAAGGAAAAGGAAAAATATAAATAAAAATTACAATATACATTCTAAAAGTATGCTTTCATTTTAGGCAATATGTCTGTTCATTCCTTTATTTATTTATTGTTTTCTTAATTTCATTTTTGTTCAATTTAAACAATTTAAATACTATTACCTTTAGGATTTAAGGCAGATAGTGCTTGTTACTAAATATAGACAGTTTGCTGGAGCAAATTATTATAAAATTATATATATAAATGACAACTATTTGTGATTTTATTAAACACAATTGATATTTTATAACTAAAAAGCAAAAAACGTTAAAAAAAGTGATTGAAACAAAAACGCGAACACATTGCTTACGTACTGAAACGAATATATATTTTACTTGTTATTTGTCATCATAATCCAAGAGACCGTTGGACGGTACGGCATTTTGTTGTTAACAAAAAAGATCATGCGGTTTTTGCCCACAGGAAGAACGCTGATGGTGCCACCTAGCGGTACTTTAAATATCTTACTCACACCAAAAATCAACAGAACGTTTCTTATTGTGAGTGGGTAGTTCAACTATGGACACATATCATAAATTGATTGTTGCATATATCAAGGTGAAGCGAACAATTTTACATTCAACAAATGACGTTGAACATGAGGCATTTGTGAAGTTACTGTGTTTGAGTTTGGTTCGTGAGCTTGAGGAAAAAAAATATTATACATTCAAGTAAAAATTAAGATCAACTGGAAATATAGTGTTTCATGAATGTGAAGCTGGTACTTAGTTTTTAAAGGTCTTAAAATATATTTATATCAAGTATTAATAGATTAAAACGTAAACAGAGAGATAAATCCCTCTCTCTCAAACCGTTTTTATGCTTCCAAGACGGTGACATAAAAATCTTTATGTACACTATTTAAAAAAATACATTATATTTCATACACGATTGTAATTAAATATTACTTTAAATATATGAGACAAATGTGTATACTATTGAACAAACACGTGCTTTATAGCACCTTTCCAAGAGTTCATTCCTTATTGAGCTAAAAATGTTCATTAATTATTTTTTAAATTAATTTATTTATTACTGTTCTGATATTTACCTACGGTAAATGATACGATATTCTGTAAAAAGTGTGTAGTTATATTTACGTAATAAACTATAAACGTATATACGTTGTAAAACATTAGTCACAGTGAAGTCGATTTTGTTACTTGTAGAGTGAATGTCGCTTGTGTTTCAAAGTTTAAAACATGTTTGCATTGAAAAAGAAATTGTTTGTAATCCCGAAACATGTGTATGCAACGTATTTTACAATTTCAGACACCACAATGTATGAATAAAAGGAAAACCAAGCTATAACCGTTTGACGCAAACAATACTCAAACAGAATAATTATAGAATACAGAGGACAAAAACACAGATTTTCAAATAAACTTTAAAACACAGTTTTGCAACACGTTTAGTATATGGTGAATACTTATGAGCTGCCGCAAATTATGTAATTTTATAGAGTAACAGTTTCTATTCGTAAATAAACGATATTTAGCAGAAATATTTCTTTACGGATGAAAAGATTGTAAATGTACGTTGAACGCAGTTTCGCTCGCAATCCTTTCGGCAGAACTAAAAATGTAACGCATAAAATATTTTCGCTTTATACATTTCAGGAACATTCAAACATATTATGCATTTTTCTCATGCTTAAACATAAATCAAATACTTATACAGTCTGAGTTTAAAACATCGGTTTAATTCTCAACCACTGGAAGATTAGTTCATACTATCTTCCCAAAAGTCACTTTGACTGAGAGTACAAAATCGAAGTCAAACCTTTTTCGTTACAGGACACGGACCATTCCCTTCATATCTTGAAAGATTCGAGAAGATAGACTCGCCAAACTGCGTATGCGGTGCTAGAGGGACTCCTGAGCACTATCTTTATGCATGTCCTGTGACTGCAAGATTCCACATGCGGATGGACAACAGCCTAGCAGTCAGCCAAAATATAAGACATGCAATGAGCCATAAGGCCGGGACAACGTGTATTTCCCGACTAATGGATATTATCTTCTCCGAAGAGTACGCTCTACAAGAAGTGACCTAGTCCCCCCCCCCTAACCCCCCATCATCAAGTGAACGTTTTTTGACTGTTTAGACTGTCTCTTTTATGTCCCCCTTTTTGTATGTGTGCGTGTTTTTTTTAATCTCATCTTCTTTTTTTTATTCCTTCTCTTTTTTCTCATTTTGTTTATGCCCTATTGTCTTTTATTATTTAACTTTAATGATTTTATATCAGTTATCAGTTTTATCAATTATCAGTTTTATCGTATCCATAGCGACTTAAATTTATCTTCATATTGCAACCACCCACTCAATGCAACATAGTACTTGCTAAATTCATATTCTTAGGAATTTAAGTCTCTCTGTTGTCTTTCGACTACCCTACGCTGGTGAAGTCATTGCATGACAGGGATAGTACAGGGTAGTCAGAGGCATAAATAAATAAATGAATTATACTATATAATATGTAACAAATCAATAGCATGGATAGAGTTTTCCGTTTAAACTACAAGTAGAGCCTCGGTTATCCGAGGTAATGTGGACGGAGGGTACGTCGGATAATCGAAAACTCGTAAAACACGGACTCCTTCCACACAGAGGGTTAACGTGGATAGACGGGTGAATGAAAACGTCGTCAAAGATGTAAAAAAAAGCATTCACCGTACATATAATCAAATGATGATTCTCTCACACCTAAATCTGAAGCTACTTTTTTAATTGTCTCTCCTTTATCGAGTCGGTTGATGACTTGTAATTTAGACTCCAAAGACACAACAGTTTGTTTTCGTTTCGCACTCATCGAGCCTGTCTGAGTTATCGAGTCTGTTGATGACTTGTAATTTAGATTCCAAAGACACAACAGTTTGTTTTCGTTTAGCACTCATCGCGTAACAAATACAGTGCAAACGAAAATAAACAAACCGTAAACAAATTTTCACTACCAAAATAAAAAAGGAACTGACGTCAATCAGCGGCTCCGTTTTTTCCCTGGACTAATGTACCTCGGTTAACCCGGAACTCGGTTAGTTGGGGCTCTGATAACCGCGGCTCTACTGTATGTATCACTAAGTAAAAGACATGTCACTTAGTTACACGTTACTCCTAAATGATAAATACAAGATTATTAAAGCACACAATTGCAAGCATATTCCGGACATGTAATTATACGCAAATAGAACATAGTGATGTAAGTGGAGAATATTTCAAATTTTTCGACAGAAGATTTAGGATAATTCGAGGAGAGTTGCCCCACCAGGAAAGAAGTGGCTTCCAAATTTTAAGTTATCAAATAATGTCAGTGGAAATTCTTCTAGGAAGAGTATTTTGTTAGATGTAAGACAAATGATCAAAATGCTTTGTGCTAAAATATGGGTATAAAGATAAAACGTAAAAAAGCACAAATAGTTATTTCTAGTCTACAATGAAGCATAGTGAAGTAAACAGGGTTCACTCACAACTTTCTAGTTGTATGTTGAGCACTTATTTTTTTCACTAATGAAGAGGCTCCATCGTAGTCTCGAAATAGCTATTTATTATGTCACATAGTTTAATACCGCAATTTAATGTTTGAATATTTAAATTTAAGTAGCAGAAAAAAACTTTTCGCAATCGAATTTTGCCTTATCTCCCTACATGTGAGATGAGTTGTCTCCATTGGGAAGGGGGAGGGGTGTTAAAGAAGTCAATTAAAATAACAGGCAAGAAACATTTTGAACGTCTATTACCATAAAAGAACATAAAAAAAATTACCAACTTTAAACTTTAAAAATAACATTTAAAAAATGAAGGTACATTTTTAAGTTTCGAAAATAACACTAAACGAAGTTAAATCTTTGAAGTCTAAAAGAAACATCAAAAGGGAAGTTAGAATCTACTTAGCTGATGTAACATAAAAATAAAATTAGATCCTTAAATTTTCAATTTTATACTTTCTTCTACAAATATTGGGTATATCTCACATAGTAAAACTTCCAAACCTCCACTTTTTACAATGAATGCATTGCATTCAATCCATTTAGTTATTGACGTTGTTTTGTAGCAATTTTCACGGCATTTTAAGCAATTATTGATTATTATCGATATCTCCTAGTTTAATTATTTTAATTGTTTCCCTAGGGTTTTCTTCCAGTCCGACATGCTCTCCTTTCTCCAGAACTTATTTCCTTTTAGAAATTGTCTTCATTCAGCACTCAAAGCAGTAAATTTAGTGACTTTAATATTCATACAAAGTAATTAGTACATGAGGAAGTTTTTGTGGTTAATCATATGAGTATCATACTGTTAATAACACAATTGTATCGCTATTTGTCTGCATATTAACCTGTAGTAACTTAACACAGTTCAAGAAAACACGATTTAAGAAGACACGTTCAAAAAATGTTTTTATGTTTTACAGCTTTATATTATGCTATTATAGGCTACATACATTAAATTATGCACTACAAGATATAATTTAAATTAACTAACTCTACAAAAACGGAATTAAGTACACTGCGTATACAATAAATTCACAGTGTTCATAAATTAAATTAAGATTGCATGTATATAATAAGTTAAAACATGCTACATAAAATAAATTAAGTAATACTATTTATAGAACTAATGGATGTATGAATTTTTTTTTCAAAAATTTCAAAGAAATACAGCGAGGCATTTCTAATTTTTATCGTCTGAAGCATATGCCCTTTTTGGTAAGTATGCCCCTCTAATTTATTCCTATTAAAACAACGGTTACAGCTAGGGTAGTTTGACCAGTTAATGAACACTTAAGGACAATTGCAATTTAAAGCGTTCATAATTAATTTAAAAACTTACGTTTGGTATGTGACGCTAAAAATATTTTTAGTAATGTATCTATGTTAAGAAAAAATCTAACGAGCGGAAATGTTTCTATGCCGGTTTGTTTTAGGTGTTTAAATAAAAATCTGTTCAGATGTTTAAATATAAAATATTACAACCCAGTGAATAAACACTGGACTGGTTCAGTTTCAGTGTATTTGGCTTTGGGAGGGGGTGCAAAAGGGGTGTTGGACCAAGATTGGGACTTGGGATGCATCGGATAATGTATTTTTTTGGATATCGTATATCCGGTGGTCCTTGTCTGACTGATTGGTAACGGATATCCACTCTGATCTTTTATTCAACCAATATTGCAAGAAAAATCCAGTATCAGATCGATTTTTAAGTATACGGAATCCGAAGTATTTTTATGTATCTATAATGCGACTGATTTTTGTTTATTCGATACTCGACCGATTTTTATTCATCCGATGTCCGATCCATTTTCAAACATCCGTTTTCCGACCGATTTTAGATATCCGCTATCTGACTGCTTTTGGAACAATAGCTATCGATTTGATTTTTAATACCTGGTACCTGACCGATTTTTAAATGTCCGGGATTGGACCAATTTTCAAATATCCGGTTTTAATATAGGTTTTAGCTGTAATGACAAATATAGGTTTTATCTGTATGACATTATTGTACAGGTTGGACAAGTGCTCATGCACTTAACAAATGTCACTAAAATGGCTGTAAAGCAAATTCATCCTTCTTGAAACATTTCTTATGTGTAAGAAAGAACTGAATAAATTTATTGGGTAAATGTTAAGATAATATCGTCATTCCTTTACCTAAATTTATAAAGTTAATAACTTCCTAAATATGCATTGAGGATGTTTTAATTTCCCCAAAAAAGCTAATTTGACATTATTTGAAGCATTTTAAATTTTAATTATCGGTATAACTTCCGAAGTGAACATTGTTAATCACTCCTTTATTTACTAGTCTTACATATAAAGAAATTAAAGTACTGTCAGCCCCGCTTAATCGGGTAACTGATAAATGAATACCCCGCTTATAAGAATAAAACCTTCTGGAACCGAATAATTCCCCATAGACGCAATGTTAAAGATCCCCGTTTAATCGAATAATTTCCCCGGATAATCCAATAATACTGGTATGCTTTAAAAATATTTTTGATAAAAAAATTGATTAAATTTCATAAATAAATAAGTAAATAAGAACACTTTTTGTATTTAAAATATCATATTAACTCTCCTTTACTGATTCTTACTTATTAATATGGACAATATTTACTATAAAAATAGAAAAAGAAAATAAGCAATGCATAGTCCAATTAAAAGTCTTATACTAATTGAAAATGTCTGTTCTGTGAAGTAAAAGCAATTCATTGCGCTTAATGTACCAGCACTTGATAACTAAAGAACTAGAAAGCATAACATAAAGCCATAAAAGCTCTTCCCTACTCTTTTACCACATTAGATTAGAGCAGATTAGTTCCAACGGAGCAAAATGTGTTCACAAGGTTTTATTACTCTAACATCCTTCTCAGTTTATCTTAGTGTTTGCTTTAAGTGTGCTAATATTTGGGAATCATCTTTGTTTCTGATAGTAACAAGAACCTTAGTTGTAAAACATAGTCTTTTTCTTTAGATATCTTTTGTAACATATCTGATACATTAGAAGAGTCTATGTATGTCTTGAATGGTATATTGTAAGTATTGTTTAGAATAGAATTAACTTTTAGCAATTTTTGGTATAACTCAACCAATAATTTCGTCAAAACAATAGTTCAGGAGAGGAGAATATTGCATGCATTTGTTACAAGGGTTATCTTTTTTAACGAACGAAAAATTAGCTGCGTAAAAGGACATAAAATCTGAGTCTAACTGTCATAACTGTAGCATTAAACTATAGATAAACTTTATTAAACAATTAAACTACATAATTGCAACATTAGTCTGGGTGGATTTGCAAGACAACCACTCGAAACAGTCCCACACGAGAAAACAATACTAAACATTTACTTATTTATTTATTTATGTTTTTAAGTGTAGATGGCTACAAAAATCTTGACTTTGTATTTCTGTAATTGATCTATTACAAAAGAGACACGGATCTTATGTATGCGTCAAACTAAATGCGTCAAACAAATTTACGCAATAAAATAACTATTTTCAAGTGGATATGGCATTTATATAGGTTCGTATATTTTGAGCAATTTCTTTATTACGCATAATCTTTATTGAATTTTTAGAATTAAATTTTTATCGTCTTACTTTTTTTCATATTTATAGATTATTTCAATAACCATATAATCCAGTAACTAAATACATTTCTAAAAAAAGGGGAAAACAAAAAAATAGGTAAAACGAATTATATTTAAAAAAATAATTAATACAATTTACATAAAGGAAATATTAAATCAATTGTATGTATGTAAAATTTTAAAATCTAATCTTTACCAGGTCAATCATAAGTGATTTATTTTTGAATTAATTTTACTTCTTTAAACACGTCATATTTCTGACGCCAAATTGGAAGAAAAAAGTTGCCAGACTTTTACGATGCTTAGGTATTTATGCTTTTGTCTTTTTGGCTAAGTTTTATCAAGATAAATAAGCACACTCCATTTTATGAAAAAGCAAAAATAAAGTACACCATAAAACACGTCATGTTCTATTTGCATGAGATTTGAGCAAATTAGCTTTTAGACAGATAATGTAGTCTTTTGTTTTTATTATACTACGTCGCTTTGTTTTATTTTTATTTTAAGAAGTTGAATACACTTGTTTATGTAACGTATCTTTGCACAGCTATTTTTCATTTGAAATATATTCTTTTAACATTTACCGTAAGCATAAGAGTCGTTCTATACAGATGAGTTTGACGTGTTTTAAAATCAAGTTGATGGAAAAAGAGCGAGATATATTTTTTAAATAAATTAAGACTATGTTTATGTACAAAATACAGTTATGGTCAATTTTTTAATTACATTATTATTTTTTAAATTAAACTTGTCTAGACATTTTCTAAAACCTTTTATTAGAATTTATCAATATTATATTGAAATACTTTTCGAATTTAGTGTAATTCTGAAAATTCAGCAGGAATTTTGTGACTCTTCGTACAACAAGGGCACATTATTTTAATCTTAAACACGCATCGTTGTTAAAAAAAAAACAAACAAACAAAAAAAAAAAAACATTTATTACTTTAAATTTTAAAATTTGTTGCTGTGGCACTTCTCTTTTTTCCTTAAATAAAGTTTTATTATTTATGTATGCGGTTTTATATTTTTTATATGTGATGTTTTACTTTTGATTAAGGAAACATACCTAGTTTTATATTAAGATTTGCAGGCATTGAACGTAAATAATAAACACAAAAATCATAAAATTGATAAGTTTCATTTTTACTGCTGATAAAAATTTAATTGATAATGCAAGGTTTTTCGGCGTTCGAAGAAAATTTTGGCAAAGTCAGAGCAGTCAATACTGATCAATAATTATTTCGAAACTTAAAGCCGTATTCCGGTTTGAGTTCATAAGTGCTGCATTTGTGACGAAGATCTGCTAACCGTGACCCTTTCTTTTAAACCCCCTCCCCTCCTTTTTTCCCCTCAATGGATAAGTTTATGTAACTTTTGGTATCGCCTTTTCACTAGCAGTTCAATTTGAACCCAAACATTTAATTTTTTTTTTTTTTAATTAAGAAATTGGTACAATTGTCAGTTCCGTAGTAAAATGTATGAAGGCAATCACTATTTTAATTTTGTTCATTAAATAGAGGTTTTAAGATAAGCATAAGAAAAGTAAACGTCTAAAATGGCGTAAAATTATTTGTTTACATAATGGAGCAAAAATCAAAATGGTTATCAAATAGCTGCAGCTGGAATAATGTAAATTCATCCTTTTCACTTATTTAATTATTTGTTTATACCATTCTGCCGTTAAAATATATTATTTTCCATAAAAAATATACAAGAAATATGAATAGATGCTAATTCAAAGGTGTATTTTAATTTCATGTCACTAAACTATGTAATTATAGACAAATGAAATTAATGCAATAAAATTTCAGTTATTTCATAAGGTTATCAGTCAAATTAAAATAATGTATTATAACATAAGTAAACATATGTACTATTTTGTTTCCACGCCAAATTAACTGCGAAATTATAACTGCGCTGCCATTGTAAAAATAAAAAAAAAACTTAAAATGCTAAATGCTCCTTCTTAAGCTGAATTGTCCTAAAGTAATTCAATATTTATATATAAAAAAAATTAGGCTTCTCAGCCTAACTGGAAATGAATGCATAAATAATACGCTTAAATAAATTAAAGAAAATAGCTAATCTACGGACAATGAAAAAAAATCTGCTTTTTGTAAACTTAATGATGAATGATTAATACGGGCAAAAAAAGTAAAATATTTCACGTATGTAAAATTTGGTTGAAAAAACAATGAATAATATCCAAACATATACCACGCTTTCATAATTCATTCATGTTTAAAATTTAAAACATAAGTACAACTCAACAGTTCTAAACAAAAATTAATATGCTATTTTTCTTTAATAAAAGTTATTACTTAATAGTATTCGAACAATCTCAAATTTATTGGTATATTTATTTAAGGATAACTTTCAAGTTGCGTAAATCAATCCACTTCTGACTTTAAGAGGCACAAAATATTGATAAACTAAGAAAGGAATATCTTTATTTATTAGTTCAAAATGCACACCTGCGTCACTTCAAAAATTTTAAAAATCTTATCGGCTTATCGGAAAAATTCTAAAGTAAATGAAATATGTCAATAAACCGTGCTTGGATGACATTTCAAGAGGTATTCACGCATAAAATTTTGCAAATAAAATTTGGAATGCAAGTATTTGTTTACAAATCTTATTTTTTAAATAATGCAGTTCAGTTAACTTTTTGAAATTTTCTCTCACGTTGACCCATTTTATCATAAAACATCGCATAAGGGGTCCCACCATTATATGCAAGAACAATACTTCGTAAGACCGCATTTAAGTTTTTAAAAAAGTTTTAGTTTTAAAAATAGTAAGCAATTTATCGAAACCTTCCTCCACGAAAATTAGAACATAAAGTAATAAAACGGCACCAATACAGATTTAAAATAAAAAAGTCACAAAGATAATCAAAAAGTGTTATTTTAAGTAACGTTGGTATAGTTAGGAAAACAATACTGATTTCACTTCCTTTCATTTAATGAATTTCTCAGAAGCAAGTGCGGTTAAGTCAATTTTTGATATTTTCTCAATTTTATAAGATTTAATGGAAGGATCAGTATTTTAACCGTTAAACGTTTTACTGGCTGATTACTTTTTTCTAGGTCAAACAGTCGTTTTTATAGTTTATACACATGTTACATTATAAATACGCATGGTTTTTCCGAATTTTGATTTCTGACTTTAGTCACTTTTTATTCTGACCTGATTTTTTCCCTCACATAAATGCGCTTAATATTTATTTATTATTATTTTATTTAGTCAGAGAAATTAAATTCCCCTAATTATCTGCCTACAATAAATACAGATGAAATATCAATGTACTTGCTTAGTTACTTTCTCATTTAACCTTTCGGCCCAAAATACACTAGGGCACCCTACCTCGGGTGCCCTAGTGTACTTTTGGGCACCCGAAAATTTGTGTAAACTGCATAAATAATAGGAAATATACAGATATTAGGTCGAAGTTTTATCCTTATTCATTTATTTATTTACATTTATTACAGTTGCCTACGTTTCATTTTAAACATTCCAAAAATTTCTTTTACATTACAAAAACAACAAAACATTCTTTCAGAACAAATCAAGCCTACTTTTCCGTACAATCACTTGTTCTATGATAATATTTATTAATACTTTTAAAGAACTATTTTCGTCTGTTTAAACAAAAGCTCAAAAATATCTGTCTCCCTATGAACCTTCCGGATTACAGTGTGGCAGCGTATGGATCGAGGAAAATGGTAAAGTAATTCTCATACTGCGACTTGAGTTTGGTTTCCTTGGAAAAAAGACATGGGTCCTAAGCATATCACTGAAACACGGTGACCATCGATAGACAATTCCGCAAATCGGTCAGTGACCCTGAAGTGCGTGGCGTTAAGAGCTTTTGTTCCGAAAACCACATTTTGTGGGTTGCATCTCACACTTTTACTCCGAAGTCGCGTTTGCAATAGTGCGAAGCATTCGACTTGGAAGCTGAACCAAAACTGTCGTCCGCTACTTTTATGGGGATGTTCAAGAAAGCGATGGGATGTTCACTGGTAGCCAAGTCACGGAGGGAAAATCAGGAGCTATGCAATGAGGCTTAATTGTTTGAAGGCTCCCTCGAATTGCAACTGAATCAATCTTCTGAACACATGAAATTTTACTGCTTGTTATCGAGCTTAGCCAACACTCAGTCGTCTTCCCAGTAGATCTCGATGAGCAGATGTGTAAGAGGATCCCGGGATCAAGATGTGATCAAGACCATAAATCATATTTTGCTCCTAACTAACATTATTTAATACTAACATGAATTTGCTGCACTTTTTCTGTAAATTTTAATTTGCTTATCACGTTGAAATCGTATGTAAGAATAAAGCCTTACTCTAAATCGGTACTCAAATTATGTACCAAAAATGCCTTAAACGTAACTCAGATGCTTGTGAATGTCTCAACCATTCAAACTATGATGGGTAATTAGTGAACATACTTACTTTCGGTTTGAATGAGTTCGTACTGTCTAATACAGTACAGTTGAAATATAATATGAAAAGTTTTCAGCATTATTAAAAAGGAAATGTAAGGCCAATATAATTAATTACTTATGTACTGCGTGATTTTTTTTCATTCAGTTATTTGTTTTCTATTTAATAGTCATGAACAGTAATAATTTATTGAAAAACGTAGATAAACGGAAATTATGCTTAAAAACGTAAAACTTGCCATTTTTTCCCGAAAAAATAAAATTTATCTGTAAAGCTCTAGCTTTAAGGATAAATTTAAAAATATTTTAAATATAATATACTTAAAATAAAGAAGTCATGAAATTGGAGCGAAAGTAGACTGATGTATATTTTAATGTATATACACTAAAAATATGTGTTGGGAACATTAATGAATAAATAAATAAAACATATCTTAAGTGAAAACACTACCAATTTACACAAAGCAATTCTTTTTGTGAACGCGCTTCTCTAATTACTCCTCAGGTTAAATCTTCAGAGACGTTGCATTGATCCGGCAGTCACTTGGCTGCCAAGCGAAGGAAGTGAATAATATCTTTCAAACTCATTTATTTTGAAAAAGCCACCTGAGCCTACATTTAAAAACAATGTAGTATTTAGGTAAGTGATTAATTTGCACGTGTCCTTACTGATTAATTATCACATTATTACAATAATAATTACTTGCACATGTTTTCATTAGTTACTACATTATCCTGAATGAAAAAAAAACGTGATTAAAAATTTTAAATTTGAAAAAAAGGGGGGCAAAAGAAAGAGCAAGTTTTTTTTTTTCCCAAAATCATCAAATAAAGAAAAATATATTTCGAATAATGCCTTTCTTAATTTGACAGCATCGTTTATTTATGTGTAAACTAAAGGAAAATATAATGCGTTGAATATATTATTTTTAAATGTCTCGTCTAAATTACACAAAACACTTCTTTTTGGGAACGTTAAAAAAGAAAAAAAAAAAAACATTTTTCTCGAAACCTCTGAGAAACGTATATTTTTTAATAGATGCAGTCTGTAATTTTTCGGATTAGGATGAATGTATCGTTGTTGAAAAGAAGTTCATAGGATGGCGCAGTGGTTAGGCGCTGGCCTCGTACGCTCAAGTTCACACTCCAAAACCGGCTCAAATCGGTGGATTTTCGAGATTCAGAAAATTGATCATTTGTGCTGTACGTAAATGCGGAATGTTGAAAAACCCTTGAGTGTTTACTTGGTTCTTGTATACTCTCGGGTAAACTAAATTTCTAGCGTACTTTCGCATCTTGAGAGCGCAGATGCTTCCATCTTTAGAGGGAAGTGGGCGGCATGTTATATTGACATCCGGCGAGAGTGATGCCACATAAAAAAGGGCTGTCATTTCCTAGTTAGAACTCAAAAATTGGGAATTCAAATGGTGGAGAGTCAATACGAAGCACTAATGCAAACAACAAAAGCAAAGTAAAATAATAAGATACCGTCGACCTTTTAAGACCTTCCTGTATTAGTAAAAATAGTTTATTAGCAAAAATCTGTTTTAATTAAGTTTAAACATTTAATATTGAACTGCTTAAAGCATTGACTGTTTGTACTTTGCATATGAGTTACGGATAAATCATTTAATGTATCATGCAACTTTCCGCTAACAATGGTGTCTTCAAGAACACATTAAGATTGAATCCTTGTTGTTTTTGTACATGTGCTCTAAATACGATAGTTATGAGAGTTACTAATAATAATTCCTTCGAGAAGCACACTTTAAATACAATCAGCAATAGCCTGACGTTGATTTTTCAAATGTGGGTTTCAATGTAATACTTGTCCCGTAGTGAACCAGTCGGTAGAAGCTCGGTTCCCGAAGAGCACCGAAAGTGAAGCAACATCGACTTAGGTCAGTGCTTGGGAGGGTGACAACCTTTCGCGGCTGGTTCCTGTGAGGCCGTGTATGCTAAAAGGATCTGGTGCACGTTAAATAGGTCGTAGCTCCAATGTCCTCCAAGTGAAACGAAACCTCTGGGGGTGCCAACCTTAGATGCCGGTCTCTCATCTGGGATCTGGCTCAAAAAATTAAGAGACCGCATATAAAGGGGCGGAAGTCGAACTCCTGCCTATAAGGGCCCCGTTAGACTCAGGAGCAGCACACCCATTCTTCCTCGCTTCGCGCGAGGAAACAACAACAATGTAATACTTGTTTGGTTTTCTGAAAAACTTTTCATACTACAAGAAAAACATCTTGGTAAACCTACAAACAGCACTCAAAATAAATAGAAATAATATGTGCAAGAAAAATGCTGATTATACGTTGTTAATCACAAGACTATAATGTACATACATTTTACATAGGTAAAATATTCAGTCAAACTAAACTGCAAAAAAGTTATTCACATAGAAAATCAGCTTCTTGTTGTCTAGTGATGTGGTGTCATTACAGAGACATGAGATCAAAGCTTATGCATGAATTAGGTGATAAGCTTTCAGTTGTCAGGCAGGTAAGCGCACCGCTCATCTGTGGCAGTTTCATAATCGCTTTTGTGCTGCAATTTCAGGTGCATATCAATGCTGCTGTAAAATGGCTGAATAATTAATATGGACTGTTCATATCATTGTGATGCTGTAACATTATGCATTCAGTTATTATTGATTTGATGTTAACAGCATATTGCGAAGTTTTAGTTCACTATTTTGTTGTAAATATATGTAATCATATGGTAAAGTTACTCTTGGAAAATATGTGTATTGAATTACATTATTTATTGTATGGATATTTAAAATATTTGACAATTTGTAAACATTATTTTGGGCAAGATTGAAATTTATAAAGGTTCACAGGAGTTGCTTGGGGATAATGACATTCCATTCCTGTTTTTCCACGGTGCAGTTATCTTCGAAACTTTCATAAGAGAAAATGAGTGTGATATAATTTACATCAATCCAATAAATTATATTTTTAATTTTTGATAGCTAATAGAGATTATTTTACTAATATTTCTAATGCTTAATTATCATTATGCTCATTATTACTATAATTATTTTTATTACTTTACTTAGGGGAAAGTTACTCAAAAAAGATGAGTTCTAAAAAAATGCTATTTTAAAAATACAGTGTTAATTAAATATCATATAAAAATCTGTAATTTATATTACTTCTTTTGGGAGTATAACAATATAAGATACAAGATGTGATATAAACATAAAATTTGTTCTCTAAAAGTGAGACAAAATGTCATGTTTGCGCTGCTTTAAACAGCTACAAAACTGACCAAGTATTTGTTGATTTTCAGACATTTCTCAAGATTCGATAATTAATCTAGCACTTTGGTTATTGATATTCATGCGAAACTAAATTCTGTACTTCCGTCTACTTTAAGATAATTGCAATTACGTTGAGCATTAATCTTTCTGAAGAGTTTGGATATTTCTGATGCAAGGCTATGTATACGTTAAAAGGTATCAAGTTGTCAACATTTCGCTAGAATCATTCAATCGGTCTAGTTTAAGTAGCAGCGTCAATTCTGCTAGAAGAATCAGAGTTGATTGAACCTGCAATTTTAACCGCGATTCCACTCAAATATTTCCATTTAAATAGTAAAATTAGATTGAATGTTGTAGTTTTCAAATTATACGACATTTAAGTAATTAATTAATAAAAACTGATACATGTTATGTTTATAAAAATGACTAAATCAATTTTTTTTTTTTAATGTTCTTTCAGCAGGTCCGTTTCAAAGAGTAGTTAAAGCCAAAATAAACTAGTTTCGGGTCTAAGAACTTTGTTTTTGACCTAGGCGGAAGCCGTTTCTGGATGCCTAGACCCAATTTTCCCTTCCATGTCAGTTTAATAATTGTTAATGAAAACAGAGCTATCAACGCTTCAGATATGTGACTACCATTTTAAAAATTGCAAACAAATACATTTTATATTGGACGTTTTATTTTCAGCTCTCGTGAGAAGCCTTGCCTTTGACAGCCAGTCATCTTACTTCTGAGGCATCTTTGGCCGAGCAATCCAGGAATCCTAACAACGTGAATTCAATTTTAGAGCCCACTTCTTACTTAGTGTAAAAGAAATATCTATTCAGCATGTTTACAGATGGCGCCAGTACATGTTGCTGTTAATTTACTGAGTGTTCTCTAAATTTATTTTCTATAATTTGCTTCGTTCAAGACTTTTTACTTTTAATTCTCTAAGTCTACGATAGACTCCGGATAAATAATTTGCAGGAGATTATCATGTATTTTGGGACAACAATTTTTTAGCGTACGCGCTCAAAGTTAAATTATCTGAATAATTGATATTCATTGTGATTTTTCTGAAATACTAATTTTTATCCAGAATAGAGATCCTTCTATTAAACAAAATTATTGTATCGCTACTCTACAAAGATACTGAGATTTTGAGTTACTACTTTCTTTTTTGGCTTGATGTAATAAATCAGGAGAAATTCCTTCGTGACAAATTGACTGAAAATTACTATGATAAGGTTTTTTCCCCCTTATTGTAGTTCCAGTTATCATATAATGTCAAATACGGAAACATCTGCGTAATTAGATTTTGGAAGATAAAGATCTTTTTTAGTTCTACCCTAACGTCAGAGAAAGAAGAAAGAAAATTTTCACTCATATGTATATAAGCATGAATGTGATTAAATTTATATCCATTTGCATAGAATCCTGGAAAATTGAAGCGTGATCAAGATGGATGGTGAACAATGCATTTTTTTTTTTTTTTTTGTTGTTTTTTTTTTTTTTGTTTTCTGGAGAGAATTTCGTTGAGAGTAAATCACACAGGTTTTTCATAATTTGGGATATTTAATTTTGAAACTCAAGATTAAAAGATAGAAGTCTAAGCACGGTTGCATGAGTATAACCTATGGTACGTGACAAAGCCTTTCTTTTGGTAATATTTAAATTTTCAGTTTTGTTTCTTCTAGGAAGGAACAAAAATCCAATTACATTGCATTGACTTGAATGCTTTTCCAACTGTGTTTGAATAATAAAATATTGGATAGATTGACGGTTGAACTGATTATTTTACCTTGATGCATATGCTTAAATCCATATATTACCTATTTTTATACTAAGATACTAATTGTACTAAATGTACAAATTTCGAGCAAAAAAAAAAAAAAAGGCAAACGTGCCCCATTCTTAAAGCCATTTGGATTGAATTTTGTATTTTAAAATCAGTTCTGTATATTTATGAATCTTATACTGATAATCATCACATTTATTAATTTCTTATCCAATACACAAATAGGTAAAGCGAACTAAAAAGTATTAGCTATTTAATATAAATTTGTCACCTTTGTAACACTGAAGGCTATCGCTATTGTTCGCTATAATTTAAAGTATAACTGTTACAACACGATCATCTTAATTTAGAAAAATAGAATAACTTTATTCCTAATAAGTTGGGATTATTTGAAGAAGGCGGAAGTGGGTGTTTAACAGTTTTCTTTATTTGTGCAAGAATATGCATTTCACACAGATGTGAAACGAATAGCATTTACATATGTTTTACATCAGGTGAGTCTAATTTTGAACATTACTTTCTTGTTAGCAAAAAATAAATAATAGCTATGATTATTTAAATTCATCATTTTCCTACTGTTTATCCACTATTGTCCAAAATCAATACATCGACATTAGGCAATTACAAGAAATTAATATAAAAGAGAACTTTTACGTCATTTTGAGGAATACATGACACTTATTAAGTATACTTTTTCTTTAATTTGCAAAATGGAACTCAGAAATGTCACAATAGTATCAAAGATAAAGAAGAGAGAGAGAGAAAGAAAAACGAAGCTATAACTGCTGAATGCAACATCGTTACATGCAGATAATCATCAGTTGCACAGATTGTTCCTACAGCAACTAATTAGCAAACACAGTGGAATCTCCATCAGTCAATGGCAAGTCACAATAGTAATCCCTCTAATTTCTAGTGCTGATAATTTCGCAGCCATCAAAAATTTACTAATGAAATGTACATGACTTTCTGGTATCATTTACTTTGAAGAAGTTACTATTAATATTTACGTACGTAAAACTATACTGGTAGTGGTTTAGTGATCTCATTTGTGTTAAATTATTCTTGTAGCTCCCATGTAACTTTTTCCCTGTTTCCACATTGCGCAGCAATAAAATGAAACAACTAATCATATTTTATGATGTGCTTTAGGAATAAATCGTATTTTATTTATAAGTGCAGCTAATTAATGTTTTGTTAATCATTTCATATGAGATACTGTTGAAATGAAAAATGATTTCGAAAAATAATAAATTACTACATGTTTGAAGAAGCGAATAAAATAAGAAAAAACAGGAACATAAAATTTAGTTATTAGACGAAATTTTATAAAATTTCATATGATTTATTTAATTGTATTACAGTTTTAATTCAATTAATTCCTTGAATTAATACTTACAAATTGCTGGCTTTTACTATTTGAACAGTCAAAATGAAAGTATTAATGGCAAAAAATAACTTTTCCCACCTGTTTTATTCTTTACCTTTTTTCCCTGTAACAAATTTCTTAACAATTTTTAAACCCCGATATGTTGTTTTCAAATGGGCTGCGCATATTAGTTCTTAACCATTGCAGACCTAGTGCGCTATAGATATTGGCACTATTTCTTAGAGCGGCACAAAAGAGAGTGTGGTACCAATGCCGCAATTTTTTGACGCTCAGTTTTCCCCTACATTCCCTCCCCTGGCTCTTCCACCTGAGCTCTAATTGATGCAACCTACACGAGAAATTTAATTTAGTCTAGAGTATCCACGCCAAACGCATACTCAAGGGATCTTTCACATGCCTCATAACCGTACGATATGGACGCTGTTCATGTTCCGCATCTTAAAAATCCACCGACTTGGGGCCAAGTTTGATCCTTTTGATCCTGCGAACTTGGAAGTACGAAACCTGCGCCTTACCACTAATCCACCCTGCCAACGCAAACCCCGATATATGATGGTGGATTTTCCAAGATACAGAAAATCGTCAGTGTTCATGTCGTATGATTTTACGGCGTGTTAAAGATCCCTTGAGTATCCATTTGGATCGGATACTCTCGGTTAAATTAAATGCCTAGTGCAGTTTCGCATCGTCAGAGCCGAGATGCTTCATCTTCCAGTGAAGAAACTAAGCTTCTAAATTACCCTGTGTCAATAGCATCTGCCGATACTGGTGCTTTTTGAAAGAATGGAAACCGGTTTCTGAGTAATACACTAGGTCTGCAAAGGCTACTAATCATACGCAGTGTCATTAAAAAGAATAATGAAAAAAAAAAAAAAAATAAACATACAGGCTGATAAGACTGAGGTGAACATGGTATTCATATCCTTTGGAGAAATTATGTTTTCAGAAGTTCAGTCATCTTTATTTCAATTTTTTCTCAATTCATGTTTATTTCTAAACTGATCAAATATATGTAATTAAAGAAAAAACCTTTTCCACAGATTTTCAACTAGATAAATTTGAATCGCTTTGAGCTAAAAAAATTTAAGCCAGAAACATACAAACAAGCACTTAAAAATTTGAGCAATAAGCTAGGTATTGGCCCTGACTTAGAATACCGCAAATTAATTTCGTTCAACAGAAGTAAGAAACGTGAGACACATTTATTTTATTTGCACTGAAATTTACTCGTAAGAAATTAACAAGTTCTTAGTGCTGCAAATCAAAGAGAAAAAAACATCTGTCTGAAACGTCAGACGGATCCTTTAACCTTTTGATTTGTAGCAGACGGGTGTTTTTCCTTTACAAAATCACGTCTTTTGAGTGAAAAAAAAAGGATATTTTAACCTCGAAGCACGTATCTGGAATTTTTTTCAAATGTTTTGCTTAATTTACGTTGTATTTAGCCCTTTGACTTACACTTACGTCTGAAAAATACTATTCAGGATTAATCTTTGTAAAGGAAGGATTTTTTCTACAACTTGGGTGTCGAAATAGTGATGTTAAATCCACAAATGTCGAAATTAAAACACGATGTCATAAATGAAAACACATAACTAGTTTAAAGAATACAGATAGTAATGCTTCAACAAAAATTAAAAATACACATTTAGATGCTAAAACAATCTATCGAACCCATTTTTTTCTTCTAGCTTGTCAATTTATATTAAGTATGACAAATTACGTTATTTTATTTATAAAACATCGGTTATTACATAAAGTGTAAAGGTAAATTTTTTATATATTTTGCGAGAGTCATCAACTGTTTACTACAGTTTATCTTTCGTATTCATAGTCACATTATAGCTGTAATGGAGTTTAAGCTTCTATGTTTCGCAAAATTTAAACAGTTTTTGAAATTGAACTTCTACTTGTGACCAGTTTTAGTTCACACATCCGTAAAACCCTGAACTGGTCTGTTTCAAGCAATTTGGGATTCAGGAGCAACTGGTCTGGTTCAAGCATTTTTTGACGCATGCCATTTTATTTATAGCTATATTCATATGTGAATGTTAGGAGTTAAAATAGTTAATTTTAGTTAGTAGAGTTATTGTCGATAACCTCTAACCAGAGCCCCCCCCCCCCCCATACTAAATGCCCTCCGATAGCGCTTTAAATCCATACACATTTTGACCGCAGTTTTTTAGATAGAGGGCGCTAGCTCTTTGCTCATAATACTGCTTTTATAAGCATATACATATGGCAATGAACTGAGTGTTTAAATTACATAAACTATTTAATTTTAAACATATCAGCAAACAAAATCTTCCAGAAAGCAAATTTTGACAGGTCATTTAATTAATTTAATAAAGACAGCACAAACGTTATTCTTAAGTTATTTTTGTAGTGATTCAAATTATAAAATATTGGAATCCTTAATCTTGAATAAAAGCATTTATGATACCATATCCACTCTAAAATAGTAGCACTGATTCCATTAATTTTATTAGCCACTAGCGGTACCCGCACGGCTATGCCCGTGTTAAAAAATAAAAAGACCAGTCGATTCGCCATTGTGTATATAGTGATAACTTTTTAATGTGTAAATTATGTTATTTTATTGAAATGTATAGCATTCCACATAATTAAAAATTAGCAGCCCACGGCAATAAACCAGCGATCCTACACATTTAAGCTTTTTTTTTACAAAACACACACAATAAAAAAAGGGAAAAAGAAAAACAAGAAACGAAACAAAACGAAAACAAAAATATTTAAAAGAAAATGCATTTCGTTTATTTAAATCAAGTACCCACACAAAAAGGACGATTATAATCCTTTCGAATAGTTTTAATTAATACATTTTTAGTATAATTAATTTTTATCTATTATTAAACAGACAGTAAAAGAGAAAAACAGTAAAACAGAACGGCAAATTTTTTCCGTTTGCAGAAACAAAAATTAGAAAGCAAAGCTTTGAAAACAGAAAAACCTTTCATCCGAGCTCAAATAGGAAAATAACATAAGTGCTAATTCACTGAAGAAAAAAATAAAATAAATAAAAATATAAATAGTAACAATAAGTTGGAATAACAAAAATCGCTATAAAGGATCACATTTTTTTAAAGAACCTCTGTGCAGTATGGAAAATGGTCCCGTAAAATACATGTCAAAATAAGGAAATTAAAATAAAGCTATCGATCGCCGGTCAGCCGCAGGAAATAAATTTTAATTCGTTTAAAAAAATAAAATAAAAAATAATTAATTAATTAAATATTGGCTGCTCCTCCAATCGCTAAAAACCGCAAGAAATAAATTTTAATTCGTAAAAAAAGGATCATAATCCAGTCGGCATGGTAACAATTCAAATAAAATAAAAAGCAAGCACTTTATCTATCGTATGGAGAAAATAAAATTAAAGTAAATTTTCGTAAAGAAATAATTTCGAGCTGCAGCGAAAACGCTTATAACTTTTTTTTCTAGTTAATTTAGAGAGTTCGCAGTTTAGTACGTAGAGCAAAACTCCTTTTGTGGTAGTTTTTTACGGGCTTTTCAAAGGTATCAAGTTCGAAACGATGCGATAATTTTTTCCTACAGAAAATAACTCTTTTATGTAATTTTCGGCTATAAATTGCAATAAAAAAAGAATAAATTCGAATTTCAGAAAAAACTCTCCGAGTTGCACACCCCTATTTCAAACTAATTTCGTGCCAAATTTCATGAAAATCCGCCAAACGGTCTTGGCCCTACGCCGGACACAGACAGACACACACACACAGACACATAGACATACTTGCTGCTTTATTATTAGCTAGCGGTACCCGCACCGCTAATCCCGTGTTAAAAAATGAATAGACCAGTCGGTTTGCCATTGTGTATATAGTGATAACTTTTTTAGATGTAAATTATGTTATTTTATTAAAATGTATAGCATTCCACATAATTAAAAATTAGCTGCCCACGGCAATCAACCAGCGATCCTACATATTTAAGCATTTTTTTTTTTTTTTTACAAAACACACACACTAAAAATGGAAAAAAGAAAGAAAGAAACGAAACGGGAAAGATGAAATATTTAAAACAAAAAACATTTTGTTTGTTTAGTTCAAGTACCCACACAAAAAGGACGATTATAATAAATTAGAATTGTTTTACTTTATAAATTTTTAGTATAATTAATTTTTATCTATTATTCATTAACATTAAAACAGAAAGACGAAACTTTGTAGCTTGCAGAAACAAACAGCAGCAAGAAAAGCTTTGAAAGCGGAATAAACCTTTCATCCGAGCTCAAATAGGAAAATAACATATGTGCTAAGTCACTGGCGAAACAAATTGTAAAATAAATGAAAGTATAAATAGTAAGAATAAGTTGGAATAACAAAAATCGCTATAAAAGATAACATTTGTTTTAAAAACCCCTATGCAGTATGGAAAATGGTCCCGTAAAATATATAACAAAATAAGGAAATCAAAATTAAGCTATCAATCGCCTGTGAGCCACAGGAAATAAATTTTAATTCGTTTATAAAAAATAATAATCAAAATCCAAGAAAAAAAGAAATAAATTAATTAAAAATCGGCTGCTCTTCAAAATGCTAAAAATCGCAAACACTAAATTTTAATTCATTAAAAGACAAGAAGTTCCGTCTAGAACTATACGAGCCTACTTTCCCGTATACACCAAATTCAAATTTATAATCTAGCTATCTCTTTCTCTCTCTTTCTTATTTATCTTTAGTTCTAATTATTGAAAATATACCTTTTTCAACGGATAATACATATTCATTCACTCACTCATTCATTCTTTCATTTATTCAGCCATGCATTTATTCATTCATTCGTTACCTCATTCAAGTGTTTATTCATTCATTTACGCATTCATGTATTTATTCACTCATTTATTTATATTTTCATTTATTCAATAATTTATTCATTCATTCCTTTCCTCATTCATTTATTCATTGATTTATTCTTTCACTCTTTCATTTATTCATTCATTCATTATTTCACTCATTGAGTCACTGAGAAATATCCTTGAAAATCCCGATCAAAAAATTTCATAGCAAAATAGGCTCGTAAGTTCTGGATAAACTTTCTATTTCTACATGTTCTACGTTATAAGAGCTTTCCGATAAAGTTTGTTCCAAGCAAATCGGTCCGTTAGATCAGGATTTATATAGGGTTGAAATTTCCCCGTAAGCTCTGTGTTAATTTTTTGAACTGTTCAAAAATGAACAAAAACTGTTCAAATCAATATTTCACGCCGAGAACTCCTTTCAGTAAGCTTTCAATAGGAACTTGGCTCTTGTGCCCAGAGTTTACAGAATTTGCTTCAATTCTGTCCATAGGCGCTAATGTTAAAATTTTTTGAACTGTTCAAAATTGAACAAAAAATTGTTCAAATCAAAAAGTAAAATATAGAAATAAGATGTCCTCGCCGAGATCTTTCGAATGCAAAAAGAATTTTTCCAATCGGACAATTCGTTCAAAAGTTATTAGGGGGGGACAGACCGACAGACAGACAGACCGACAGACAGACAGACCGACAGACCGACAGACACACTTTTTAACCATCTCAATACCCTACTTTCAAATTTTTTATTTTTCAATCTTTATTTAATTACTTCACTTATTTTTGACTTTTCTTGATTTTTAACGATATTTTCACGATACATTAAGCCTTCTTTCATGCTTTATTATTATTTTTTTTTACTTTTACGGGAAAGTAGGCTAAAAAAAAGGATCTATAGTCAGTCTGCATGGTAACAATTAAAATTAAAGTTAATTACCGTGAAAAAATAATTTCGAACTGCAGAGAAAAATGCTAATAACTTATTTTCTAGTTAATTTAGAGATTTCGAATTTTCGCACATAGAGCGAAACTCTTTCCGGGCTAGTTTTTTGCGGGCTTTTCAATGGTATCAAGCTCGAAAGGATGCGATAATTGCTTCTCATAGAAAACGACTATTTTATAAATTTTTCGGCTATAAATTGGAATAAAAAAAGAACAAATTCGAATTTCAGAAAAAACTCTCCGAGGTGCACACTCCCATGTTCCAAACTAATTTCGTACCAAATTTCATGAAAATCCGCCGAACGGTCTTGGCCCTACGCCGGACACAGAGAGACAGACAGACACACATACTTGCTGCTTTATTTCTAGTAGAGATAGAGAAGAAATTAAAGATTAAAGCGTGGTATAAATTTAAAATGCGTTTGGGTGAAGAATCGGGTACCCTTTAGTTTGGCGATGAAATTCTATTTCTGGTTAGGCAGCGGACATCTTGCTAATTACATCTTGGCGTCAAAAAAAAAAAAAAAAATAGCTTAAATAATGTATATTTGAGTCTGTACAACCATCATATTTTTGAATTTTGGCTAAAACAATTAAGAAACATAAACGTTTCTAATATACGAAAACGAAACGTGATCTGTGATATCGAAAATAAAGCATGTTAGAAGAATCAAACTGCAGTGATTTGAAAATAATAAACATTTAAAGTTTCATAAGACACATTGGAGTAAGAAAAATAATAATTACCTTGTCTAGACAAAGCTGTTATCCACTTTGTTCGTAATCTTTCGTTGGAAGGGAATTGATGGAAACTAATTTTTTCAGTTCTTGAATCTGAAGAGCAGTACGGCACAACGTAATGCACCATAATTTAGATTCAAATCTAACTACTTAGTTCTTAAAAGAAATTTAAAGTTGATAGATCGATTCATTTGCGCCACGGAGCGGATAACTTTTCACGGCCGTTTTTTTTTTTTGCTCAGGTAGGAGGGCATTTAGTGTAGGGGGCTCTGCTCTAACAAAGTCAAAACAGCGACCGCTTTACTTGTAACAATGTTTATTTTAAAGGCATAAATTAATTTTATAACAGACGAAACAAGTATATTTAAAACAAAAGTGACCTGAAAGCAAGAGCAAAATAAATACCAACTTTCTTAGTCTGCCCAGAGCCCCTATACTAAAGGCCCTTCGATATGAGAAAAAAAACGGCCGTGAAAAGTTCTCCGCTAGGTGGCGCAAATGGCCCGTTCTATCAACTTAAAATTACTTTTAAGAACGAAGTTTAGATTTTAATCAAAATTATGGTGCATTGTGCCTACTACTCTTCACATTCAAGAGCTGAAAGAATCGGTTTCCATCAATTCCCTTCCGACGAAGGATTACGAACAAAGTTGATAACAGCTTTGTGTTTACAAGGTAATTATCCTTTTTCTTACAATGTGTTTTATTAAACTTTAAATGTTTATTATTTTCAAATCGCTGCCGTTTTATTCTTTTAACATGCTTTATTTTAGATATCACAGATCATCTTTCGTTTCCGTATGTTATAAACGTTCATGTTTCTTAATTGTTTTAGCCAAAATTCAAAAATATGATGGTTGTACAGATTCAAATTAACATTTTCGGCGATTTTTTTTTTTTTTTTTTGACGCCAAGATGTGACTAGCAAGATGTCCGCTGCCTAACCAGAAATAAAATTTTATCGCCTAAACATAACGCCAAACTAAGGGGTACACGATTCTATACCGAAACGCATTTTAAATTTAAACACTCCTTAATCTTGATTTATTTGGCTAAGTTTAATTAATGGAATCGCGACTACTATTTACTATTTTAAAAGTGGATATATCATAAATGCTTTCATTCAAGATTAAGGATTCCAAAATTTTATAATTTGAATCACTAGAAAAATATGTTATATGAGAACTTAAGAATAACCTATTGTGCTGTCTTCAATAAATTCATTAAATGACAAGTCAAAATTTGCTTTCTGGAAGATTTTGTTTGCTGATATGTTTAAAATTAAATAGTTTATGTAATTTAAACACTCGGCTCATTAATCTTTGCCATATGTATCTACTTATAAAAGCAGTACTATGAGCAAAGAACTAGCGTCCCGTATCTTAAAAAATGCGGCCAAAATGCGTATGTAAAGCGCGATCGGAGGGCATTTAGTATAGGGGCTCTAGTCTGCCTTAGTACAAGAGAAAACAGAAACTCGTCTGTTGTGGTCATCACGGAAATTTCTTCTATATCCTTCATATTACTACTCGCCAAATATCCCTATTATGATGCAAATCCTTTTTGAAAAATGAAAATTAATTATATACGACGAATGATTTTAGACTAACTAATCAAAAAGTTTGCTACCAGCGAAGCCTCAAAATGCTAAAAATATTGATAATAATATTATCGCTACAGTAGCATACAAAACGTAGTGTCTGCTCCCTTGATGCGATTGGCGCCAGAATATAATTAACATCTTTTCCTATTGAAATATAGTACTTACATTTTTGTTTAAATTTTTGGATTCTTGACGCATACTTTTAGCGAGAAAAACGTTCAATCTCTCCACTCCTATTGGCGCGAACGGCGCCAAAATTTAATCAACACCACTTTCTATCAGAATGTATGTGTGTATCGAATTTCGTTTAATTCTATGCGGTATTGAGTTACAGCTCCCGCAAAGAACTAATAAAAAGTTTGATCGCTCCACCCCCTTGGAGCGATCAGGACCTTTTTCTATTGGTGTCCACTAGTATACTAAATTAGTATCGAATACTTTTATTACTTCTTGCGATAAAGCGCACACGCTAACATATAAAACCGTTCTATTGCTTCGCCCCTTTGAGTGAATTTGCTCCCAAAACTAATCAGCACCAGTTCTCATTAGCGTACATGTGTGCACCAAATTTCATGCATTACTTTTTTATTTACAGTGGTCATCCAAAAAGAGCACATACACACGCAGGCTAACATTTTATAAAAATGGTCAAAATGGGTTCAGTGCATCTCAAAACGTGTAAATACGTCGAAATTAGGAAATTTCCCCGAATCCAGTATCTTCTTCTATGTATTGCATACAGAAGAAAGTAAAAATAGGATTATGAAAAACAATATAAATTACACATAAAACTTTTACTCAATAGCGAAAAGGTTGCTTCTCTGAAACAATGATTACGAACTAAAAATTATGATAGGAAATAAATTCATTCATTAAATTCAATTACTATTAACAGTAAGTAAATTCTACCCTTAACTTGCAAAACATAGCAAATGGTAATCGTTTAACCATCGAAAAAGCCGGAAATTTCCATTTATTTTTATTCAAGAGGGCAGTTTCTTTGGAAACTCCAGCTCTTAAGAAAATGCATTAGGCTCCAAATCCCCCTATCCTCAAGAGTTATTTAATCTTGAAAAGAACAAAGCACATATCGATTAAGAGATGTACATTTTACGTTAGAGATAAGAAAATAATGAAATAAGCTAGTATGGTTATGGTTGAAAGCGATTATTGAATGCGGGTAACCAATGACAAAGAAGGATTTATTCTTCTAATTTAGGCATTATGCGAGTTTAGATGCGTTCGGAGAGAAATTTAATTGTCTCATTAAATTTAAATGCCTTGCTAGTGAGTATGTTTATTGGTATTTTAAGCATGCCTAAAACGCCTCAAGGGAAATTAAATATTCCAACTCTTTTCTTGATCTTTTTTCACTTAAAAAGAATACAAAATCAGTGTAGTTTCTTCTAAGTTAAAACTTTCGGTCTATTAAGCTTGCCCTTTTTTGCTATTTTTACTCATTTTATTGTAAAAGTGAATCTAAAACTTGAAAGGAATAAGATCCTTACGTATCTTTTTGAACATGGTAAACAATAAGTATTTGAACTCTATGGCATTTTTAGGCTTGATAAAGGAACTGCATTAAAAATCCTCAGGAGAATTTTTCGGATTCGATTTAATTTCAGATTTGATTTAAGTCTGTTTTCGGATTTAAGATTTTCAGATTTGATTTAAGTCTGTTTTGGATTTAAGATTTTCAAATTTGATTACAGTTTAAAACAAAACATTTTTTTTTTGGCTTTGATTTATTAACAGTCAAACTCGTAGTGTTAGGTTTCAAAACGAGCAATGAAAATTAATGCTAATGAGTAGTTGTAAATATCTAAAAAAATTCAATTTCTTAAAAACTACTAGTACTTCAAACAGAAATATTACTGTACTACATTAATTATTCTCTAAAACCAGTGCTTCAAGTAATTTTCAAATAGCATTAACTAAAACAACAAGAAGTTCCGTCTAGAACTATACGAACCTACTTTCCCTTGTGCAATAACATCAAATTTATAATCTAGCTTTTTTCTCTTTTTCTCATTTAGTTTTAGTTCTTAATTACTTCAAGTATGCCTTTTTGAAAGGCAGCATGCAAATTCATTCATGCAGTAACTCTGCACTCCTTCATTCATTCAGAAATATCTTTCAAAACCAAGATTTTAAAAAATCATGAAAAATTAGGCTCTTTTAGTTCAAGATAAAATTCTTATTTGTACACGTTCTACGTCATAAGGTGATGTATAAAAATATATATTTAACATGCAATACGGCATGTATTTATGTTTTACATTTTTCTGTGTATTTCCGAACATAATGTGTATCATTTCTTCAGCAAGAATATTGATACAAAATTCCAAGGTGATGAACTATACAAACCAGCTCGCCAAGAATTTTTTTTTATTATTTTTAAATTACTCATATGTATTTTAATGAGGTCCAATGGACGAGATGTAACGTTCCGTGCGGTCCGGGTTTCGATTCTCGGGCTGGGCACTGAAGGTTAACTCACCCCCTTCAGTAGGTCGATGAAAAGGTGACCAAGCAGGCTTAGGAATTCAACACAGGAGGTTCTGCGTCAGACAGACCACCTGACCTGAACATTCCGCGTTTGCATCCCAAGGCCCTTGGTCCTGAAATCTGAAATAGACACAGCAGTCCTTAACCACTTAGGGACCATTCATAAATGATGTCTCGTTTTTTCTTATCTATTTGACCCCCCTCCCCCTTTGTCACAAAATGTCACACTTCAACGGACCCCCCCCCTCCCCCCTTTGTCACATGTCACACTAGGTTATATAAGTAGGATGTCACACTTCCTGTTACCCCTCCCCTTGTAAAACTTTGTCATAATTTCGCTTGAAGCGTGACATCATTTATGAATGATCCCTTATGGGATGTCTCGTCGCTCAGACTTTTACATTTTTATAATTATTAAATGTATATGTTTAATAGTAAATTATTAAAAAAAATGATTATGGTGTGAAATTAATTATTCTCAAGTGTAGGGAAGATCTGAAAAATCAACATCTTAACGTATTTTTTTTTTTTTGTAACAATGATTATGAAAAGTTTTATGCCGTCAGCTCACCTAATAACTCATAGAGAATTCAATTAAAATGAAAATTGCAGAAGGAAGTAGTTTTTCTAAGAAGGCAAGTTTCCACAATTTCAGGCATATTAATAATATTACAGTCCTTGAAGAAATCATCCGCATATGTATCTATGTGTGGTTTATTTATTTATTTTATATCCTGTGTGAACGGAAAAGTCAACAGTGGGGTTATTTACATTGCACTAAATAAATCAGCAATCATAATGCATAACACTGAATCCTAGGAGAAATACATGGCAAACATATAACAGTAAACACTTTTAACGAAGTAAGTTGATCGAAATCACTTTCGAAAAGATTTTCGTATAAGCTCATCTAAAATTACGTTATACACGTTTATATTTAATTATTCAAAGCATAATTAGGCTAAGAAGAATTGCATCTCTTTTCAACTGAATTAGGATAAAACTGCTTAAATCTCAAGAACATAATTTAATAAAACTAATTGTTAATTAATTCTCGCCATGCATGTACTCACATGTGTGCACTGTATGTTCAAAATTCATTTAGCTGATTCTTACCCGGAAACTTCTATTCGGAACGAAATTATTGATAATAATTTTACTTTCATTTCCGTTCAAATGGTTGGAGGTGTCATATTGAAATATATTGAATAAAAATAAGTTATAAGCTGTATTATGTGTAACCTGAAACCTGGTGAGATTGCGCAGTCGGAGAGATGGAGCACTTGAATTTTTGGAGGGAAGGGGATGTATGAGTGGACTGACGGTTTCAGGTATTTGTGCAGCCACAACAGCACAGTGTGTACTTGAACTCCTAAGTTCTTTCTCTGAAAATATTGCTTTCTAAATCAAAGAGCTTGAATTTTCATTATTCTTCGTCTGATGTTCATTGTGATTAGAGTTCTGTAAAATAATTTCTATGCAACGTTGTTCAACTATTTTGGAAATAGACTTGCAGTTATTATTTATATAATCTACTTATTATCGAAAGCCATTTCCCGTGCGTGTAAATCATCCATGTGCTTGATCCCTATAAGTAGGCTTGCCATACGTCCCGGTTTGACCGGGACAATCCCGGTATTTTGCTCTTGTCCCGGTGTCCCACCCAGTTTTATCAATGTCCTGGAAACGACTGTAAGATGTAAAACGTAATGCATTTATGTTTTTAAGAATCTTTTATGAAGACATTAAGAATCTTTAAGATGACAGAGTATTAATGGGGGAGTCCACTGCAAGAGCATTGATTGTATGCAAAATAAACTTTGGGGCGTTTTCTTTGCTTTGACGTTTATGAAAAAGTCAAGCTTAACAAAGACATCTTTAAAAAAGTACATTTAAGTCAGAAATATGAGTGGGTTGAAAACAAAGAATAACATTATTAACTTATTAATTGCTTTTTTACTTTGACAAAAATGTTTTTTTAATGGTTTTTGTAGTTAGACAAAAAGTTATTATTTAGACTAAGTAATTAATTGTTCAATTAAGGGTGATTTCACGGTATTGCGCTCGTTGCGGACATGACATTTTCAAACTTCAAATAATCATAAAACAGCAAAGAATTCAGCTAGATTAATGCTTTTTCTTTCAAAAGAACCAGAATACATTGTTCTTTGTAAAGCAAAGCATATTTAAGCTTTAAAATGAATTTAAACTTGTATTTTTGGAAAAGTGGCAGCGTTGCGGACATGACGCTGAAAATTCTCATTTTTGAACGAGTCTTCATATATATGCTAAATTCTCTAAATTTTATATATTTACGGAAATTTCCTTTGGGGTACAATTTTAGTGTATTTTAACCTAAAGACAACTGGAAGATTTTTAAAAAAATTAAACAATTTAGTGGAAATTTTTCCCAATTTAAAATGACCAGTGTGTTGCAGACATGACGAAAAGTTTACCGCTTGCCTTCCTGCTTTCAATAGCTGATAATGCTAGTCTTTTAGCTAGCATTATCAATTGCTGCATTGTATATTTTTCATGCATGGCTTAAATATCTAATAAGTTGCGATATGTTGATTAATTTTTACACATTATTAATTTTAAACTTAATTCTTATAAAAAGTAGATTTTCAAAATAAGCACTGATAGGTTATACAATTAGATTACAGTGTACTAATTACATCATTTATCTTGATAGTCCTTTTTGACTCATGAAAAGAAACGTGTAGAATGATCAGGTGAAGGATTGCTTGGCAAAAATAGATAAATATGTCTCCAGATGAAATAGGGGAGGGTTTATAGTGGGTGGTGTTTCCAAATTTTCAAATTTGTTTTCTGCTACAGGTTTGAAATGATGTTTGAGAGTCATGTTTTTGTTGTTTGTTGAAACTATTTGTCCAGGCCACCAATGATCATCAAAAGTTCAGCTATCTATTGACCTTCTTCAAAACTGGTGGAAGTTGATGTTGAAGCCAGATTAAGTGGTGCAGAATCTTCCTTTGATGGTAGCTTAGAAAATAACGTAACCTGATATGCATATTTTAAGGACTGGAAAAGGGAGAAATAAAAGAAAACTCTACTGAGGTGTATGTTATTGGTCGAATAAAATGTAATGATTTTGTATTAGGCATGGATTTGCATCCACTGAAATGTTATTTAAACTTCAGTGTTTATTTTCCAACTCTCATCACTAGGTAACGTTTTTGGAATATTTCCCTTGCTCTAGGTGTTTTCATTGATATTACTTCCTTCTTTCTTGGGCACATCTAGCTAATAGCATCTCTGATAAAAAATTGCTTAACTTTTTTTTCAGTACCTTCTGATAATTTATCACTTCTTAACTTTTTACTAGCTTTAGAATCTAATTTCAAAATTTGTGTGTTGCCTTATCATTTTGATTGAATTTTCAATTATTTGCTTTTTTAAGGGAAACATTTTTTGCTATTACAAGATCAGTTAGGGCAAGAAGTGTCATGTACGGGGATTTTGGCAATGCGCTGTTCAGTTTTTTTACAGCTTTACCCAAAGACTGTCTGCTTGCATATCCAGACAAACTCATGTCTATCTTTCGGTCTGTTTCTTCCTGCTCTGTTTCTTCCTTCTTTGTGCTTCTTTATTTTTCACTCTCATGTGCTCTTTCTGTTCTTCAGTAAGAGCATTAGAATGCCTGTATTCGTTTTTTTTTTTTTTTTTTTTTTTTGCCTTGTTCTGCTTTGTTAGCTTCATATTTTACTGCATTTGCTTTCAACTTCTGCCTCCTACCCCGAGATTGTTCTGTACTTGTAAGTGGTATGATAATTTTTGGGGGAAAATGTACAACAAAAACTATAAATTTTATTTACTACTAAATTAGTTAAGGATATCAAAATCATTTAAGTAAATAAAATATATATTACACAAAATTTTACTAATACATCTCCAAAAAAAAAAAAAAAATTTAGCTTGCTTGATAGAAAACTATAACCAGAGATAAAATTATAAGTATAAACCTGAGTGTAACCAGCATGTGCATAAACTGTTTCCATTGTAAAAACATATTTAAGATTTGTATGTGTTGTCATGTAATAACCAACAAAACTGCTTAAATTTTAAATGTATTTCTCTTGTTTATGAATGTGATATTCATATTTATAAAACAAAAATATTTTAAAATTAATGTTTCATTAGTTACAATGATAATTATGTCATAATAAAAGGCAACAATGATTAGTTTGGAAATTAGTTAGTTGAAAGCTCATGTTTCTCTTAACTCAGCTTAACTTTTTCCTTTAAAGTTTTATATAAAACATAGGGCTTGTTATTATGTTTGGAATTCGTCATGTCTGCAACGTTGCAGACATGACCAATTTGAACATTTTTTTAAAAATATTAAATAGCAAAAATGATAAATTATTTTGGAACACATTGCTATAACATAGTAAATTGATAGAAGAAATAACATTTTAAAGAAAATGTACAAATTAATAGCAGCACAGCACTGTAATAAAAAATTTGAATTTTTTTTATTGAAATGCCAACATATTCTTTTGCAAGCACTCTAAGTTAAAATTCAAAAGGTAAATATGCTGTGTTATTATTCAATAATTATGCAGACACATTATTTTCTTTAATGGATCATGTTTAATTAGAAATATTAAATGTTGTATAGGCAGAAAAAAAAATCTATTTTGTCATGTCCGCAACTTTTTAAATCTTTTTTTTTTTAAATATTTCATGCAATTTAAGCTTCTTTTCTCATCATTTTGACAAAACAGTTTCAAATTCATAAACTACATTTAATTAGCTTTAATTTGATATGTAACACCATTAAATTTTAGGAAAAATACTTTTAGGCATATCAGGTTACAAATACTGTGGAATCACCCTTAAACAATTTTGTGATTTTAAACTTTGTTTTTTTAACACTTCTTTCTAGATGGTAGACCAGAAAAAATTCTCATTAAAAAGGGAAAAAAATCCTTTTAAGTAAATTAAGTAACAAAAATTCTTTATTTTTAAAAGGTGGGTAGACTAACTATTTAGGGTTCCAGATTCCCCACTCCCGTTACTTGCGAAGCCTTAAAAAAGGCTTAAAACTCACCATTTTGCTTTTAGTTTTTAAAAATTCCCCCCGCACGCCTCCCCTTTCGCTACTCCCAGTATGCCCATCCCATATTAATGTGTCCCGGTTTCACAAACCATAAATATGGCAAGCCTTCCTATAAGGATATAAACGAAAAATAGTTATTTTGGGTTTATTCCTGCTGTCGCTTAATTTTTACCGTAACGACAAAATAATGGTTGAAATGCATACAGAAGAAATGCTGTCTATAATATTCGCCACCTGCCGACAGGTTGGCGTAGTGGTAAGACGCAGATCTCGTATGCCCAAGATCGCAGGTTCAAACCTGGCCCAAGTCGGTAGATTTTCAAGATACAGAAAATCGTCTGCGTCCATGTCGTATGATTATGCAGCATATCCCTTGAGTATCCGTTTGGCATGGATACTTTCGGCTAAATTAAATTCCTAGTGCATATTACATCAATGAGAGCTCAGGTACAGCCATCTAGTGGAAAACTGAACATCAAAATTCTCATGCGGCGAAGGTACCACACTCATTGTGGTGCCGCTGAAAGAGATGGTACCAATTACTGGGGAACGCACTAGGTCTGCAATGGTTGAGGACCAATACCGCAGCCCCATGGGGAAAAAAATATTCGCCACCCAAATGTTTGGCAAAAAATTAACGTTTTCGTTATTGTTATTATGTGTACCACCTCTACCAGCTTTACGTTATGCCTTTATTATATAAACTAAAAGGTGAGTTTATTGAGATATAACTTTTTTCCGTTCTTATGACATGCCTCATGCAGATTTGTAAGACCGTAATAATTGAAACATGTTCACAGGCTTCAGTGAAAGAAATATATTAAAAATATTGTACAAATATTATATATTAAAGATAGCATTTAAAAAAATAATAATCATGCGTTTTTATGACGCTTTTGAAGTTTATCTCGTATTTTTTTCGTAAATGCAACCAAATTTGTTTCAAAAATAAAACTGACGAGTTACTAGAGCTTTAAAATATCGAGATTTTTTTTTTCAGAGACACGATGATATTAATATATGTTTAATTTAAACTTTCAATGCATTTTAGAATATTATTTTTAAGGTTCTTTAAAAAAAAAAAAAAAAAAACGTCGAATTCTTTAAAATGGATAAATTTATGCACTGAAGAGGTTATTGCTTTATAAAGGGATGTTCAACCAGTTTTCAATAAGTTAAGTCAGTAACTAAATAGTTAACGCTTCATTTTCTCTTTATGAAACAATATGAATGCTAAAAGTGTGAGTAACATGCCATAAGCATCGAGTTAGAAAATAAATGTATTCGGAGCACAATATTATTATTATTATTTTAGAGATTTACTTATAGTTTTCTTAACTCCTAAGATACACTTTTAAGTCAAAGAAAAATAACTGCAATAATCTTCAATGCGTCCCTAAACTATAACCAATAGCTTTATGATTTCATTACATCACCACATAAAGCTTATTTTCATTGCTTAGCGCGTAATTGAGAATATTGTGCAAATCATTTAGTAAAATTACACACGCTATGCACGCTCTGTGTAATTAGGCTGACAGTTTCAATTGTGATTTGCATTGATTATTACATTTCATCAAACTAGAGTGAATCACTAGTCCATGCTTATTAGCTCTTCAACTCGATTTATCATGTGTTTCAATTCAATCATAACAATTTAAACATCAGCACGGTGTGAGTTTTAGAACAACACTTCAGACCGCAGAGAAAAACTAAGTTGGTAAAAATAAATATTTTACCGCATCATCCATAAATGAGTTTTAAAAAAAACGGGAAAGTTTGCAATGATGTTTAATTTGCCAGAGTGTAACTTTTAGGGAAGTTATAGGTTTCGTTTTGCTTTCCTTTTAGTTTCTAGTGTAGCAAGCAAACATCCAATAGTCCACGGGTACAAGGAAGATATAATTTAACAAACCATCGGAGTAATAGGATGGATAACCTTTAATAAAAGTCCCTTTCATAACCTTAACTACTCGGTAAGTTTTTGCACTCGAGGTAATACAAAGCGAGTGTGAAATATGCTCTACATTGACCAATTCAGCCAAAAATTCTCACAACTGCAAGAAATAGTTGGTTAAACAATCTTGATGCATTTCTTAGATTTTGAAAGATGCAGAGAAAATGTTAATTGTTTTTAATAAATAATTATCAATTTGATTTATTAAAGATAGAAGTGGAATAAAAATACGTTGAAATCATTTCAGCAAAAATTACATATATCACACCCAGAAGTAAGTATTACAAGAACATTAAATTTTTTGGGATACCCGCCAATTTAACGCTTAATCTGATCATTGAGTAATGTGACTGCTCCTCATCTTCTGCATAGCAACTTCATAAATAGATGCATAAAATATTCTGCTGCATACATAAATACTTTTAAATCATTGCTTCACTTAAGCTTTGAAAGCATTTATTTATGCTGCCTAGTTAATCTACAAATGTGTACCACTTTTGGTCGTAGCACGATATGAATTCGCACGAATAGACTAATTTTTATTACCGTTTACATAATTGCCATAACGGAATATTTCTGCATGCAACAGTCGAGGGGAATAAATTTTACTAATTAAAATCTATTAAGAATATACATGTAGGTGTCATTAAATAAATAACAAAGTTTAATTCAGATGACCAAAAGTAATCACACATCAGCAAATTATTTTCTTCAATGAACAATGCAGCTTAAATCAATTTTAGTACTTGAGGCATAAATACTTTTTCAAAATATTTAGAGCCATTACATAAATTATTTTCCAAATGCATTCTTTAATGACTTGCATGGGATGCATTTTATATAAATGTTCATTTTTCATGCAGCGGAAACAATTTAAGGAAAAGAGTAGTTATGGTATAAAACTTTTACTTAACGATCCCATGACAATTTAAAGGGAAATCTATTTTCCACTCTGCAGAGGAAACAAGAACAGAGGCAATGATGTGGATTGTCATCCATCATTTTTCCTCTGCAATCATAGCAGGAAACATTAAAAAAGTTACAAATAACTACTGACAAAATGTGGAATTCCAACTATCTCAGTATTGCAATTAATCAATGAATGTTTCCAACAATGATACTGAGCCAAAAGGTCACGCTTCCTAAGTACCTTTTCGTAGATTTTAGAGCAGCAAGGATTGATTGCCATCTTGAATCACAAATTAACTTTGACGGCAGGCATTAATCAAATAGGAAAATTCAAAATTCGGTTAACGTTTAGTTGAATAGTCTTGGCAATTTGTTTAACATCCATTGCTTAATGGTGGATTATAGGAAAGTCTTACGCGTCGCGTAGCAAAAAATTCGAGAAAAAATCACCATTTTAAATGAAATTTTCAGCATTTATTCATTTTTCTCGATCATGAACTTTTATCAGCTTAAGATAGCATTTTTTGGTGCCACAATTGGTGCATATGTTGCAAAAAAAAAATATATCTAACGAGTGAATCGTTTATTATACACTGATTAAATGACACAAATATATCGTTGTAAACTAAAGGGAAAACAAAATACAGTAAGGATACAGTTTTTTATTGTTAGTTTGATTTTGTTTTGTTAAAAACTTCCTTTAAATGGACGAATACTCTAGTTACTTTTTGCACATTAGAATATAAAACTGAAAATTAAAAATAATAAATAGTATTATTAATATAAAAATAATTAGACGCATATTCAAAAAACAAATGATTTTGCTTTTAAAAGAAGGAAATGGATTGAAGTACATTTACAATTATTCCACTTGTTATAGAATACATAATGTAACACTGTCATTACTTTAAAGAGTTTGAAATAGAAAAATCTTTCATAAAGGTTTCGCTCACACAAATGATTAAATAAAAATATTTTTGAAAAAAAAAAATAGAACTGACTTGAAATTTAAACTTTCCCTATAAAGTGTTAAGTAAGTTAATTCTTTAAACATCGATACGACTTTCAAACATAATTTATGAAGTCGGAAAATTATCTAGTTATAATTACGCCTTGTTACGTCACTTAAAACTTGCAAACTCTAGGCCATTTATATTTGTAAGTGATTCCATGATTACAATAACAAAACATTTAATCTATCATAATTTTGCACCGACTTCATACATGATGTTTAAAGTCGTATCGATGTTGTTTAAAGAATTACTAAGCAACTTTAAATTTGAAGTCGTTTTTTTGTTCATTTTTTTTTCTTTTATTCTTTATCGTGTTAATGCATTTTTCAAATGAATGCTCTATTTTTAAAAATTAATAAACATATCAAATGGCACACCGACTTGTGATAAATTTTGTTTTGAAATTGATTTTAAATAAAATAATTTTTGGAAAAAAATAGAACCGAGTTCAAACTATAAATTGCGCTAAAAAGTAAAAAAAAACTGTTCTTTGAACAACTTCGATATGACTTTTAAATATAATTTTTGAAGTCGGTGCAAAATTATGATGGATTTTGATGCATGATTCCTTTTGTAACTGTGAACCAATTACATATATAAATGGCGTAGAGTTTCATAGTTCCAAACGGAATCATGCATCAAAATCCATCATAATTTTGCAGCGACTTCAAAAATTATGTTTAAAAGTCGTATCGAAGTTGTTCAAAGAACAATTTTTTTTTTTACTTTTAAGCGCAATTTATAGTTTGAATTCGGTTCTATTTTTTTAAAAAATTATTTCATTTTATTCTTTTTAGTGTTAATACATTTTTATATAAATACTTTATTTTTAAAGCATACATATCAAAGGGGAAACCTTCTTTGAAGGAATGACACTAAAAACTAACCGTTTGTATGGTAAATTTCGTTTTGAAATCGATTTCAAAGGTCACTAGAGCAAGTAAACTGATAGGATTTAATTTCTTCTTCAGAGAAGCCTTCAGTCTATTTCTTGTTATAATTGCTTTTAATATTACATCTTAATAGCAATAAAATCTTTTTTAACAATGAGTTTCATGTTTATCAACAATTCTCCCAACAAAGAAAAATCAAGACTAACCTTTCCATATAAAAATAAAAAATACTTATTTTTCACCCATAACGTTTTTTCTAAAAAACAAATGTAGTAAAATGGATGTGAGATATTTGAGATAGACGACCCTCTATCGATCATAGAAAAAATAATCAAAATCGGTTCGTTTAGTCAAAAGTTATGAATGAAAAAGCAAAAAAAAATGACCACATTTCATCCCATATCTTTTTTTCTAATTTTATCGAATACGGTCAAACCAAGGTATGAGACCTATGGGAAACCACCCTCGATCGATTTTTTAAAAAATCATGAAAATCGCTTCATCCGGTAAGAAGTTATGAGTGGACAAACGAACAAAATAAAACCGACATACATACAATATGAATGTATAACCTCCTTCCTTTGTGAAGTCGGTTAAAAAGTTCAGAACAGACTTTAAATTCATTCAGTTTTATAAGAGACTGAAGAATTTAATTTTTGTTTCAGAGAAACCTTCACTCAAACTTTTATTGAAATTAGTTTTAATATTACAGCTTGATGGCAAAAACTCATTTTAATAATTATTTTTATATTATTACCTAATATTAACTCAACAGAGATATATCAGGGCCAGCCTTTCCAATACAAAAGAAAAATTATTATTTTTCATTGTTAACATTCTTTCTAAAGAACCATTGCAGCCACTTCGATCTTCGATATTTAAGTTAGATGATCCTGTATCGATTAAACAAAATCATTAAAATCGGTTCATTTAGTCAACAGTTTTGGATGAAAAAAACAGAAAAATTATAACATTTATGTCCGTAACTTTTTTGTTTCTAAATATCGAATGTAGTCAAATGAAGGTACGGAACCTATGGGAAAGTACCCTTGGTCGATTAAAAAATAATCATGAAAATCGGTTCATCCGGTATAAGTTATGGGTGGACAAACAAAAAAAAAAAAAGACATACATACAGTATGAATGTATAACCTCCTCCTTTGTGAGGTCGGCTAAAAATAAGTTTCAACGGTGCACTGAATTTTAGTACAGGAGACAATGACTATAATTAAAACGAAATTATAAAGGCAAATATTTGAAGTTCACAGCTTTTGGAAAACGATTTAATTTAGTAGAATACTATTCCATTTGGTCAAAGTTTTTAAAAATGTATTTGCGTCAAGTTTCTCAGATAATTTTTAAAAAAACACTAAAATAACTTGAAAAACATTGAGACAATTTTTTTAAAAAAATCCAAAGATAAATAAAATCAGTTGCATTCACTAGTAAGATAATATTTTCCTGCCAGTGAAATCTGAACTTTACAAATCCTGATTCCGAACACTATCGTTCAATAGATTTACTAATCTTGGTCTAAGTTTAATGTAGTTTACCATTACATAAGGCTTACTTAATTCTGGCAAAAATGTTTGTTTTCTGGAGCAAAGCAATTAATCAAAAGGTTAGTCTAATGGTAATAAAATACCCTAGGTGCATATTCTGTGCCACATAGTATACGTTAAACTGAGAAACGGGATAAAAGAGTTATCGATTAATATTTATAGCTACTTCGCTATTCTCTGCGGAAAAGTAATAAAATAGTAAAACTGGTACTTTGTTCCGGAGATAATTACTGACGGTGAATAAAACGAGGGCATGAAATTTATTGCTCTAGCGGAGAGATCTGAAATAGTATGATAGAATTATTAATAATCACGCAAAACTATGCTGAGAAATTCATTTATTCTACTTTTTAAATTCGTATGAGTACACTACTATTTTTCTAAAAGTCCATTTGGAGAATGTGCTAAAAGAGTAAGTCATTAATATTTACTGATATTTTGATACTAATTGAGGTAAAATAATGAATTTAATCCGTAGTACGTTGAAGCTATTAACCATAGCGTAAAAGTATGCCGAATATGTTCTGTGTTCCATCTATATGTGCATTATTCTTTTTAATACAGCATAATTAAAGAAAAAATGTGATAAAAAATTATCAATCGATATAAATAATAATGTTTGTACTCCCGGCCGAAAACTTGCAAACAGTAAATTTTGCTTAGTTTTGTACGTGAATATTGATGAGTATTCATAAAGCATATTCAGCCAATTTTTCCCTCTACCTTACAAGTTTCCACTAGTATTAGAGAGTTCTAAGCCTTTGTGGGGGAAAAAAAATTGTGTTTCAATTTTCGAATTGGTAATATTGTTTAGTACTCTAAATTAGTTTAAAAGAGAAAGGGGCCCAATAAGGTTTAATACTATATTTTTATCATATAAAAAACCTGTTACTGAGAGATCATATACATTTCTATAGCTTTGAATTTTGAGATATTGTGACAGAAGCATTAACAATAAAGCAAAAAAATATATAAAAAATCGGTATTCATTTAAGTGTAAGTTTTCTTTATAGTACATGTAAATGATTCGTATAAAATGACTTTTGAACTGTTAATTAATTTTTTAATTTTTAGTTTTCCATTATGCATTTAGGTTAGACTTTTTTCCCCTTTATTCTGATAACTAATGCGTTTTCCAATTTTCTCATTGAAGGTTATTTTTTGCACATTTTTTTATATACATACGTGAGAGGATGACCATCCTGAAAAATAACTCTAACACTTTGGAAACAGCAATAAAAATACACATTAACACGGCATGCACTTGATGCGTCGAAAAGAAGCAAAAATTAAAGGCCAAACTGTGGGGTAATAGCTCTATCAGAACTAAACTAGCCTGAATTTATCGTATACCAACCTCTTTCTGTAACAATCACGAGACTTGGTATGATTATTGAATAGGCGGCAGCTCCAAAGGATTTCGAACAATGCTTTCAATATTTAATAGGTTCAAAAACTACTTACAAGTAAATTTAACAACTGTTGCACACTGTTGGTTTTAAACTTAGTAAAACTACTGGATTTGTGTATTTGTTAAAAGTATCTGCCCTCTTTCTCTAGGTATGTTCTCAATATTTAACAATTTTTTGAGGTATGTGGGTTGATAATCTCAAATTTCTGGTGTGTTTTTTATTTTATTTTTCATGTTCCTTAGATATGTTATCATCCTTCCTCTATTATTTTTCAAATCATTTATATATATAAAATAGATAGATAGAAGTGTCGTAGTTATGTTCTTGCTGTTTAGACACAAGACATCGCGAATTGGTTTTATTTCTTGTTCTGTACCTCTTTCAAACCTCATTCAATCACATTAGCATTAAATTTTGCACTTTTTTTTCCAATCATTAATTTATTTATTTCTTTTAAATAATCAATGTAAATTACTCAGTTGTTTTACAGCGAATAAATATCGACACTTAACAAAATTTAGGAAGTGTTGTTTTTTTACACGCATTTCTTTTGAAAAAAAAAGAAAGCGGGATTGGTGGCAAGAAAAATATATTATTTCAAAAATTTCTACTTTATGATAGAACATACAATGCGGAAGTGCTTTGCTTCTTCACTCCCATTTGCTACATCAGGCATTGGCAGATATTTTTGATGGCTTTTCCCTTCAAAATGCTTTACCAGCAAAATATGTGAAATGGTCTGTGATCCATTTCGTGTAGCTCATCCCATTTGGCTCAATACAGTAACTAACTGACCAACAAAGAAAAAGGAAATTTAACGCATTAGAGCATCCCCTAAATATCTAATCAAAAAAACATTTCTTTTTTCGTTAAAAATCAAGGGTTAAGAGTTAAACTCGACTCATGTCTTACGTTAATCCCCAAAAGACAAGTTTTGCTGTTTGAGACTATCATCCACGTATATTTCATTCCTCCTAATGTGACAAAAAGTACACTTGTAAAGCATATACAAATTACATGCATAGTGTTGTTTTTAAACTACTAGACACTAGTACAATATATCCGTTTTGCCGTCTGAGCAATCCACCGAACTTTTTATTTATGTCTTGTTTTTCCCCCCATGTTTCTGCTCTGAATACTAACATATTGTCTATGCATACCTATACGATAAATCTAATCCTAAAGGGCAACCTCAATGCGGACACCCTCTAATGAAAAAGTTTTTAATTCCCCGCCAGCAAAGTATTGAGCCCTTAAAAAATCCTATTTTTGCTTCCACCCCTCTATTATGGACAAATATCCATATAAATAATGGTCCCGCTGGTATGCATTATACAGGGGTGTTGCTGTAACATAAAATCAGTTTGAACGCCTTAAAAATTGAATTCGGCATGTTTCTAAATAAGGGCAACAACTTTTGGATGAGTATGAAATATTGAAGTTGATGCTAATTTCAATATAAAGATGATCCCTTAGGAAAAAAAATATATATATATATATATTGATGGTATGTATAGAGCACATCATTCCTCATAAACTGACACATTTCATGTGCCTCTGGAGTAATGGTATTTATATATGAAGAGCTGGTTATTTCCCAGTTCTCATCTTAATAACTTAATTGAGTCAAGAAAATCACTATTCATTAAGTGACCGATCTGTGATAAATGGAGGGTTTATAAAGCATTTGTTTTTAAAATAAATATATAATATATTAATATATATTAAATAAATGAACTAATATTTCAGGAATAAATTTCATTTAATATAAAAAATACAGTAAATTTTGTTTCATTTAATAAAATTTACGCTGTATCATACTCACAGAATCATAAATTATGAATTGAAGTTGACACTGCTATTGTGACTACATCACACGCCTACGCAAATTTAATTTGGTACACGTATTTCTGGGATAGAAAAATCTCCTTTTCCAATTTATAAAAAGTGAGAACATGTTGGAGAATGTCATCCGAATAACGCCTTTTTAATTGATATGCCTCTTTTTGAAAAAGAAAAAAAAATTCTTTGTTATACTCATTGATGTCATTGATCTTAACTTGATGATGGGGTCGTTCTAATCCACTAAATATAAGATGATTTCAACCATTAAATCACACACATCTAATAAAATTAAACAACAATCAGTAAGAAACAAGAACCATCCAAAAAGGTATATTTGAAATAATTATGAACTAACGCTGAATGAATAAGAGAGCGATAAGTAAATTATAAATTTGATATTGGTGTATACGGGAGAGTAGGATCACAAAGTTCTAGACTTTCTTAATTACTTCAAATATACCTTTTTCGACGGTTAATACATATTCCTTCACTTATTCAGTCACTCGTTCATTCACGTGTATTTATTCATCTACTTCGTTATTCAGTCACTCGTTCATTCATGTATATTTATTCATCTATTTAGTTATTCAGTCACTCGTTCAATCATGTATATTTATTCATCTATTTAGTCATTCGTTCACTTATTTATTCAATCATTCCTTCATTCAGAAATGTCCTTAAAAATCCATATACAAAAAATTCTTCGGAAGAAAGGTGTGTGTAGTTCTAGATAGACTTGATATATGTACATGTTCTACGTCATAGGATCCTTCCGATGAAGTTTGACAAGCAATTCCGTCTCTTAAATCAGGATTTATATAAAATTGAAATTTCCCCGCATGTGCTACTTATTGTTTTAACTCTTCAAAATTTAACCAAAAATGTTCAAATCAGGACATAAAATAGGGAAATGAGATGTTCAACCTCGGCAAGGTCCTTCGAGTGCAAAAAAAAAATCTTTCGAATTGGACAATTTCCTTAAAGTTATAGGAGGGAGGCAGACAAATAGGCCCATTCTCCCTCAAAACCCTACTTTTCATCTCAAAACCCCATTCTTATTATTTATCAATCTTTTAAAAAATTACTTCATTTTTTTTACTCTTCTTGAAATAGTATATTTGATGTAATTAAGAACCAGAGCTAAATGGAGAAAGAGAAAGAGATAGCTATATTATAAATTTGAATTATGTATATACGGGAGAGTAGGCTCGATTATTTCTAAACGGAACTTCTTTTTCTTATTGTTAGCGATATTTTTACGATACTTTAAGCCTTCTTTCATACTTTCCTTGTAATTTTTCTTATTTTTGCGGGAAAGTAGACTAAAAAACGATGCACCAAAAAATCTGCATTAATAAATATAATATCAACTGATAAAAGAAACTTATAGCGCTTGATTTTATACGATGCAGTAACTATATAAGGAGTTTCTGAAGATAACAAGATATTGATTTATTGTCAGTTTCCATATTGGAATTCCGAAATAGGTCATCAATTTAAATAAGTTAAATGACTTAAATAAGAATTTCATTAATGTTTTAAACTTCTGAATTATTTAAGCGTATATATTGGAATATTTCATTAGGGATTCTTTTAAAACACGATTCTGCTCTTGGAATTCTTGAGAAAACACCTTAAGGCATTTGGTTCCAGAGATCTGGCTGTCTTCTATTTACACAGGCAAACCAGAGACCACATTCTGAATAAGCGAAGCGTTGTCTTGATTTCTAATTAAAATAACAAGTTTGAACGTTGAGATAAAGTTGCATGTTAGTTTTAGGAAAGTTTGTGCCGGGTGTTGTTTTCAGAGAAAATTTATGTAAAGTGATTTACGTTTTTAAAAGACGGGTAGGTTATGCGTAAGAGTAAGTATATGTGATGACACTTTAATTGGAAAAGACACTATGATTTAGTATTGTTATAAATCAATTAAATTCTCAAAAAACTAGTACGATTGGTTTTTTAATGCTCTTACTAATTGTAGATGATATTGCATGCAAAACATGTAAAAAAAGTTTATTGTTGCTACATGCCGTGTGTGTTCTGAAATTATGTGATATGTAAATAGTAGTAGGGTTCTAAAGTTGTATGGGGCTCTGAAACATTTTTCTACGCAAACATATATTAATGTAACACGAATGATTTGTATGTTGCATGAGAATTTAAAGAAGTTTCGTATAAACAATTTTTTATATTTTATTAAAAAAAGCCAGCCATTTACTAAACATAGGATACATATTTTAAAGAGCTTTGAAATTGGTTTATTCTACGAAATAATTTTGGCTGATACCTTTACTCGACTTTCGAAAAAACCAAAAGATAGATTAAAAACACCGTTTCTCAACCATTCTGTTTTCGCCAGTTCTGTTTTCCAATTTTTGAATTTTCATTGCACTTTATCCCCTAAATATGGATATGTTGATTATTATACTAATGATTAAGTTAATGCTTCCTACAGAAAGTTGAATCCTAGTAAAGTAAGAATCCTAGGAAGAAATGTAAAGTAAAAGTCCTAGATACGTTTGCAAACGTGGATGAATATATTAATGCTTATTACAAGGCTGAAGAAGATCTGAAAGTTGTTTTCGCAACCAATGGAAATCATGTACCCGTGCTAGCAAAGAATTTTTTAAAAAATGTATTATCTCGCTGAAGACAACTTATTTTAGAACAAAAAGAAATACTACGAAATTTATGTTCGTCCAACAGTCGGTCGGTTGGTGCGTATACGCCCCGCAATATAACTTTTTCCGATATTAAAAGATACAAGCAAAACGGTTTTGTCCCGCAATAAACTTAGCAAGGACATTTTGGTTCCTCGCTTGAAGAACACCTGATCAAGCATATATATATATTTTTTTCATAGCATTTGTTGATTAAAATCTCTAATGATATGAACTTAATTCGAATTTACATTCATTACACAACGCATGATTTTAAATATTTTAGTGTTTTTCTTTTATTACAGTTCCTAGCAGAAAGCAAGTATTGGTTTCTAAATAAGTCATTAAACTTAGAAGCATTTCAAAACAAACACTGAAAAAAAAAGGTCGAATACACTCTTAGTGTTCTGTTTCATAGAAAAATGACAAATTAATTTTTAATATCTTAAATTTAAAATGAAAATGATAATATTAATTAAAATCACTGACGCCTTAATGTTGAATTGCTCAACATCCAAATTTATAATTTGAACTTTTAAAGTATTTTTTTTATTTATGGTTTAGAAACGAACGAGAGAAGAGATCTGAAACTACTGTAGTCCCAATAAAAATGAGTAAAAGGGTGTAAATATGTGTAATTTTATTTTACTCTAATATTTTGACATTATTAATATATTACTTTTGTTTGGCAACGATTAAAACATTAAGGTTTTGATTATTTACAGCTTTCAAAGCATCATTCCTTTATTGGTGGTAAAAGTTATTGTGGTAAAATATTTTTACTTTGTTTCTTTCAAATAATTCAATATTAAATCTTCTTAAGTCTGACTTCGTTTTATCTCGATAGAGTATGCATTTTCAAAGAATGCTTTTTATCACAAATTTCATGCTAAAGGAATGTTTTTGTATGCAAAAATATAAAATTGTTTAGTTTCTAAATATTATCGTGTTTTTATAATAGTTATAGTAACAGTTTTTATAATCTTACTTTTGTTTTCACTATTAAACTTAAATTTAGAAATATTATTAAATTTAATTAATACCAATGCAATTAGTTTAAGCTAAAATATGACAAACGTTTGGTTTGACTTCACTCCTTTTTATTTCCACTACATTAAACGAATGTATAAATAAGAGACCTGACCTCATTTTCTAGTATTCAATCCTGAACTGCCAGTCTTAGATCTTTACTGAGACTGCAAATTATTTGAAGGTACTTCTGCTTTAAGCTAGCCTTCATTCTATGTCTATAATTAAAACAAATTCCATCAAGTGATCTTTACCTGCTAATCAATTGCATATATTTTAAAAACTATTAGTAAATAAAATAATACGTTTTGACGATGATGTTTGAAATATTGATTAGAAAAGTGGGGGTTAATGTATAAGGTAACTACAGGGTGTGATCAAAATTTATGGGTTACTAGGGAATTTTGAACATCCGCGCAATAAATTTTAATGGTCTTGTTAACTTAAAAATAGCTGTCGCCAGGAGGATAAAAGATTTATACTTCTGCATAAGTATAGCCGTTTGGCCCTTTCAAATAATATTTGAATTGATTAATGCATGAGAACTCATCCGGCCAGTTTTAGAGATTGCTTTGAAACAAGCATCATGCAGGTGCAAACAAACCGATTCATATATCTGATATATGAATCGGTATATATATATATATTCACACACACACACAAACATATATATATATATATGTGTGTGTGTGTATATATACTACTTGCGTTGCAGCACTTAAGTGGTCAACCAACTTAGACAGGTGGTCAACTTATAGAGGGTGGAGGGTTTTTTTTTTTTTTTTGTAAATTCTTACCCTGTGGATTTATTCATTTGCAACTTATTAAAATATAGCTTCATGTATTAACGTTGCTTTAAAATAGTAATTTGCTCTTTTTTTTCACAATTATCTAAAATATCATTAGATAAATTTAACCTGAATGACTTACAATGTATCCTATACAAAAAGTACTAATATATAATTAATTATGTAAGTTACTTATTTAATGGTAAAGATTTCCTAAAAATGCATAATTTTTCAAAATGGCTGTATCAGAAAGAAGAAACTTGTTTAAAGAATAAACGCGCTCTTATAGTCATTTTCCCATATGGTAAACTTAAGAGGTTTAGTCGAATTTTACATCGATGTTTCATCCATCCAGACAAATACTGGTCTACATTGTAGCATAAAAATATGTTGCTGAAGTTGTTTTAGTTTTTTAAATACTTACCAAAATATATAAGCAAATAAATGTTGTAATAATTAGACGGTCAACTTACAAAGGGTTTTTTATAATACTCCCACCCAAAGTGTGTATCTGCATGATGCTTGTTTCAAAGCTATCTATAACAAACCGAATGAGTTTTCAATGAGCTTATGAATACAAATATTATTTGAACGGCACAAGCAGTTATACTTATGCAGAAAGTTATACTTAAGTTCTCCTGGCGCCGTTACTTTTAACTTAGAAAGACCATTAAAATGTGTTGCACTTAAAACTCCCGACTAACCCATCAATTTTGATCGCCCCTGTAATAAATGCACACACACACACACACACATATATATATATATATATATATGAAAATCACACATATTATTTACACAATGGTTATCCAATTTAGCAAAAAAACTCAGTACAATTCTTACGTTCAATTTCAACGGCGTTTTGAGAACTTTTTTTCTTCAGATTTTCTTTGGAAATAAAGTAGTTTGTAACTAAAACATCAAAAATCGTTTTTCTTTTCCAATTTTAAATGTTTATAAACGTAGGTTTTTAACTGTAATTGTTATTTTTATCTGATTGCATGCAATCTAAATAAATATTGATTTTATACATTAACTGCATTTCAAAGAAAAAAAAAACCTTATATTTCTAATTATGCACAGTTATTTCTTGTTTTGGGAAAGTTGACAAAAATTCAACAATCGCATTAAGATGCCCTAATATAAGGAATTATGATTTTGTGAAAAATTGTTACGGAAATCACAAAATATTTTGTACATTTATTTTATTTCCACGTAGTCAACTTTACTTTCTGCTTTTATTTTAATTTTTCCGAATCCTACCATTTTTTCCGTTAGAATATTTGCATATTCCATCTGCGAACTTTAAAAGACAGTTGGTGGTTTTGAGGAAAACGTGAGGGGGGTGGGGGATTCTCGAAATTGTCTGTGACCCATATCCCATCCTTCGCCCCATTTCACACAACCGCATCACAGATGGAACCGGAAACATTTGGGGAAACCAAGATTGAAATGGTTTCCAGTCGAAAATTAGAAATAAAGAATACCCCAAGAGAGTTAATTTGTTTTACATTTTTATTTACACTGGATATTCGTTTTGTATTTAAAATAAACAAGTTTCGACGCATAAAAAATAAACACATAGGAATAAGAAATGAAAATCAGCTTCCTTTACTTGTTTTTAATAATTAAACTGAAGGGTGGTTTATTATATGTTTGATAAATTTATGCACTGTTGTTTATTGCCTTATTTTCATAGTTCGCTTTTATCCTTGAAATATTTCCATCCAAAGTTTTCAGGAAGTAAATGTGTAGTATACATTTACTTCCGCAGTACGCATTTGCTTCCTAGCGTTCCGGGAGTACTTTTCCTGCGCAACAATAACCAAATAATTTCAGATTTCTGATGCATTTTAATAAAATATCTCACCTTAACACATTCAGGTAAGTGATTATTTTTTATAGAAACTGAAGTAGCGAAAAATTTTAAATACGAACATGGATTTATGGTGACAGTTTGATTATGTTATAAATCTTACCATTTTGCATTCGAAAGATCTCGGCGAGGAAATGTCATTTCTATATTTAAGTTTTTTATTAAAGCAATTTTTCGCTCATTTTTAAACAAATCAAGAAATCATTTAAGGTATTGGTGAAATATAAAACACATTTTATAAACTCTGGACATAAAATCCAAGTTCCTTTTAACAAGCTTATTTGAAGGAGCTCTCGACGTGAAGTATTTAAACGACATTACATAATAAAAAGTGCGTAGATGTTGCTTACATTGACTTTCAGAAAGCGTTCGATAAAGTACCGCGTGAAAGTCTCTTAGCAAACATGCTTATATTGGTATTGGTGGAAAAACATTAATTTGGGTTAAAAATTGCCTGACTGGGAACAGTAGTAGTGAAGGGCAATTGTTCTCAGTATATTGATGTTTTGAGTGGTGTTCCACAAGGTTTAGTTTTAGGGCCTATATTATTTATTATTTTTATTAATGATATTGCTCAGAGTATTTCTGGGAACATCAATATTTTTGCTGATGATGTCAGAATCATCGGAATTGTGGACACAGAGGAACAAGTCGATCGGTTTCAAGAGGATTTAAATCAAATTTCTAGGTGGGAAATTAAGTGGGGTATGTCTTTTAATGTTGGGAAATGTCAAGTGCTTCATTTTGGTCTTGGGAATAAACATGCAACATATTATTTACAAGGTTCCATCATTAGGGAAGCAGAAGCAGTGGTTGAGCTAGGAGTATTGAATAGTCACGACTTCAAGTCCAGTCAGCCGTGTAGCATAGTAAGTAACAAAGCTAACAGGATGCTTTGGTTTATCAATAAGGCTATTTCGAACAGGTCTAAGGAAGTTGTATTGCCATTACACAGAAGTTTAGTAAGACCTCATTTGTAGTATGCTGTTCAGTTTTGGTCTCCGTACCTAAAAATGGATATTATCTTATTAGAAAGGGTTCAAATTATGGTTACAAGATTGGTAAGTGGTCTTTCAGACTTAGATTATGAGGTTAGGCTTAAAAGGCTCAATATGCATAGTTTTGAGCAAAGGAGAGTTTGAGGGGACATGATTCAGTTGTTTAAATTAATTAAAATGGGAAATATTGATGGACTACAGCTATGTGCTGCAAGTAGAACCAGAAGTCATTGTTTTAAGCTTTTCAAATAGCAGGCTAATATTGAAATTAGGAAAAAATTACCACTTCAATAAGGTTGTAGGCAGTTGGAATAGTTTACCACAAGCGACTGTTAATTGCAGTGGGGTAAAAACTTTTAAGAAAGCTCTTGATGCTTATTGGGGACTGCTAAATTGACTAGGACCAGCCTAGCTGGGCCCTGAGCCTGTTGCTGGTCGTCACTTTTGTATTTGTATTTTTTGATTTGAACAATTTTCGCTCAATTTTGGACAGTTCAAAAAAAGTATATAATTAGCGTCTACGGGGAAATTTCGATCCTATATAAATCCTGATCTAACAGAAGTATTTGATTGAAACAAACTTCATCGGAAGGATCTTATGGCGTAGAACATGTACAGATGCGAACTTCAACCAGAATGAAACGAGCCTATTTTCCTTTGGAATTTTTTGATCGTTACGTTAAAGGATATTTCTTAATGAATGAATAAATGAGTGGGTGAATAAGTTAATACATGAATAAATAAACAAATGAATGAATACATACACGAATAAGTAAATAAATAAAAGAAAGATTGAGTGAGTGAATGCATATTTGTGAACCGTTTAAAATTGTATATTTGAAGCTAAATGATATATATATATAGAGAGAGAGAGAATGTAAATTAGAAGTTAATGTATACGGAGAAGTTGGCTCATATAATTCTAGATGGAACTTCTTGTTTGCATTGAGATACAGTTAAAATTTTGTTTGAATTGCTGGATTCTTGAGATATATGCTTAGCGGGAAAAACGTTCAATTGTTTCGTTCCCCTTGAAGCGAATGACGCCAAAATTTAATCAAAAACCACTGCCTAGCAGGATGCATGTGTGTACCGCATTTCAATTAGTTCTACGTTAGTTCATCACGTCTTTAGCTACAGCGCCCACAAAAAAACGAATGAAAAATTGACTTTTCCACCCAGATTTTCCCATTTTGGTGCCATTAATCAGCACCTATTCCTATTAAGGTCCACTTATATACCAAGTTTTGTTCGAATTCTTTCATTAGTTCTTGAGATAAAGCACTCACTGTAATCATGAAAAACGTTCTATTGCTCCATCCGCTTTGAATGGATTCGCGCCAAAAACTAATCAGCACCACTTTCCATCATAGTCCACCCGTGAAACAAATTTCGTCGATTCTAATCATTACTTTTTGAGTTACAGCAAAAAATAAAGACCACATACATTTGACCAAAGATGGTCAAAATAATAATAATAAAATTACACGTTAATTTAAAGCACAAATGAGCAAAAATAGATCAGCACACCTCAAAACGCGTAAATCCGTTGAAATTCCCAAAACTTCACGAATCCAATATCTTCTTCCATATATGTATTGGATATAGAAGGAAGTAAAAATCATGAATTTCATGTATATCTAATTAAAAATATATTAAGAATATAATTTTTAAAACTTTCGCTTCTCAACGAAAATCTGAAATTACTCATTCAGAAAAAAAATCTTAATAAGCATAAAATAAGCTTTATCCTCTTGAGAAATGTGAGGAAACTCTGCGTTCTTGGAAAATTAAAGGGAGTAAAAAGTTTTTTTTTTATCCCAGCTTCAATTACATTTTCATACATGCATCATTTTGTTATTAAAAACTAATTTGAAACGTTCTTTCGAAACAATATGTATAAAAAGCAAAGTTGAATATATTTGATTTAAAACAAAAAAAAAAAAAAAAAAAAAGAAAGTATTTTCTTATTTGAAATACCATCACAATTCTATAACGTTTTTAATGGAATTTCTACAGCACTTCTTAACTAATATTGAACTCGTTTATTTGCGAAAATCTATTAAAAAAGTGTATTTTTTTCTTTTTATTTATACATTACCTAAATTAATAGGAATCAATTAGATATTTTTTGGTAATATCATTACAAAAACTCTTTTTTTCTTGATGAGCTACATGATAAATTCTCAAAAGCAAATCAAAACTAGTTGGTTGAAAAGATTTTAAGGAATGTTTGTATACGTTTTTAGCAGACTTTTTCGTAGAAGATTTCTAGAAAAATGATGAAAGGCTTAATGTACCGCAAAAATATCTTTAAAAATAAGAAAAAGTCAAAAATAAATTAAATAATTAAATAGATAGTTGAAAAAAATTGAAAGTAGGATTTTGAGATGGGAAAGATGTATGTTTGTCTGTCTGTTGGTTTGTGTGTGTCTGTCAGCCGGTCTGTGTACCCCACCCACTTCCCCTGATAACTTTTGAAGGAATTGTTCGATTCGAAAGACTTTTTTCATTCCCATTCGAAACATCTCATCAAGGACAACTCATTTCCATATTTTAATATTTTGCTTTTTGATTTGAAAAAGTTTTCGTTTAATTTTTAGCAGTTCAAAAAGTCTTAATATTAGCACCTAAGGGCAAAAATGAAACAAATTATGGAAATTCTGGGCATAAGATCCAAGTTACTTTGAACAAGTTTATTGGAAGAAGTTCTCAACGGAAAACATTTTTGAGTTGAACAATTTTTGTGAAAATTTGAACAGCTCAAAAAATAAATAAATAAATAAATACTACTAATAATAATAGCGCCTACGGGAGAAATATCAATCCTATATAAATCCTGTTTTAACTGACGGATTGGCTTGTAGCAAACTTTACCGGAAAGATCTTATGACGTAGAACATGCACAAATAAAGTCCATCTAGAACTAAATGAGCCTATTTTCCTACGAAACTTTTGATCTGGATATTTAAGGTTATTTTCTAATGAATAAATAAAGAAATGAAAATTAATGAACCGTTGAAAAGGGATATTTGAAGTAAGTAAGAAATAAAGCTGATTGACAAAGAGAGAGAGATACATCTAGATTATCAATTTGTTATCAGTGTATAAGGGAAAGTTGGCTCGTATAGTTCTAGACGGAACTTCTTCTTAGATATGACATTGCTTTATTTATAGTAATTAAGTAAATTTAATGTTATGCAATTCTTCGCATTTTTATTCACATATTATTGAAAATGAAAAATCAAATTAGCCATATAGTTAAACATTTATTTGCGAGCGTTATTTATTCTTGCAAATTTATTTAAAGCAATAACAGAATTTTTCCTAAAAATGGCATCTTATAAATAGTTCAGCACATTTTTTGTTTGGTTTTTTTTTCCATTTTATAATAGTTATTACACTTATTTTTGCGTCAAAGCGGGAAATAAATTCATAATTTGTCTTCATAAAAATATCTTTTAACTAAATTTATATATGATTACTGTTATGCATTGAAATATTTTACGGTGTGAAATTTTAATATAAAAAGGCAATTATTGTAATGACATAGAAAACTCCCGTTTAACGTTTATATATTGACGAATAAATAATATCGTTAAATCAAGATTATCGTCAAATATAAATTTCATCCAATCCAAGCCCGGACATTAAAATTTATTGCTAGATTGTGGAAATCGTTAAATCGAGTATTGTTAAATAGAAACAATAAAAACGCACTATACTGTTTTAGAGAATACCATAGTTGTAAAATCCTAAGAATTTTTTTTTTAATGTTTAGAAAACGAGTTTCCAGTTCTTTAATTATAGTTTTTATTATTTACGTTTTACGAAGGGTACGGTTTTTAAAACAATTTCAAGTTAAGTGAAGATAAGTTTTTCATTTTCTGAACGTTTCGTGATGTACAAAAGCGTTGACGCATCATTATGCCACCTAGCACTGAATGTGCTTCCATGCCAAACGCAACAGCCACATAAGACAAAGACAAAAGTTTTCAGATCAGGTCATTCGTTCTACCTATAGTTTCATAACCATGCCCTTGCCCACACGTATTGTCAATTTTTATTGCTTCATTGAAAAGGTCTTTTCTAAACCCGACATTGATTGGTTCATTGCGCTATGGAAGGCATCCGTCATCGCTGTTAATTTCATAACCATAGCAACAGTCAGTTACGACGGGAAAAAAGAATCCGTTGCCTTTTGTATGAAAAAACCGTGACTCTTCAAAAGAAGACTTATCCCGAAGTCAGTGAACCCTATGATTTGCATGGTGCAACCGTCTCTTCGCAACGATCGAGTCAAGAAGTAATAGTGCCAAATTAATCCAGCAGTAAACTTCCCTATAATTATTTATGTTTAAATTTCCCATAAAATAAAGAAAGAAAAATTTTCTTCTTGTTTGAAAATCCCTTATTTATCCCCATTATTATTATTTATTTATTGAGTGATTTACTCATTTATTCTATTAATTTTCGCCCATGTATATTTTAAGCACAATATTCATTTCATTTTCAAATCATTTCTGCCCTTTCTTTCCACAGAAGTAATTTATTTACTTTGGATACACACAGTAATCAACTCAGAATTTAAGAGCATGTTTACAAATTCAAGCCATTTTACGATGGCAAAATACGCATTAAAAGACATTGTGTGCTTTTCAAACATTTATTTTAGATTAAATAATATATTTTCTCTGCAGGTTTAAGACTTTTGCTACTGTTTTACAAGCATTATTTCTGGAATAAAGAGAGCAAATAATTTCACTGTTTACATATTTATCTTATACATCATATTTCCTCATTAGTGCTACTTTCCTTTTTGTGAGGCTATCTGCAGTTTCGCAAAACCGGTCGCTTCTAACCATCCATTTGCAGCATTCAGCGCGAAAATACTAATGGGAAGAAGCGTTCGATTATTTACGGTTTCTGAAAGGTAGTCAAACGCATCTTTCTATCGCGTCACTTGTAATTTATTGAATGCCAAGGTATGTTTGTACTATAAAAGCAGTAGATTCATTTAGGGGAAAAAGAAATAGGCTGACGATTGCTTGCTTTCAACCCTCGAATAATAATAAAAAGCGATATGTGTACAAACAGTTTTTATTAGTAATAATAAAAATAGTGTGTATGCTAATTATTATTATGAATTGAGTGACGTATATATTTAATGGTATAATTGTTTTCCATGCTAGAATATTATCAGTTACAGGAAAATTTTATACGGTACATACATCTATATCTTATATATAAGCGGCTTATTCTGTCTGTCTGTCTGTCTGTCCGCGATAGGATCCCAGGCCGTTTTACCGATCGGGACCACATTCGGCACGGTTAATGTTTACGACCCGAGAAACGCATCGCCGCAAAAATGAAAGTTGACTCAATTAGTTTCTTTTTAATTAATTTTTTAAAATTTTTCAATGCTTTTTTTGACCCGCTTTATTTTATTTTTGCATTGTTGCTGTCGTTTCCAACAGTATAATTACAGTTGCCGTGTGAACAAACAAATCAATGCAGTTGCCATTTAACAAATGTAACAAATATACTAATAATAATCAAAACGTTCATCTAGCATATTGAGTGAGGCTTCGCTGTATTTTCAATTTCCGTTAAAAATGAATGCATACGCGAATTTAATTTAATCCTTAATTTCTTTTAAATTTATTTCTTTATCGTCTGCGCTTTTTTTATTTTTCTTATTAGAGTGGCAGCGCTCTTTTTTCCCAGTTTCGTTAAAACTGTTATTTTGAAAAGCATAATAAAATTTTCAATAAGTTCTTTCGATGATAAATATATATTTTTCACAAACAATTTGATTATATAGTAAATAAATGTATAGTAGTGTGGGGCTGTAAGCGAAGGGGCGTCCTTGCCACCTGATCTGGGTAATTCAGTTTGAATTAGCAGACACCTTTGCACAAATCATTCTAATCACAATTTATAATACCTAGAACAGCGGTCATTTAGTATGACCGCCGGGCTTACTAGTATATATATATATATATATATATATAACTTAGCGTGGACCAGTTACGATTAAATTTTGCGGTACGATACGATACTGACATAATGCAAAAAGCAAACTATGGTAAAGCGATTTTTAAAACTTTGTTTAATGGTTACTATAGAAAAGTAACATAATATTTGTATTTATTATCGCAACTGAAGGAGCTTTAACAAATTTATTTCTATTTCTTAAATGCATTTCCATTCATAACTCAATTTTTAATTTCCGATTATTTAGAGTGGCATTACCTTAGTTTGTTTATATCGAGCATGTTTATGTCTAGCGATCTTTTCTTAAGCCTTTCGAATTTTAAAGCGTTTTTTACGATTTTAAAATGGTTAATTTTTGGTTCGCAGATGTTCTGCGGGGATCAGCGAGTATAATATAATTTTCAAAAGCTACAGTCAAATGCGCCAAATTTGTGCCACAACGTCCTTTTAGGCACTAGGACTGCCTAACGGTGTTGAGGTGTAACTAGAGCTTCGAAAAAATTTTAAGAGTTGTAAAAAACGTTTCGAAGCTCTGTTTACACCTTGGCACCCAGTTGGTAGCCCTAGTGTCTGAAAAGATGTTGTGGCACAAAGCTGACTTGCTCGCACAAAGTTGGTGCACTTGACGGTACTTTATGATGTAAGGTAAATTGTGCACCAATGGTAGAGTTGGTGCACCATGGGTGATTGGGGGTTGGTGGAAACCGGACAAAAAAATAAAGAAAACATTGATTTTTGCCAAACTTTAGGCAAATATCATTGTCTGCAATCCTTATATGCATTTCCACCACTGTTTTCTAGTTATGTTGAAATTTAAAACGACATCAGGTATATGGTCAAGACAGCTATTTTTCGCTTTTCTCCTTATAATGCGGGTAATATTGAGCACATGGGAGCAGTTTATAAATGTCAGGCTTTTTCCCCACATATTTGACTCCCCCCCCCCCTTTGTCACAAACTGCCACACTTCCACGGAGCTCCTCCCCCCCCCCTTTGTCACGTGTCACGCTATGTTGCATAAGAAGGGATGTCGCATTTTTTGTCCCCCCCCTCCCTTTGTCAAACTTTCACAATTTCATGAACCCCCTCCCCCCTCGAAGCGTGATATCATTTATGAGTGATCCCATGGGTGATTTACGCTCATGGTAGATGGCTGTCGATAATAAATAGATTATGATAATAATAATTGCAAGCAAATTGTAAAAATAGTGAAAGCACATTTACTTAAAAAGTATCTTGCAGCTCTTCTATCACAATGAAAATCAGAGGAACTGGAAAGCAAGCTATAAAAACAACGTTGAATCATACATTTTCAGAGAAGAGACATATAATTTCAAGTAGATATTGTGCTGTTGTATCTGCACAACTGCCTGAAATCGTGGTGCACTCACACCTCCCCTTCCCTCCAATAATTCAAGTGCGCCATCTCTCCAAGTTTTACCTTACATATATAGTAATCTCTGACTTATCTGTCACATTTTTTATTTTACATGTCAGTTATGCGTCAATTTGTTTAAATTCTGACCAAAAGTGACTAAAAATTAAGATACTTCAACCTATCAACTAAAAATATACGTCGTTAACTTTGATTCATGCACTATTTTCAGGGGTATATCCCCAAGTTATGCTTCAGCAAAAGTTCTACAATATTCCTTATATTTTATGCTATTATTTTCAAAATTATTCAACTGTTTTCAAAATAAAATGACACAATATACTATTGTACCTGCTCTGAAGCATAAAAAGCTATTGTAAATTGCGTGGTAAAGCAATGGACAATCTTCACTTAGGAAGTATTTTAACTTAACTTCTGCATTGGTTTCACCTGTAAGAGTAATTCCGTAAAATGAAAATATATTTTCTACATGTTCTGCTAGTGTTTAATTTTAACTCTAGGTAATGAAGCTTTTATAATATAATGTCAAAAATTGTTACGTTGAGCTTTTTAAATATAAAATGTTACATTTAAAATATGAGAAACTTCTCTGTTAGCCAGGGACTGAATTTCGTAGGCATTTTCGTGAGGTTCTCATTGTTTGGTTCTCATTGTTCGGACCAGCTCTGCGCATGTCGAACCCTGCGAGTCATTACGTCAGTCTTCCGCGAGCTCTCATCACGAGCAGACGCAACGGTCATAGAGCCGTATCTTCACAATCATTCATTATCAGCGAGTTTATCTCCTCATATGTGTTTAGGCGGGTTTTACCCCATTATAGCTTACGTGTTGTCATGTGTATATGTATATCTGTGTTTGTTGAAATAAATTCCAAAAAGGACAGGTCTGTACACTCTTACTTACAACTTTAAATCACGCGACATTCCGCACTCTTCACTCATCTTGTTTTCGTGCTTACACGACATTAAAGATTGATACTGTATCACGAATTAACTAAAAACTTTGAAATTGTAGACAAATCAACATTTTAGATTTTTTTTATTTTATTTCTAGCAAGAGGAAAAACGCAGTAAAACACCACACACACATTATCGAAAAGAGTTTTATTTATACTTACTGCACAATGGCCTGTAAATTAAGCCTTTCCAGCTTATCTACTATAGTTTGTGCTATAGTGTAAAGTATGCTGCTCAATTCGCAAACAATTTTTAATTTATTATCAAAAATAAATGAATAAAATCATTAATTTTAAAATCTAAATACTTTTCTATACTTAAGTTTCATTAATTTTACACCTTTTAAATGGTAAATTTTATTTTTACGACGTTGTATTACGAAAATTATGTATATATTTTTATGTAAGTAGTATTTTTGTTGACAACGCATTTCGTCTTGCCGCTATCTTTTACTAAAATTGACAAAATCTTCATTGTTCTTCACTTCTATAGAATAATTTCATTATCCATACAAACATATAATTTGCTTTAAAATAAAGTTATACCATTAGTATTGAATTTTGATGCTAATTTAAATAGTTAGCTACAAATTAAAGCTAATTTATCAAATTCTTGAAAGCTTAATGATATAATTAGGAGTCGCATCCTGTGAGCAAGAGAACAAGTTTTTATTTTAGAAGTTTTCAGAAAAATCAATTATTTAAAATCGTTCTTGGTACTTCAACGATAATGATCTATATAACACGGGAAAATTGATGGGAAAGTCTTAACTATCGGTTAAAAGGAAAACTTTTAGTTCAGCTTTCAGAGAGCTGCTTTTGTGTGAGCAGATTTTTAAAGTTACTTATTTTAAGACGTTTAACAGTTTAAAAATAATACCGTACTGTGTAAATGTGTATCCCTCTCTGTCTATATTTCTCTTTTTGCTCTTCTGAATTAGACAACCAAATGTCTAAATAACCGATCTATTGTTGGCCGGCTGAATAACCAAATGAAGAACTTCAGAAAAAAAAATCAAATATTTTTCTTGGCATCTTGTATCAAGTGCTTGCAAACCTATTTTTTAAATTCAAATTTATCCTTATTTTATCAAATTCCTTGTGAAACTTTAATTTTTTTTATCTATAAAAAGAAGTTCTTGCATTATTTAGTTATACATCATTTTAAAGCACGTAAAAGCAGCAGAGAAGGTGGAATTTGTTCGAAGTTTGGACAAAAATCAGAGCGCACCATACAACTGGTTTGAGTATTGCTCTCAAATTCTTCAGCAACATATACCTAAATATTTAAGCTACTTGATTACGCGATATTAAAAATGCGATTACATTTATAACTCATTTTCAAAGGTTCGAATGCATGCTGAAATAAAATGAATGCTTTTTTTTTCGTATAACCGCTAAACGTTTGCTAGAAACTGCGCCTCACCGACTTTTTGGCTGTTCGAGTTTTAAATGCGGTATCTTCAGTACGACGTATGTGCTCGCTATACCATAATATAATTCAAATTTTCAAAGAAACACATTAAAAGCTGTATATGACGGAAAAACACTCAAATAAATACATTTACATTAGGTAACGTGAAGAGATTATCTATTTGTCGCCCATGAGATAGTTGCCGTACACGAGTCACCATGAGAAATAACACGTGTAGGCATCAAACTTTTAATTTCATGAAACACCATAATAAAAGTTAATCTATTTAACCAAAATTCAATTATTGATGCAAAGTACATACTTGGAATCATAAATAATTTTGATCCTATTTTCTTCTTTCACTTGTATAATTGAAATCCTGCAATCCAAGCTGAGCTCCGATTGTTTACAGAGGCATCAATTCTGTCAACAAAACCTTTTTTTTTTTCTAATGTAAAAACATTCTTGATCTAAATAAACAATCTATCATGGGTGGAAATTAAAACAAATTTTACCTCACGAAGAGCATATGCAGACAAACATGTTTACGTTGTTTTTTTTTTTCCTTCATAAAATAATAAGATTTTAGTAGAAAAAAAATATGTTCGAGGCAACTTGGCATACTTATGGAGAATTCCAGATGTTGTTCCTGATTTATTTTTCCGTAAAAAATACACAGCTGATTTTTCTTATTTTTATATTTTCCTTTATAAAGTTTTTTTTTTTTGGTTTAAAAAAAGTGTTTATCGGTACATCAAGCTTTTAAAATTATTTTGAAAAATATACTTTATTTTCTACGTAACATCTAAAAATCGAACGAAAACTTTAGAGGTATGCTGTTTTGTTTGGTATGTATAATGTATATATTGCACATGTATGCATATGATTGAATACACATGAATGAAAGTATGAGTGCTTAACAGTGAATGCAAAAAATATTCATTATTAGCATAACTGATCCTAGACATCAGTAAATAAAAAAAAAGTTATAATGTTGTCACTTTAAAAAGATGAATAACGATATGCTTTAGCTACAGTGCTAATCGTACAAGGCAGATGTTCATATATTTTTTAATACATTAGCCATATTTCATGCCCATATATAAAAGAAAGATTAAAATTAGTTATTTTTATCCAATTGTTAAAAAAAGTGTTTTACTGCAAGGTGGTTCCGGTACTGATGATGTCGAAAGTTCTTGCAATGGAGGCAATTCAAACAGCGTCATTGGTCACGTGGCAACGATTAAAAGCAATGTAAGCAGAGGAAGCCGTAGCATCGCTTTACTTCGGGTTCAGCAAATCTAATAAAAACTAGGCCTAAACAAAGTTTTTTACATTACATAAAATCAACACTAAATAAAACACTATAACTATCGTAATAATTAATAAATCTCTTGAATAATGATTAAATTAAATGTGAGTACTGGGTTATAATCAGAAAACGCTGTGAAAATAGTCTACTTAATTTTAAGATAACTAATTTTGCCTAATGAACTCCACGGAGAACTCAATTGAAAATCTTAGTAAACAAAGAGCGGATATCACGTGACAACGGTGATCGTTCACGAGTCCCTCTAGCGGTGAATTGCCTCCATTGAAGTTGTTTAGTGTTAGTAAATAAAAATCAAATTACAAAATTGGTTAAATCACCCAATACTGTAACTAACTGTTATAATAGATTTAGTAATGAAATGCAATGTGTCCATGAGCATCTCTCTGCATCGAATCTGCGTTAGTAATGAGCTAATTACAATAACAATTGATTGTCTCTATATATAATTGTGTTATTACCTGCATTAGGACTGAATACTTGTTTTAAGCATTTAATTAAAATTAATAGTAACAGTTCAATATCCCACCTTCCAAAAGCGACCAAATACTATGTTTATCATTCATTGATAATTGTTAATGATTTGCACACAAATGTTTTAAGACTTAAAATTATTTACATATCGTGAATTTCAGTTATCACGCAAGTTTCAATACACACATTCACAATAGATTCGACTGGTATTGGAGCTATTCGATTCAGACTGGCTGGAATGGAACAAAGTGCCGCATTTATAACTCATCTGCGTCGAAGTCACAGAGACGTTCCAGATTGTTTGAAACAAATCGGAACTTCTCGCGAAACAGCTCTCAATGTCTTATCTGCTGCCCAAGACTAATTCCAGCGGATATACTTCTATTCTGGTTTTGTTGGTGAAACAGATATGTGTTGCTAATAACAATAAATTTGCTTTTTTATAATAGTAGTTTGCAACGTTTGGAATCAAGTCCTAAGTGTAGCTTTATCTATTCAAACTACATTATAATTAGTTAATATTGCAATTGACTCGTATAAGTAATATGGAATCTTTTTATTTTTTTTCTACCAAGCTTTATGTCGGAAATTAGTGCATTGATTTATAAAAGCATTTTTTATTTTTAGTTTAAAACCAATTTCGCAAAATAATATATTTTTTTCATCATATTTCAGCAGTTTACTTCACTCAAGGATTTTATCGTTATTATTATTTTTTTATAATTTTGATTTTGCAGTCAGTCGTTGCAAAATTATAGCATTTGCTTCATATAGCCGATTATTCCTTAAAGCCAAATACAAAAATAGAAATAATTCTTGAAGGTCAGTTCGGGAAACAAAAATGCGCTTCCCGCCGAACTCATCATCAGGGAAATCAAAGCCGTTAAGCATTAAACATATAGAACAACGAGTTTAATATCTAACATTTGTTTAGTAGAAAATCGATTGTGAAACGTCGTTTAACCAATTTTGGGAATTAGTAGTCTAAACATATTCTACTGGTACTAGCTTTGCTCATTGCTTACCTCTTCTATTATTTTATGTTCAAAAATTGATTTTCATTGGATTATTTTTTTGTGTTGCGAGTTAAAGTTCTGATTTTTGACATAAGGATAAAATACGTAAATTGACATATTTTTAAATTAATATTTTGCAGGAGTTCCTTTTGCATGTTTATTGTAACTCACTAAATAAATGAATAGGTACAAAGATGTAAGAAACCTTTGAAGCAATTCTTTTCTTCGAAGTGAAGGAGATTTTAAGTGATTTAAGAGATAGGCGACCATTAAAGGCATGTTCAAAATACTGTGAAAACGAAAAATAAACAATGAAAAATTTTTAAAAATAAATAAAATAAAACATTAAAAGACCTAACATTAAGTAATAAAAAGTAAAACGGTTCATGCTCAATGTTTTGATGTAAAATATATCATCATGAATAATATGTAAAATTTCTTAACACTTACAAACGAATGTCCAGTTAACACTAGTTAGAAGAAATTTAATGTGTATTTTTTGGCACATTACTGGATTGAAAGTTTTAATTTCATAGAACTGCGCTATAATAGTGAGAGAAAAATAATTAAAATTTTTAGTCATGTTCGTAAGGTATATACGTATACATTTTTCCGTATAAGATGTCATCTTATTAACATTTTTTTTTTTCAGCCAATAAGATTTTTTATTCAAAAGTCTTTTATGCTTTTAATAATATTATTGATCCAACTCAATACAAAGGTTGTTAATATAAAATATTCTCGTTTTCTTCGAGAGCCTTATAATTACTTTTATTCAAAACATTTTCTGCGAAAAACGGGAAACTTTATTCAATAACTAGAAATGGGAAATATTTTTTACCAAAATAAGGCTAATTAAATATATTTTTAAGAAACCACTTTCCATAAAACTTTTGAAATGGTACACATTTTTTTCCTTTTGTTAAAAAGATGATGAATCTTTTTCGATTCTTTCTTATAAAAGACCGCCATTATTCAGCCATTTATTTCATTTAAATGCGGTCTTATGAATAAAGTAATGAAATACTTTTATTTAAATTGTTCAATAAAATTGAGAGTAAATAATGGGTAAAACATATTAAATCATTAGGTATGACACACATATGATTTTTCCCTTATAAACTTTATTTGAATGGATTGCCTACTTTAGGATTCATTTTTTTATTACTCTTTAAAAATTTAAATTATCTATACTTTTTATATTGTATGCATTAAATAATCGCATTGAGGGAGATAAGCGATAAATATAAGTTTTACGGTACATAATAAGACATCACGCAGCAGAAAAAAATCTTCAATGCAAAATAAGTTAAATATACATATACAGTGGAACCCCGCTATTCGTACACAATTTGTGCTAGGAGGTAGTTCGAATAGCGAGTTGTACGAATAGCGAATTATGTTTTCACTTAAGATACAATGTAAATTTAATTAATCCGTTCCAGACCCACAGATGGTTGCTTAATTGAACCTTTGAAAAACAAATATAGAGTAATGTGTATGAAATACTACATAAATAAAAATTCACCGCACTTTACTGGTACTGAGGTGAGCAGCTGGCATAATTGGAATGATGAGAGGAGGAAGAGATCTTACTGTTTGGAAGGGGAGTCAACTTCCATAAAAACGTCAGGTGACATCCTTTCTTGCGTTTTCGCCTTTTCTGCTGCTCATTCTTTTTTCTGTCTTCTTTTTGCACAAGAGGAATCTAGAGTTTCTTCCTCTAGAAACCTGTCCAATGTTGTCTGCCTTTGACGATTTTTCAGAATTTTTCTAAAATGCTTGCGTGAATGAAGTGTAACTCACGGAAAGAGAGACGATACTGAGCTGAGAATAAAGGGCTCCTAGATGAAAATGGGCTCAAGAAGTCAAACCGTTCTAAAAAAATTCCAAAGAAAAGCCGAACTATTTAAAAAAAGGGGAAGAAAAAAGAAATTCTTCAAAAAGTGGAAAAAATGAAATATATATATATATATATATATATTGTTTAGAAAGTTAAAACTGTCAATAAAATCCCAAAAAGTATTAAAACTAAAAAAAAAATCCAAAACGCTAAACAAATAATTCCCAGACGAGTTCAAAAAGAACAAAATTTCTCGATTTTTTTTCTTTAAAGAAGAAAATACTGGCAACCTTATTCTCTGGCGACGTACGAATAGCGAATTGAATTTTGCTTGAAAAAGTTGCACGAAAAGCGAGGAGGACGAATAACAGGGTTCCACTGCAAACTTTGTCACCTTATAAGTAAGAGGAACTTCCAGAATTACAGTAGTCTACTTCTCCGTGTAACGACATGTAACCCTATGTCCCTCTCTCACTCTGATTTAGCTTTATTTATAAATTATCTTAACACAACAATTAAGGATTGAAACAAGTAATATAAAACAAACTACATTTCTTTTAATAACAAGAAGTTCCGTCTAGAACTATACGAGCCTACTTTCCCGTATACACCAGCTGCAAATTTATATCCTAGCTATCTCTCTTTCTCTTTCAGCTTAAGTTCTTAATTGCTTCAGATATGCCTTTTTCAACGGTTAATACGTATTAATTCAATCATTCATTAGTCATTCATGTATTTATTCACTCAGTTATTAATTCATTCTTTTGCTTATTGATTTAATCATACATTAATTCAAAAATATTCTTGAAAATCTCGAACAAAATATTTCATAGAAAAATAGGCTCGTTAGTTCTGGATGAACTTCTTATCTGTACGTGTTCTACGTCATAAGAGCTTTCCGATAAAGTTTGTTCCAAGCAAATCGGTCCGTTAGATCAGGATTTATATAGGATTGAAATTTCCCCGTAGGCGCTATGTTAATTTTTTTTAAACTGTTCAAAAATGAACAAAAATTGTTCAAATCAATATTTCTCGCCAAGAAATTTTTCCAGTGAGCTTGTTCATGGGAACTTGGATCTTCCACCCAGAGTTTACACAATTTGCTTCATTTTCGCCCATAGGCGCTAATGTTAAAATTTTTTGAATCGTTCAAAACTGAACAAACAATTGTTCAAATCAAAAATATGGAAATGAGATGTCCTCGCCGAGATCTTTTGAATGCAAAAAGAATTTTTCGAATCGGACAATTCGTTCAAAAGTTATTAGGGGGGGGGACAGACCGACAGACACACTTTTTCCCCCTTTCAATAGCCTACTTTCAATTTTTTTATTTTTCAATCTTTATTTAATTACTTAACTTATTTTTGACTTTTCTTGATTTTTAACGATATTTTCACGATACATTAAGCCTTCTTTCAAGCTTTATTATTATTTTTTTTACTTTTACGGGAAAGTAGGCTAAAACAAGAAATTCCGTCCAGAACTATACAAGCCTACTTTCCCATATACACCAGCTTCAAATTTATAGTCTAGCTATTTCTCTCTCTCTCTCGTTTAGCTTAAGTTCTTAATTGCTTCAGCTATACCTTTTTCAACGGTTAATACATATTCATTCAATCATTCATTTATTCATGTATTTAGTCACTCATTTATTCATTCATTCTTTTGCTTATTCATTTAATCATTCATTGATTCAAAAATATTCTTGAAAATCCCGATCAAAAAATTTCATAGGAAAATAGGCTCGTTAGTTTTGGATGAACTTTCTATTTGTACATGTTCTACGTCATAAGAGCTTTCCGATAAAGTTTGTTCCAAGTAAATCGGTCCGTTAGATCAGAAATTATATAGGATTGAAATTTCCTCGTAGACGGTATGTTAATTTTTTTTGAACTGTTCAAAAATGAACAAAAATTGTTCAAATCAATATTTCACGCCAAGAACTTCTTCCAGTGAGCTTGTTCATAGGAACTTGGATCTTGTACCCAAAGTTTACATCATTTGCTTCATTTTAACCCATAGGTGATAATGTTAAAATTAATTGAACAAAAAATTGTTCAAATCAATTCGTTCAAAAGTTATTAGGGGGGACAGACCGACAGACACACTTTTTCCCCCATCTCAATACCCTACTTTCAAATTTTTTTTGTTTTTCAATCTTTATTTAATTACTTAACTTATTTTGGACTTTTCTTGATTTCTAACGATATTTTCACGATACATTAAGCCTTCTTTCACGCTTCATTATTATTATTTTTTTACTTTTACGGGAAAGTAGGCTATAAAGAAACATTACCTGTTATGTTTAAACGATCCTTTGTATTCCGTCATATTGCTTGGCAGTATATATATTATTTAAGTAATTTTTAACTGTAAATAGTTTAAGGGCCTACGTTCGGAGGCTTTTTTTTCAAAACAATGAAATAATTAATAAATGCATATTTTTTTAAGAAAACAGACAAAATAATAGCTATATTTTTATAAAATTTTGAAAAATTGAGAAATTTTAGCAAAAAATAGGCGAATTTTACAGTTTACGCCAAACACTCTATACTCACTTTAACTCGATATATTTTAAAATCCATAATAATATATGTTTCTACTTTACTTAACTGTGTTCTGAACTAAAAGTTTTATAATAGGTCCAAAATTTAGAAAAATATAGCAGTTTTGTAGAAATTCATACGTTTTTCACCGAAAAAAAACACAATATTTCACAAATAAATGCCTGTAAATTTTTTAAATACAGACATAGAGCTTAGATTTTAGTTCAAAACACAGATAGAAATGTGTGAAACAATACTTTAAAAAATCACAGTAATGGGTATAAAACTTTTCGAGTTATGAGATCTGCCGTGAACAAAAATCGAAAAAAGTAGTTTTTCAGAAAACGCATTTTAAATTTCACTTTTATGTGCTTGCGATGTGACTTCTGGTTAACTTAATTGCGTGTAACTTCGTTTCTATGTATCGTAGAAACAAAAACCAAACATTTTTGAAATCTTGAATATTTATTCTTTTTAAATATAAAATTAAAAAATATATCGATTTTTTTTGCAAAACTCGTCTTTTTGGAGCAGGCAGACCCCATAAATAAAATTTTTTTAAAGTAAAGCTCTGTTCTTCAATGTATAGAAAAAATTACAGCTGAATATCGATTACTATTAATCAATAATAAAAATAATGTACCCTATATATAATTTTTTGTCACTTCAGAAATTAATTTATTTACTGAGGTTAAAACCTCAACATGCTAATTGAGCAAAATTTTCGTGGGACTGGTTACTTTTTGAAAAATGATAACCCATAGTAGGTTGTAAAAAAATATATTTCAAAGTGTTCCATTAAAAATAGGTAATTGCACGTTTGCTTTTAGTATTGGCTTCGAAAAAGTACTTAGAACAAGCGTTTAATTTAATTTGAAACAGTAGGTAAAATATTTCACTCTACCTGAGAGTAATGTTTAATTTAAAAATACCAAACTAACACAGTTTTAAGTCATTACAAAAATCTTCCTATTTTTCGCCTCTAGAAAAAAGAATCCTTAAACAATCAAGTAAGCAATGGTGTTTTAAATGAAAAAAACAAATTTTTCTGCACACTTCTATTCAAAGCAGTTTTACCACGTAAAAGGGTGAAAAACTTAGTTTGTTCACGAAACGAAATTAAAGAATTGTTTACTCTGCTATCATTCTTTTGATTTTTTTAGCATTCAGTGTTTTCTAATTTTCTTTTCTTTTCAGTTCTGTATTAAAGCATCGGTTTTTTGCGACATTTGTAACTCTAACTGAAAGTACATTTCTTTATTCAAGCAATAAAATGGTTTTCACAACTTGACACTAATTAAAACACTGTTAGGAAAAAAAATATCTTGAATAGAGGGAACTGCATTTCTTTCAATTTAATGAAAACTAAATTCTTTTAATTGAGAAATTGCAACCGATCTTTATTAATTACAGTGCTGCTCCCGCCACATCAATTTGAAATTATTACTTTATATCTTAACAATTTTAAGAGGCTCCTGATTGTCTGCAAGAATAAAAAAATGATACTATCAGATTCAATTGAATGTCATCAGTTTTAGAAAGTTTTTTTTTCTTTTTTGTTTTTTTTTTTCTTATTTTTTACTTTATTCAACCCATCACATTTTTTTATACTTTTTTCATACGCTCAGTGCAAAATGGATTTTAGTATTCTATTTTTTAATTTAAACATAAAAGAGGACACCGATAGTTCCATCGAAGAGGTGTTTTATGTGTCAATATAGTTACTCGATTACAAAGCAGGAAAAGAAAAAAGGGAAAAAAAGAAACATAGCTGAAGTTTTGTAAATGTTTTGTTAAGTTTTCTAAAGTTAAAGTTTGATTTTTCGTGATTACCGTGAACTCCTCAGCTTATGTATTTTGATGTTTGTATTTCGTTTTGCTTACTTAAACCTTAGGGATCATTCATAACCGATGTCAGGCTCCGAGAGGTTCGTGAAATTGTGACAAGGGGAAACAAGGGGGTAACAAGAAGTGTGACATCACGCTTATGGACCATAGCGTGGGATGCGACAAGGGGGAAAGGGGGTCAACTATATGAACATCATTTATGGACGGTCCCTTATCGAATTTCGCGTCTTTGTTTGGTTTTTGAACAAGATTTCATTAAAACTCAATCATTCCTTAGGAAGACCTTGGCTGTTTCTGTAACTTCAAATTAAATTTCAAATTGTCTGATTAATATTTTTGCATATTATTTCCACTTTAGAGAACACAAGAAAGAATATCACTATGCATTATACGTATGTTTGTGCATTTGAAACTATGTAGCAGAATTGTCTAAAAATTGAGCTTTTCTGTTTTTTATTATTTAAATTTAAAAAATGAACTTTCAATAAGATTATATTTAATATTCAATATTTTCTATTTCTTCCAATTGCTTAATTTAAATCCAAACGTGTAAATCAGTATAAAACATATTTCATTTAATGCACCCCTTTTTCTTTTGTACTTCTTTACGATTTTTTTTATTTAAAATCATTGAAGACTAAAATGTTATCAAACTTTCCGGCAACCTAAAGTTTTTTTATTTTTTTGTTTGTTTCTTTTTTTAATGATAAAATGAAACAAAAAAGGAAAAAAACACTATCTATCACATTGTACCAGCAAACAAAAGCTTTAATTTGATTTTTTTTCCATTAGTCTTTACTAAAAGAACGGAAAACATTATAAAAACATTACTTTTCGTTCAGAAAGTTAGCTCAATTTTTTATGCATATTTATGATTTAATAAGGGCTATGTAGTCTTAACTTTAACTTCTATAAAATAAACAGGCATATAATTAATTTTAACAATTTACTTTCTTAGTTATAATTTATTCCACTTATTTAATTCTGGTTACTGAGAGTAAAATAATGCAAGTCTCTTGAGCTTAATAATTATAAACATTACTAAACTACTGCAAATCTTTCATCAGATGAATCTACTTCATGCATTACTAGGAAATGGCGCTTTATTATTTACGCTTTCTGAAAGGTAACAAAACGCATTATGTCGTCACAGAACCTGCTCAAGATTTATTACATACGAAGGTACAGGCTACTGCCACTTTGTTGAACTTGACACAAATACACTATAGGAAGTTACTCAATATAGCCGTTTTGAAGCACAAAAACTAAGGGGAAAAACCCTATTGTATTATAATAAATACTTCAAATACTGCTAGTTCTTAGTTTATATAATTCTGTCATTTTTTATTTTTATTGTTACACTATTTATATACACGTTTTAAATTTATATTTGCAGTGCAAGCAATAGGTAAATTATTAGAAATTGGAGATGGGGATGCTGAAGACATTCATGAACTTCAACATAAACACAGAAGTAAACATAAACACAGAGCAACACAGCAGGAATACGGCTCTTTATATAAGTTCTTGGGCGGATTATACTTTAACCAATCACAGATTACACTTTAGTTGGAGTAGTTCGCTGAAGGATTGAAGGAGACTTTATAAGAGCTCCCGAGAAAGCTTCAGAGGCATTAGCCAATGATGAGTAAGGCACTTTTACTATGGACTTTATACTGTAGGAAAGTGATTATTCTCAACATAAATAAATATTTAAAATATAATCACAGCTAGGCGGAAAATAAAATGTCTCGATAATGTGCTAAGCAAGGCTCTGAACTCCAATCCAGGGATATTTTTGGTTGTCTTCTTTTCAATACGCAATACAGATTACCTTCGGCTTTCGGAAAACCTTCAGAAGTCTCTACCGAACTGAAATTCGTTTGTCATTGTATAGCTGTTTTTTGAGATAGAGTAAGAGAGAGAAAATACAAACAATTACATTGAAAGTAATAAGAAAGCTGTGATTTAAGTGCTTTTATATTTTTCTTTCAATAAGGGAAAAGAACGTTCAAAAGATAAAACTATTTGTTACAGCTTTTTTAAATCATAGTCAACTCTACGCGTTAAAGTTGAAGCCCCTAACTTGTCTGTCATTTTTTTACAAAAGAAATAAACACACACACCATAACAAAGATAATTGTGTAATAATATACTTTTTAAAGCTACATTTCCGTCAAATGTTTTTTAGACTTCGTTTTTCCTTCTTAATTTTTTAACTTAGATTGTGCCTACTTTTTTCACTTTGCGATTATAATTTTGTTATTTTGTGAACCCGCTAACGAAAAACTACATCAGTAATTTATATGTGTGTAAATGTTATTTCTTATTTACCTATTTATTTATTTTTCTGTGCAAATAGAAAAAAAAAACACGTACTACGGTCTATTGGAATGTTTTGCATTCTATCCAGAAATATGCGGTAGAAGGATTGCCTAAACATTTACAAAATAAGACGGAAACAATAACATCCAAAACATTCAGCTATGCTAATGCGGTTGGGAATATTTATTCTATCACGTTAAGTTCTATCCACAACTAAACAGAACATTGGAAGCTTTCACATAACATATTTTGCGATCGAGTGAAACTAATGCTTTTGCAGCAACATTATACCTTCTAATATAATAAATCATGAGTACTGTGATAAAGATGATGCGTTTGACTATCTTTCAGAAAGCGTAAATAATGAAGCTTCTTCCTATTAATATTTCGCAATGGATTTATCACACGAAGATTTGCAGTAGTTTAGCTTCACTTATTAATAATAGTCTCAAGAAAGTTACACTAGGGCCGAAATACAATTTATCTGAAGGAAAACGAATTGTTTAAGCGTAAATTCGATACATTTAAAGTGCATATACCTCTCGTATTTAAACGTTTTTTGGGGAAAAAAACAGTAGCAACTTGTTCTATTTATTGTTGGTTAAGGTAAAAATAAAGATGTAAATGCAAAAAAAAAAAAAGATTTTCTACCTTACTCTATAGCCAAATAATCAAACTGAGCTAGAAACATTTTCATAAATAAATAAATAATTTTACATACTCTCAATCTTACTAACAAATTGATTTCCAATGCATGAACTCGAGTATATACAGAGAGAGAACAAAATAATGTGAATTGTTCAGAGTCCTGCAGCACATATACTTTTCTCCACCGCACCCCTACCTTTTAGCCGAGGCCTTAGGATTGCTTATGCACGGGGAGAGGTAGTGGGGTCTACGGATTTTACATGCACATATCCCGAAGTATACATGGTGGTCTTCAGTGGGTATCGAACGCGCGACCTTCCAGGTGGAAGTCCGACGTGCTAACCACTAGGCTACCACGGCCGCAGCACATATACTGGGTAAGCACTGGGCAAAACGTAACAACATTTCGAGTATCTGCACAGTAGAAAATGAAGTTTGGCATTTCAAAGAAAAAAATGTCCAAATCGAGGATACTGGAGTATTGGTAGATTTTTTTATGCCAGAAAATAGTTGCTCAGAAAAATCATTTTTGTAATAAAATATATGTCTTTTGAACAAAGGGGGGGGGGGGCGTTGTGACCATTACGTTTTTGGGTGACGAAAAATTGAAACATACAGCATCCTGATCCTGAGTATAATATTGAAGTAAAATCAGTTATAAGAAGTAAAGATAATGCTATAGGACTCACCTATGTTATTTACATACGCGTTACAAATTTATGTATGGTTATCTTCCGTAATCTGTATGTTTCTATCTTCAGAATGTAGCATATATATAAAAAAATATGTACTTTTATTCTCTCATTCAGAAAAGGCCTATAAGTAAAGCAAAAAAGAAAGAAACATAAAAATAAAGAAAGAAACTTGTGCAAAGTTTTTAGTACTAAATTGGCTGTAATTCTAATGATATTCTCCGAAATATTCCTGCTGGGAAAAGGGGGGGGGCTAATAATTCTGCACACGTACATAAAATAACATATTAATCGTTAATTAGTATGCGTTTGTGTTTCAATATTCTTACTTTACGTTTTGAGTAAGTATTCAATTTTTCACTCGTTAATATCCTTAAATACAACATAATGTAATTTGATTGCACTAAACTTGGATTAGACAAAAACGCATTAAACTAGAAGTTGCGTCTAGAACTACACGAACCTATTTTCGCTAAAGCACCAACATCGAATTTATAATCTAGCTATCTTTTCTCTTTCTAATTTAGCTTTAGTTTTTAATTAGTCTAAGGCAGCGTTTCCCAACCGGTGGTTCGCGAACCCCTAGGGGTTCGCGTGGTGTCGAAAGGAGGTTCGCGAAAATAATATTGCAATGGCGGAATATTTAGTTGCCAACGTAAGAGCAAAACGAAATAACAATTTTACTTACGTATTGGGAAGGAGGGGAAAATCATTTTTTTAAAAATAAATTGTTTTTCGGGCAAACGAGTACAAGCTCTGGACCGGCTACGTACAAAATTTGAAGTGCACATATTTTTACTCTTACCTGATTACGAAAATTTGAATCTCAAAGTGGAATCGGAAGATATTCATTGATTAATTTTAAATTTTGAACGATGTTTCTCTTACCATTTCTCACTTTTTCTTTGCTAGCGCAAAAAAAAAAAAAAAAAAAAGTCAGAAATATGAAAATTAATTAAAATGTAAAATTTTACATTATTTTCGGCTAATTTATATACAGACGCCAAAGTGGAACCAAAAAAATATTTATTCATTAATTTTCAATTTTGGACCTGCATTTCTCGCACCTTTATTCCAACTTTTGATAAATTTGTATATTTCCCAGCCCGAAAGTAAAACCGAACGATATTTATTGATTCAAAGTTTTGTACTGTATGCCATTCCATAACGTTTTCGCACTATCAGGAAAATAATTCTTAAAGATATTTTGCAAATACATATCTTTACTGCCTAATTCAAAAAGAACACATTACCGAAAAAAAAATAAATTTTAGTTTTTATTTAAATTAGTTGTTTTGCAGTAATATTTAAATTTTTGTTATGAACTATTGTGCAACAAGGAAAATAAATGTGCTCGTAAATTTTATAGTTTTGTTACCCGTTATTAACGACTAAAAAAGGGGGTTCGCGATTTTCTTTCGGATCTTTGAAGGGGTTCGCAAGGAAAAAAAGGTTAGGAACCACTGGTCTAATGCTTAAAATATGCCGCTTTCAACGTTTAATAAATAATTATTCACTTATCCATTTTTTAGTCAACCATTCATTGATTTCATTGATTTGTTATTCATTCATTCACTCATTCATTTATTTATTAATTTACTCATGCATTCATTCATTCTTTCCCTCCTTGATTCATTCATTCATTCATTCATTCATAAATGTTCTTAAAAATCCAGATCAAAACACTTCACGGAAAAATAGCCTCGTTTTGTTCGAGATAAACATGGTTCTACAACGAACTGATAGAGTTTGATCGAAGCAAACTCGTCTGTTAGAACATGATTTGTATAGGGCTGAAGTTTCCCGGTAGACGCTAATGTAGTTTTTTTTTCTGAACTGCTCAAAATTTAACAAAAATTTTTCAAATGAAAAAAATATTTCACGTCGAGAGCTCCCTCCAATACGTGAGTGCGAAGGAACTTAAGTCCTTTGTCCAGGGTTAATATACATTGCCTCATATTTCCCCATAGGCGTTAATGTTAAGATTTTTTTAAATCTTCAAAAGTAAATGAAAAATTGCTCAAATAAAAAAATTAAATATGTAAGTGAGATGTCTTTGCCGAGATCATACAAATGCAATATATACATAATCTTTCGAATCGGACACCTCCTTCATTTTTTAAATCTTATTATTTCGCTTATTTTTGACTCATTTAACGGTATCTGATTTACTTAATGGTATACATTACTTTAAACGGTATTTGCAATAGATGAAGTTACCCTTCTTTCATACTTTTTCCCTATAAAATTCAATCTTTGCAATTATTCAAATAACTTGGTAATACATGTTGTGGTATGAATTTTACTTATTATCTTCTCGGAAATGTAAGTATTTATTAAAGTGGTAAGTAATATCTTGGGCTGGGCAGGGTTGACTCAGCCTTTCACCCCTTCATTGGGATCGATAAAATGAGGACCAAGCGTGCTTGGGAACTAACGCTGTGGATTACGTGTCAAGCCGACCACTTGCCCGGGAGATCTTCTGCACCACAGAGCCCTCGGTCTCGATAGCTGGGATAGCCATGGTCCTCATGAGAAATCGCGCCACTGAGTTAGTTTAAGTAATATCTTAAATAACAATTTTGAAACACTCATTTTTTTAGACACACGTTCAATAAAAAATCCAAGACGTTCCAACATTTTAAGTTCCTAAAATTGAATGTCTAATATTTTACATAAGGAAATTTAATCTTAAAATGATTAAATACAACGCAAAAGTATGCATTAAACAGCCTATTTTTTATTCTCAGTCACGAACACATCATGACTAGTGGGTGAATACTGATAAGTTTGAATGATATTTTGTTTTTTATTGAGCCCCACCGCTATATATTAAAGCGTAAATATAGTTTACAAAATTTTAAAATTTGAGGCTTATATACAAAAATTAGTGTTTTACATTAAACAACTTATAATTCAGCAACTTTTGCAGACTAGCTTCAATGTAATTTCTTCAAACCAGGAAGTTTACAACACCATTAATCATATAAACTATTTTCTTCGGAATTATACTAGTTCATTTAATCGGCGGGGAAATAAATCATTTTTATTTTCTTTTGTAATCATTGGTATCAATCAAAGTGCAATTTATTAATATCTCCGTATCGTTGATAAAATATCCAGGAATTCAATTTATTTTAATGAATAAAACTTGTTTTTTTTTTTTTGGTTGATTTTACATATTGACTGTTTTGATATAGGATATTCTTGGAGTGGTGACTAATGAAATAGTTAACGTGATAGTTGTTGAAAGAGAAAATACCATGGTAAGGCAGAAATGTATGGTTCAATTCGGTGTATTAAACACAAAATAAATGGACAATGGACATGCTAATTGAAAATTACTTTTTAATCAATAGACGGTAAGCATTACTTTAAGCTGAAATGAATAGGAAATCTAGATAGGTACTATGTTTGGTAGATTTTTTTATGAAAGTTTGTTAGCAGCTTAAAAGGCTATTAACTAGCAGGTAAAGCAAGCATAAAGAGAAATGTTGATAATAGACCGATGACCGCGCATTAATAAAAGCTACGGAATGATTGAATGGACGGCTTTGATCAGGTACATTTAAAGCATTTTGCTTTTTTCATCTGAAAAAAGCTGCAAACAAGTTTGTTATCAATTTTTATGTATTTTTATGTTTATTTACAAATTTTATGAGAAAGATCATTAATCTGAATGATTTATCTACAAAGTATCAATTTCTCAATTAACCTATAAATTATCAGTTTGACAATTTTCCTACAAATTATCAGTTGACATTTTACCTGAAAATTACCAGTTAGTTAAAAACTCAACATACTTATTTTGAAATAAAATGATTAGAAACTCAATATATTCCGCTTAAAATGATGGGATTTGTACAGTAGTACATTATTATTATTACTTTACCTTGGTTATTCATTTTCGAAAAAAAATTACTTATCAAGCAAAGTAAGGAAATTTCATATTGGGAAGCATTTGAGTTCTGATTAACTTCTGCACTTTTACATAAGGAAAACAAAATGTGATGAATTTCTCAAATTTTATTTAAAATCCCAGTAATTAAAAATTAAATTTTGTGACTGATTTTCATATTATTTATATAATAGGCAACACATAAAATATATTTACATGGTCTTCACGCAACTAATTTGCCCTCCAAAAAGAGATTGTTGAAAAAATTAAACTTATGAGGAATTTAAGATAAATGAGAAAGAGGTAGTGTGACAAATTCGATGTCAGTACACGGAAAAGTAAGCTTGTTTAGTTTTAACCAAACTTAGTTTTATTTTATGCTTCAACCATTTTTTCAAATTATGTTTTTGTTGGACTGTCCAAATGTTGTACGAAGTACTAGTTTTCTTCGGACCTGGATGAAGGAAGCAAGTTTATTCAGTAAAACCATTTAATATATAATATATATATATATATATATATATATATATATATAGTGTGTGTTGTGTGCGTGCGTGCGTGTGTGTGTGTGTGCGTGCGTGTGTGTGTGCTATTAGTTTGGATTAAGTAAAATTAATGTTGATTTCTGTCTTAACTGAGGAAATATTTTGAGACAAAATACTTTGTTAATTATGTCTGTGTATCGTTCTATATTATTTTACATCCTGTTAAACATGTCCACTTTTAGAAAAACTATTACATTAACTTTGTTTTGGAGGTTGACTGCACTTTAGGTTCACTTATATCTGTCTATCAGTCGTATTTTTGTTATACTACCTTTTTTAAGAACAAACTGCTCAAAATACCCAACAAGTTATGTCTGAATAGAGAATGTAAGTCATAAAAGCTATATCTTTAAGATCAATTATTTTCCCGCATTTCTTTGGCGCCATTTATAAAATATCCTAGCAATTATAATAAATTCAAAAAATTGTCGATTAACTTCGAACAAAATTATACGAAAAGCAATTCAGATCTAATGCAGGGCATAAGATCTGCATTAGAGTCTGTTAATGAAATAGATACTATTAATGACTGGTAAATGTTCGTTCACAAACATTTACCAGTCATTATTGGTAAGTTGAAAGTTAGGAGAAAATATGTTTTTCTTTACTTTTCAAACCGATAAAACTGTATCCTTATTTTTAATTCCGAGCGGTCAGAGTTCTTCAAGCAGAAAGATATTGGTGTAAGCCCGTTTAAGACGACTACAAGCAATCCCATTACAATTCAGAGGGAAAATTAACTTGTCCCAATTATTGCATAGAAAGAATATCACATATAATTATTTTTTTATTTACTCATTCAATTTTGGAATTAAATAGCTCTAAATAATGTAGTTGCCAAGGGAATGTATTTTTACACTCCCACAATTGATAAATATGATTTTAATTTCAGTTTTTGCTTTTAAACTAAATCTTTTGCAGTTCGAACTTTACAAAAGCTGGTGCCTTTATAAATAAATCAAACGCTGCATTATTTTTCCAATTGAGAAAAATTTCGAATGCATGGAATTTTAAATAACGTTTCCAAACGAAAAGAGCAGGAATACTTTAAATCACATGTCCATAAGGAACAAAACAAAAATCTCAAAATGAAATAAAGCTGAAACCATGTAAACCTTTGTCTCTAGTGCACATCAGAATTTAAAATAAGTAAATTATGTTATATACATATAATTTATTTGGTGGGCATTGTTTATTTTGACGTTCGAATATGCAAGGGTATTCCATCTCTCGAAGCAAGAGGGACATGTCCAGAGTTTAAAAAAGCAACTGCTTAAAGCCCATTTTTTCGAACTTTTTACTTCAGATTGTCACGGCTATCTTTTAAAAAATGCTTTCATCTAATCAAATGCTTATTTTTTACTACTGCGAGAATCCTATAACGAACGTGAAAAAAGTGCTATTTACTTGAAATGCTTTTTGGCAACATGAAACCAAACACGAAGTATATATGTTCATTTTAGAGTATTTACAAATTGTGTAACATTTATTTTATTAATGATCGTATAAATGCGCCTAAAATCAGTTTTAAACATCATGTTAAACAATAAATATCCTCGTCATTTTTTCCAACAAATAAGACGAAATCATACAAACGTTTTTTATTCTTAAAATTTGAACAATGAATTCATTAAACTTGTCTTATTTTTTTGCTGACATTTAACTCGACACAAATGTAATCCTACCTGTAACTGAAATGCATTTTCTTTCTTACGGGACATATGCGTCGCTGTGAAATGTCAGCAATCTAGATACCTGGTGAACTATCAGGTTTACTCCACCACCCCCTAATTTTATTTAATATCCCCCTAAGAAGCCTGTTATAGTGATACTAGCTCTCATTTCGAGAAATAAGATCGATCATTTTGATTTTATGGGCAAAATAAATATAGTTCTATCATAAATTCATAAATTTAATCTTATCACTCTTTATAATTCATAAAAAGAACATTTAATGACACAGAAATGCTCCAAATGTAACTATGGCATATTAATGAAATTTTTTCAATTATCTATATTGTTGGCTTTTATACTTCGTTATTATATGCGTCAAACGCAAAGAATTGCATTTTGAAATATAACAATCACACCAAATTTTTAGAAATCAAATACGTCTCTAATCAACGAAAATAATCAACCTAAAGTACGCGAACAGTCTTCATAATTACTTATTATCAAAGCAAAGCAAAATAAAAACCATTCTCGTTAGAATACAATTAAAGTTTCAGTTCTAGTTACGGAACAACATGACGCAATTATTTTGAGCGTTCAGAAAAATGCTACTGTTATTTACGTTAATTAAAGGAAATAGTTATTGGAGTAACGGGTACTAAAGGCGTGCGTTTCGACGTTCTCTGTGGCATAAAATGCAAACTATTTTTCTCAGCTTATTTTCTTATCAGCTTTGCAAATTCCGACAGAAATTACTTCGCTTTACTGTAATTAATCTCCATGAAGCAATTCGAAAAATTTTCTAACATATGTAGAGCTTTATTTGTGAGATAATGCGAAAAATACTGCATATGTGTTGTTCAAAGTGTAATCAAAATCATGTTATTTTGCTGAGAAAAAAAGGTTGTGTGTTTCTTTAACATTTTCATTCTGTTCTTTTTTTTTTTCAAAAAAAAAGGAAGAAAAGAAGCTCACAAAATTAAAAAAGAAAACTCCTCCAATTTCAAAGCCTAAATACTCAATACTAACAATTTTAAAGCTGAGCAAAAACTTTTTACGATAAATTTTTTACGAAGTTCTCGCAAGGATTACGGTCTTAATGTTTTTAAGTATATGTTTTTTACTTTTGCATTTTTCATTTCATATATAAATTTCTTATTTATTTATCTTTAATAAAAATAAGCTAAAAAAATTTGTCTTCAATATGATTATGCTCTAAAAAAATTTCAGCAAATATTATTTTTATGGAATATTATTTGCAATTCGTCTGTCTATTAAAAATGTTTTACGAGTTATAAATCTAATAAAGTACACATATATATGTTATAGTTACGTTTTATTATTACACGTATGTCATGTTAGCAGAAGCTGCCTTAAAAAAATGACTATTAAAGAAACTTTAAACCTCGGAGCCCAAATAGAATTTATATTATTATATAACACAATTTTGATTTCGAAAAAGAAGTGAACTCAATAAGCAGACAAAAATTATGGAAGGAAATGAAGTTAAATGATGTAATGAACCATTTTAATCTTATACGCTTCACTTTTTTAAAAATAATGACAGAGCAAAGGGAAAAACTTCATTTTGTATTGAGCTAAAAAATCAGATCTCTTTTTATCGAGTCTATAGCTTTTTATTAGATCTCTAATTAATTTCAGTTTTCCTTTCTTTTGTAATTATTTTCTAAGGTAGTGATTTTTCTTCAACGTTTGAGATGCTAATTGGAATGCTTTTTTTATTAAATTCGATTGACAAAATGGCTTTTGGAAGCTGTATTTAATTAACGTGTGAAGTTACCTAAAGTGGGAACAAAAAGAAGCGTATTATATATTTAATTTAGAGTCCCTTAGAATCCCAGTCACTATGCATATTTAATCATTTCTGCAATAGCTCTTATACAAGAGCTTAAATTTTACTTTCATAAGTAGTAGTTTCGGTAGTAATATGTATGTATTGCATAGTCAACTTTAATGTGGCATATTTGCTAATTATGTATTCAGAAAACTATTTTTTATAACAAATATAACTACATGTCTTAATTTTAAAACTTTCTGCATGATGAAAATATTGGATGATGATAAATATTGTCAATGTGATTGATAACGCTCATAAAGAATTTTTACGTACTTATTTGTCTTGGAAACTACATTTGTTAGCCATGTTCAAGCCTTAAAACACTAAACATACGAAAGGTTCAAAAGATAAATAATAACACCTAAAAATAATAATAATACGAATACATGTAAAACTATTTAGAATAAAAAGTGTCTTTTGAATGAAGAAATATTTGTCATGCTAGGGGAAAATCAACTCTTTGAATATGTAGTTGATAAAATTATACATAACAAAATTCAATAGTTTGATTGCAAAGCATTAGGAAAATATCGAAACTGAAACACATGTTAAAAAGTAACTCACAATTTTTATAAACCATATGCTTCTTTAAGAAATATACGGTTCGCCATAGCGTTTTCTTTGTAAACTTTTGAAAGAACTTAATTTCTTATTGGGAGTTATTTGAGAGAATGTAGTTTCCCTGCCAAAAATATTGTAAAATTTGCTTGCTCATGTAATAAGAGACATGAAAAAGTGCACGCATTGCATTTAAAATAAAGTAACTATAGAATATAAATAAATTTAGTTTTTAATAATTTTAATGAAGTAATTTGTGAAGAAAAGTTCGTACCGCAAAAATACTGTCGAGTGAGGAAGTCAAAGTATTGTCATTTTCATAATACAAATTCATTTGAGTTTTTGAAAGCTTCATATAATAATTCAATTTTAAAAAATTCAATTCATTGTGTAATAACAAATTTGATAGGATTGAAAATTGAAAATAGAATCCTGCAGTCAAGTAAACAATTTAAAAACTGAGAGTATTTTATGTCTAATTTCTTTCTAATTAAAATATTGTTTACAAACAACGCGACTCTGAGTTTGAAAGCAAATGTTCCTGAATGATTTTGATAATTGCGTTTAATTAAGTTTCTGCTTTTACAACCTACTGTAGCGTTATATAATCGGAAAATTGAGAAGCACTATTTCATCCCAACATGTATTGAGCGTTTTGCGCTAGTTACCTATCTAATTAAGCATGATACAAGACGTAACGATTCAATTCGCATAGTTTGTCTCTTTCTTTTTAAAATATCTCCATTAATCAACTTTTGTAATCAGACATCCCATTCAGCTGTGTTTCTACATCGAATCTATTGGCAAAGTTAATTTGAAGTTCAGCAAAACAGATATTTGTAGGATATTGATCAGATTACATAGATATCGGAATTTATTATGCGCCATGTCCTTTGCAAAATGTTAACCGAATGCTAGGAAATTAAAAGAGTTAGTCATATTTCAAAGGAAAAATTAAGTTGTTATTACTGTTTTGAAAGGTACATTAAAATATACTGGAAAAGTTTGAGTTTCATTAAAGAAATAATCCATTTGCAGTAGAGTATGAAAACTTCTTACGCTCTGCATATCAAATGCTGGTTTAGTCAAATTTGAAGCTCAGAATGTAGGATTTGAGTAACTTTGCAAATGCAATTTTTAAAAAAATAATGCACCGGGATTTGAATTTAAGGCTTTTATGATGTGAATCGCACGTTCTACAAGGGCTAATTTATTGTTAGTGATTTTTTCTTTCTTATTTGTCTATGTTTTGTAACGTTACAGGTGCGGGATACCATGAAAATAATAAAAACATGTGCTACACGCTCTATTTTTACGTTATTGAGATCACGGCAACTTTTTTGCAATAAACAAAGTACTTTCCAATCTATCTACTTCATGTTTTCCCATTACTATGTAGTTTTCGAGATTGTACTTTATCTCCATTATCCCTTACCTATTAGCTTGAAGTCTTAAGGTGCATTCAGACCAACCGCAAAAAAACACAAGAAACAACGCCTTTCAGGGCGTTTCATTGGTTCTACATCCCTAACTATCCACGCCCTCGTATTGTTTGATTGGCGTTTTTTATTGCGTCATTAAAAGTTACTTTCAATCAGGTGATCGTGATTTGTTGATTACGTTATTGAAGAGATACGACACCGGCGTTAGTTTGATAACCGTAGCAACAGTCTATCGTGAGGAAAAAAAATATCCGTCGCCTTCGGTGTGAATGTACTCTTAGGTTTGTCCCAGGTGGCGCGACGATTCAGATTGAAATCTGAGGTCCTGATGGTCTAATTGGGGGAGGTTGACTGTGTGCCTTACCTAACTACTGTTCGGAACACTAACTGTACTAATTGCCAACAGGTGCCACTGTTGTTAGTTTCCGTCACACAGAAGCAAGTAGAAAGAACGACCTCAATCCAATCCCAAATACCATGTTTCCAAACTGTTACATTTTACGCTAAAATTATGTTTTTCCCCAACCGTCTTAATGGATAAAAAGATTTTGACAAAAGATAAATAGTCGCTGCTACAAGTAGTTTTGCTCTATATATTCGAAATTAAATTTCAAATGTTGCTTATGTACAGTTTCAGTCTTGTTATAAACTATAGATTCCTTGGTTCAGAGATTCATGTTTTTGTTTGTTTCCAAAGAAATTCCAAACAAATCAAGCAGCAGCTTTATTAAAAAAATAATTTTGGGCAAAAATATTGAAGGAAAATAATTTTATTAAAAATGCTATACGAAATAATCATAAAGCATGAGTTGAATGGCACATCAAAAAATCTTATTTAATTCTGGAAATATTAGTAAAAATATAGCAAGCACACATACGTGTATACTTTCATCAGGACTGTCAACATTAATTTTCAAATTAGAATTACACAAACTTACAAAACAAAAAAGGCCAATATGTTACCGTGCACCACTGAAGTTATGAAATTATAGTCATTCAACTAATATCATAATTTTAGGATCGCAATTAATTTTATAGTTCAGATTACGTAATCTCTCTTAGATCTCTAATTGAAAGCATTTAATAACATTATGCAAGTAAAGTTTTCCCAAAAATGCTTAATTTACTTTTCTTTTGTTCAATCTTCCGTCAAAGTTTAAGCTCTTACAATGTAAGCATGATCTCTTAAATGATCGTGGTGTAGAAAGCGAGCATCAAAGTTATTTTGCTCTAAAAGTAATCTGCATTAACAATAAAGCCCAGCGCCATAATTATATTAATGAACTTTGCAATAAGTAATTCCACAGTAATTTACCTAAAAGGGGAAATGTGCAGTCAAAAGGAGAAGAAAAATGATGATGGGGAAATGCGAAACCACCCAAAGCATTCGCAGCACTTAATATTATGATAGATTTCCTTCAAGCATTTTTAGCGGAACCGTCTAATTAATTTTCATAATTTGAAGGAGAATGTTCTGAGAAAGTATTTTTAAAGAACTTTAGCTTTTTTTTCTATAAAATGTAAGGTAATTCCGGTATTGAATTTAAAGGTATGCATGGGTTGGGGAAGTAGACGTACAAAGTGAAATATAACATTGATTATAACAATTAAATATACTGTACAATATAAAACAGCCACGCCTTTTCTGTTTCTTTTTTTTTTCTGTCAGGTAACGTTAATATCAGTAATACATTTTTGTGATGACACATCTACATACCTACTTTACAAAAAGAGGAAGAACTTTAGTATAAGAAGTATTATCTTGAATTACTTTACAAAAACATGTCTTGAAAACCAGTACATGCCAACTTTAAAAGTAGAGGAAGAATTTTATTCTAAGAAAGTGACACCTTGAATTGCTTTGCAAAAAGATGTCTTAAAAACCATTTCATGCCTACCTTAAAAATAGAGGAAGAATTTTAGTCTAAGGGGTAAAATTTTGAATTACTTTGCTGAAACACGTCTTCAAAACCAATTCATGCCTACTTCATAAATAAAGGAAGCATTTCAGCCTAAAAGGTAAAATTGCACTACTTTTCAAAAACATGTCCACAAACCGATTCATGCCTTCTTTAAAAATAAAGGAAGCATTTTAGTCTAATAATTAAAATTTTTAGTTACTTTGCAAAAACATGTCTTTAAAACCATTTCATGCATACTTTAAAAATAGAGGAAGAATTTTAATCTAAGAAGCAACATTTTGAACTACTTTGCAAAAACATGATGAAAACCATTTCTTGAAAAAACAAATTCTTGAACACTATTTTATGTCTACTTTAAAAATTCAAGAATAATTTTAGCCAAAGAAGTAAAATTTTTAATTTCTTTGCAAAACCTGTGTTAAAAACCATGTTATGCCTACTTTTAAAATAAAGAAAGGATTTTAGTCTTAGAAGTAAAATTGCTTTGCAGAAACATGTCTCAAAAACCACTTCATGCCTACTTCAAAAATAGAAGAATTTTAGTCTCAGAAGTAAAATTTGGAATTACAGTAGAACCCCGGTTATCCGAATCCCGTTTATCCGAAAAACGGCTTAACCGAAAAGGCAAATGGGTCGTTTTTATTCCCATACCGGGAAAATACTCCGTTTTTTTTTATTTAAATTATGTTTTCATAAAGGGGAAATTGCTCCGTTTTTTGAATAACTATCAAAAAAATTGTCAGTACGTGGTGACATAAACGTAAAATATCAATATTATGTATATAATTTATTGCAACAACTATATTACATTGAAGTTTTACTTACTGAACACTCGGATTAACAAAATAAGAAGTAATTCTCTTTTGTTGTTCGATTTTTGTTCGTTTGAATGCAGCCTTGTCGCGCCACCTTTTAAACAATAAAACATCCGCAATCATGGCATCATCTTGTGCTTGTATCGAAGAGTTTCATAAAATATTTTAGTGGCTTCCGTATGAGAAATACCTTTATCTTTTCGATGGGCTCGTCCTCGTTCAAAAACAAGCGATTCAACCGTCGGCCACAATTTCTCCACGCTTTTACAAAAGATTCTTCTGGAATTTTATCCCATGAAGAAGCAGCCCAGTATCCAACTGTTTTCATATTCACCAACTTTTAATGTTGGATAACTTCCGCTCCATCACCTATTATCTTCAATAAAAAATTGCAGAAGTCGTTTCCGATAAAGCCTCTTGATGTTTTCAATAACTCCTTGGTCCATTGGTCTGCTTGGCAATCCATTGTATTTTGCAGCTGGAATAAGTTCTATGTGCAGGGGAAAACATGTTGGTTAAAACATGGTTTTTGCCTATAATTCTCGCTTATCCGAAAATTTCTATGGCACTTTGATTAACCGAAACGTTTTTTCGGATAACCGGGGGTTCTACTGTAATTTGAAAAAACCATACCTTGAAAACCATTTCATGCTTCTTTTAAAAATATAGAAATAATTTTTGTCTAAGAAGTAAAATTTTTAATTACATTGCAAAAATGCGCTTGAAAATCATTTCCAATTTGGGTCGTGTCTGTAGTGGCATGTTTTCACATAACAATGCAAAATATTTTCGAAAACTGAATTTCCTCCACAATTTTTAAAGCAGGCATGCAGATATATAAGCGCACATAAATTATATTTTTTTAAAAAAATATTTACCATCTAAAACAAAACAAAAAAAGGTGAGACAGACATGGCAAAGGACAAATGGAATTGATCAATTGCAAAATTTTGCAGTTGTATAACTGATTCACTGATTCTTGATTTTATTGCTTTGTATTTAAGCATCATACCATCGACGTTCTGATAAAAGTGACTAAGGCGTAACGTCAGTTTTGAGCCAATGCCAACTTAATCTTTCACATTTTTATAAGAAAATAAAAGCAAAAGTCATTTTTGAGGACTACCAAACTCCTGCAGGAGGTTTTCTTGTGTAACTTTAAAACTGCTTTTGGTTACACAAAATTACATGATACTGTATTTATTTATTTATTTATTTATTGTAGGATTAAAAATTATAAATTTAGTATTACATAATTAGAATGGTGTCCATATCGATATGTTCCTTTTCTTGAACATTCAGTGCAAAGCTCTGCTTAAAAATTCATACTGAAAGCAATTACAATTTCACGAAGGATACATTCTCATGCTTTTGATAAATCTTCTAGACGTAAAATGAAAGATTTATCTAAGTGTATTAAAACAATGTATTCAGCGAAAGACCGAATTTTGGGAAATAAAATATTTATTTGACAGTTTTCGATTTAAAGTTTCATAAAGCTTTAAATATAAATAGAATGGAAGCAGACAGCTTTCAAAATAACGAAAGCGAAAATATCGCTTGGCATTTAAACCAAATATTGCTTTTCTTCTACGGATAGTTCCTTGAAGAGGAAGTCTCAAATCTCAGATATGAAGAAACGAATAAAAGAAATGATAACTAGCTGAATGTTCAGCTTACTTTTTTCATAAAATAAAAGATAAACTACCGTTGAAAGGAAAAATGATGTGAGAAAAATGAATAAATAAATAAATAGGAAAAGAAAAAAGACAAAATTTTCCGAAATCGACACTGAATATCTTTATACCAAGGAGGAATAAGTATAAAAAGAGTTATAATCTTCGCAGCATATTCTGTAAATCTCTGCGACACAGAAGTCCTTGCCATAACTATTTTCTTCTTTTATCTGATTTAGAAACATTTAAGAAATTCTTTCACTCACGGCATATAACTTAAAGTGTGATTTTAAAAACTATGCTGGGTAGGAAGTCAACTGAGAATCAGGGAGCATTCTACGATGGTTCTACTTGAATTTTTGATATAAGATTTAACTTAGTAAAAAGTAAAAGACCTTTCTCTTTATATATATGTGTATATATATATACGCTGCCTACAAGTATTTTTCGAATAGAAAATAAGATAAGATCATATGGGCAAGAAAATGTTCATAATAAAAACTAATTACACGAAAATTTTGGATATTAAAATTAAACGACGCAATTTACTTTTTCAATTACTTATGCAGGTTGTTTTCAAGATGATACAAACGTACCAAAATATGTGATACATTATTATTAACAAGGTTAGCACCACTTATGCTGCGTAAAACGCAGTAAGTACTTCTGTTAACAAAATAATGCAATTATGTGTGGTTAATGCAATCTTATAAAATGGGGTACGTTGAAAAGAGAGAGACCTATTTGTGGATTTGGAGGAACGCACACGACGTAAGCAACAGAAACACTCACATTAGTAAGTATGTGATTTCACAGCATAATATTTTTGATAATATAAGTACTCAAGAATACAATAAAATAGTTCAGTCAACTGGCTTTTTTATTTATTTATTTATTATTTTTTTAATGTCATGTATTTTCTTTAAAAATATACTTTTGAAAAAACATGGCATGTACTCATTTTAATGCATCGAATCTAATTAATCAGTCAAATCGATCATTTAAAAAAATGGAAATGTAGTAAACAGTGATGGTAATAGTTTTGGAAATAAAATAAATTCGGACCAATGAATAATTCTGAAGTAAAAATCGTCAAAATAATAAATTAAAATTAAATATAATGAAATGATAAAACTCGTTTCAATTTCATTATTCAAAGCAATGCTTTCAACACAATTTCATTTTTAGGACCTAGTGTTTGCACAAAAAGGTAAGGAAGCAGTTTATGTTCTGTATAACACCGCACTTAAAACATACCTCTGAAATTAAAAGAAAAATCTAGGAAAAGATCAATTTTTTGAATTAAATTTTATGCAGCTAATTTATTTTATAAAGTTCTTCCTAAAAAAATAGATTAAAACTTGTGTGCTGAAAAATTCCATTATTTGAAAATATATTTTAATCATTCATTTTACATATATTTTTTAAATTTATGTTAAGTAATTTCTTTTCCCTAGAAATGAATTCAGAAGCTCGTGTTTTTTGTCATATTTTATCTTATGAATTTTACCGTAAACGAAAATATATACGTATATATGTCGTTATAAAAATGTAAGCATATTTCTATATAAAATAGTAATAACAACAGTAATAACAAAATGTAATATTGTCCGCTGTTTAAAATCATGTTTGCGATGTTTACGTAAAAATTCTTACGCTTTTAAAAATAAACATTAATATCGCCAAAACCCATCGCATTTTTAATAAATATATTCTATGTGCTAATATTTTTTTTCGTTTTATTAAATATTTCTATTATTATTGAAATAAGACCACAGCGCTCTATTTTAATATTTAAATTTTTAAACCATCTCAATTGTAGTATATATCCTAAAGAAATGCAAGGAAATTTTCATGAAATATTTGAACAGTAAATAATACACTGCATTTTCAAAAAAAAAAAAAAAAGCGGTTGAGAAAAAAGCAGTAGCTGAAGCTTTAAACGGATAATAGCCAAGAAACATGGTTCAACCAAAAGTTTTGAAACTTGGGTTAGACATGTTTAGGGGAGAAGGGGCTACGTGGACAGCAGAAATTATAAAATGTGCTATTATTTTAAGCTATTTTATTTTTTAAGTTCTATTTTCTTAGTATTATTTTTTTCAATTTTGCTAGACTGATATACCCTTTCATGCCCAGTTTCATGAAAATACAATTTATAGTTCCGTAGAAGTTAATAAATTAAGGTTTTTATGGCAATAAATTAAGGCCTTTAAATTGCTAATTTTAACTATTTTAATTCAAAGTTTCAAACGAAACAGGATATTCACTTTTATTCTGCATGATATTCACTTTTATTCTGCATGGAATAAATTTGTCATTGTTAAACAAAAACTAAATTACCACCCCATGAGGAAAGTGTGGACACTAGTGTGGGGCTGATATGGGCACTTTCAAACAATCATTCTGCTTTCAGTGATAAAAAAAATAATCTAATGAATTGAGCAGATGGGAAGAAAGCGCAAGGAGCCTTTCTGACATGGAAAATAAAGAATTAGAAAATATGAATTAGAATTATAAGAGATTTTAAAAACAAATCCTTCTAGATTGATACACAAAAGTCAATTATCTGTCTGAACTTTCGTAATAAATATGTTTTTCAAAAAAATTAAGCAGGTCTAGTCTCAACAATTGCAATGATTGTAGATATATTTAACCCTTTATCTACTGCATTATGATCTGCAGTAATTTTTTTTTTACAGAAATAGTTTGTCTAGGTATTTACACTGAAAATTAAGGGATTTACTTAATAAAATGTTTAGGCTATATAAGTATTTACTTCTTTACAGCTAATGAGTGCCATAGAGTACTTACCCTGTGAACTTAATTGCATACACTTTTTAATCAAAATATTTCGTCAAATAGTTTTCTAAGTTCTTAACTAACACATTAAAAAATCAGTGACTTTATTCTTGAATTTTACTACTTTTCTGGAGCGAAACTCTAAGGGAGCAATCTGAACAAAATGGAAGTGCAAAACACAGCATCGGTTTCAAAACTATCTGTGTTCCTTTCCTCGCTAAAATACTCTTTATAGAACCCTTGCTGATATGTATCCTGTAAAAGGGTAATTTAAAGACTGTCCCGGCGAAGTACCAGCAGAATATTGGTAAAAATGGTTGCTGGGATGGAATTTATAGAGAATACTACTTATAAGTACCGTCGGTAGATAAAGGGTTAAAGCAGTTTTGCAAAGAGAAAAAAAAAGAGGTGTTGAATAAATATTTGGACTGCACTGTTTTGTAGTTATTATTATTATTTTTTTTTTTTTGATTAAAAAAAATCGCTTCGGACAGAGCTACCTTCCCAATTTTTGTACTTCTGGGAACTTTCAGATATTTATTATAATATCGAACTTCGCACAGAAATAAAACCGACGCCAAATAAAACCGAACTGAGATATGCTACATTCTTCAAAGCAGAAGCGTATTATGCATTAAATATATACCCTGGAAATATTTTCTTTTGAGTTTAATAACTTTAATTAAATTTAATTTGGACATTAATATATTATAAAATCGTTCTAGTGTTTTCCTCTGTTCAATGGTCGCTAGTACTAGATTGCCTCCAATTTATAACCTCCGAGCTGCAAAAACGTTATATGTGTTTTACTTTGGGAAGAAAAAAAACAGCTGAAATTAATTGTAAGTCAAATATGCAGGCATACACTGACAAAAAAGTGAAAGTCTTTCACGTACATATTTAATGCAGTTCAATAAAAATCTCCAAATACAACCAAATGTTCTTTTATTAAAACTGTTTGAATGGAAAATATTTTAAAGGAAAATACACGTAACCCTAATTTGAAGAATTTATGACCAGATTCTTTCACAATTTTACTTTCATTTTCTACTTTTAGAGCTTTGTAAAACAAAAACATTAAGTATTTATTTGCAAAGAGAGAGTTTTATCCGATTTTGTTATTTTATGTCTGATTTTTCATACATTATTAACACCTTTTTGCATAGTTTAAATTTACTTTGTATTTGCTTATTTTACTTGTCTGTGACACATTTTTCTAGTCAAAAAACTTATATCACTCACCTACTTACATTTACGTAAAAGCAATACATTTATCATGCATGACTAGATTGAGTTGGATTGAAGAAAACATAATATGCGATAAATAATTTTCGGTAAAATTTTCTGTAGAGCTTTACGAGTCTTTAGATAATGTAACACTTATTGAAGGTTTAAATATAAACTGGGGGCGTTGCACACTCTTCATTGTAGAAGCTGAATCGTATTATAAAAAGACTGGTACATAAATACAATGAAACGAAACGTTTACATTTTAGGGAGAACACGCCATGTTACTTTTTTTTACGGTTCTCGCACTCCATGTTTTAATGATAGAGAGTATCACGTAATGCGCATTATATTTGAAGTAATCAATTCGTTTTGAAACATATGTTACACTATATAGGCAAAAGTGATAGGTCCCTATCAATTTTAGATTTTCAAATTGTCAGAGAAATATAAGACAAAACGTTTTGTAACACTTCAACCATATAAAATGCATGTTTTACTTTTCAGTAAAAAAATCATCACAGTTGCCCTTAGAGGACCAACAACAAATTGATGAAACGGGAAAATATTTTCGAATATCCTATATCGCAGAGTGCTTGAAATAAGCTGTAAATTTTACAGAAGATTTGACTTGCTATATACAATATTTCTAACCATTTTCGTAAAACAAGCTCGACTATTCACAAAGTTATAAACATTTCTTTCTAAAAGGCCATTTTCCAGCATCTTTTTGGCGTTTAACAGGCAGAGCTTTGCACGAAATTTCACGAAATATACAAGAGAAGCATGATACTGAAATTAGAAGTTTATATATATATATATATATATATATATATATATATATATAAGCATTTAACATTTAAGAGAATTACTTGTTTACTGCTCATGCGCGAAGGATATAAATATTTTTAATTTTCCCAAGTATAAGAGGCAACTCAGAAAACAAAATAAGCTGAATATTGTGAAAATTTAAAAATGTTGGCCTACAAGTGAGGTAAGTTGCGTTTTTTTTTTTTTTTTTTTTTTTCATCCAATGATTCGGGAAAGACATTGTACGGGAGTTGTCCGAAAATCAGTCACATGAATTCGCAGTCATTATGTACATCGATGCTCGGAATCGTGATAAAAACTGAGTACTTGTAAAGAGCCTCATGTTCTTAATAATAATGGTGCAAGATTTTTCACAAATACGCAATTTTTATCTTAAATGCAAAGAAAATAAAACAAAGAGGAAGAAGAAGCATCATTTTTTAAAGGAAATAGTAATAGTTACATCAGGTAAAAAACTCTATTTATTCAAAATTGTCGCTTAACATACATCGATTTATTCACTTGTATTTTAGCTCTTAAATTATAAATTGATAACTCAGCACAAATTACAGCAACGTCTTGAAGCTTGTTCTCTGAAATTTTCTGAAAACAAAAATTGTTTTTGATCCAAAGCGTTAATCAGTTAAAAAATCGGTAAATATTGTTAGTTAGAAATCTTAGGAAAAAACGTTATTCATACAGATTTCAGTGATTTTGGGAAAAGCAAAAACATTAAAGTTATGCTGATTCCTTGTAGTTTTATTGCTTTCATTAATGAAAAATCATTTAAATTACAAAATGCAATACAGTTCAATTAATTTTATAACAGTGGAGAAGCGATTGTCTCGGTATTTTCTCTTATAATAGCGTTTTTATTTGAGTCTAAATGTGCATCCTGAATAAAAGAAAGCACTTTATGTGGCATTCTAAGTGAGGAAGACAAACTTCGGTTAAGATGGCAAAGAAAATGAAAACTAGAATTAATTACAGACGAAAAACCTGGATAAAAGAAATAAAGAAAAAAATCAATTGTCTTTTATGCACCACAAAGAAAGTTTCTTTGTTAGTAATCCATTTGGGCAATAAGTTCTCTGAATTGAAAACATTTTAAAAGAGGAGCATAGTGAACTATTGTTTGTACAACCGCTTAGAAATTGCTTTTAAAGCTTTTATTTTTTTCTTTTATTTACTTTTAGCCTTTATGAATATTTTTTATGAGTTCCAAACTGTTTCTTAACAAGAATACATTCATTTTATATCAAGTATAAATTTCCTCGCCCCTTAATGGCGTTAGCAACATGACATATACAGTGTCTCCAAAAAGGCATGGTTCACTTTTGACTGGGGACAGGAAATGGACGAAACAAGATAAAAACTGAAATATTCTCAAAATGAAAAGAAAACTTCAAATTTCATTCAAGTTCTTCCCCCGCACAGTTACGCACGTCTGGTGTAACAGAATGAATAACGTCTGCGATTACGTGTATCGCGTCATCACCTGTATGCGCACACCTCTTGCACACTATACTCAAAAATTCGGAAATTTTCCCTTTTTTTTTGTGAGGGGTGATCAATATTTCACATTTCTATATTAGCTCAATGATTTCCTGGGGTGGGTCAAAAGTGCATCATGGCCAGTTCCGCGCCATATAAGTTGCCGCGAATTTAAAAAATGCGTTTGAATTTGTATATCAATATCATGTTGGTTTCCTAGATTCACTATGAACAGATTACTATAACAAAAACTCCCTTTTACACTCTTTTTTTCTTTCTTTTTGCTGATGTTGTGATTCAGTCCCAATGTTCCAGCAGCGGCTTGTCAAGATTTTTTTACTTAATCAAAGGTAGTTTTCCGAACAAAATGTCAAATTTCAAACTTTTTGATTGATTTAGTTTTAAAATGTTTCTTTATTATATGGCTACTGCAGCTAAATAGAAACTTTTTTCTTCTCGGAATGAAATTAATTTGAATTTAAGAAAGAGATCATAAAATAATATGTGTATACGGGTTTCTTTGGCTTTAGGTATCCAAAAAATTACTGACATATGCATATCATCTAACTTTATAACACAGTTGAAAAAGTAGTAAATGCAAATGCTGTGAAAATATAATTTGCGAAAAAAAGTACATGATGCCTAAAATTAGATTGATCTTAATGCTACGCTAAAAGTACACTAAAACATTATGTAAAAGTACAGAAAGGAAACTGAGTACTTAAGGAACTTAAACCCTCGGAAGAATTCGTTTAAAATAAAATAATCAAGCTTCTAGATAAGTTTCTCAATAAAATACTTGTTTCCCTAAATTCTATTCAGCAAATTCTAAGTTACGTAAGCACTCGTTAAAAAGCCACGAACAAAATTTCTTAGCAGTAACAGCTTTGCGGAAAACTGAACACTTGATCTATGGCTACTAGTTTTAATATTGTTGTCGAACGGTCCAAGACACAGGAGAACATAGTAAAGGGCAGAAAATTTAAACTTGAAGTGAACGTTGTGTAACAGAAATAGTAATTCAGCTTACTCTATGATGGCGCCACTGCTGCGGCACATTGACTGCAACATGTGTAGCAGTCAATTTACAAAGTAGTCTCAGTTTTGTATTCTCTATTATTTCCTTTTTTAAAGATCTTGTATCTTCCCGTTTTTAATTCTCTGAACTCTTTTTACATGAGATTTCGACTCAGTGATTTTTAGCTCATGTACTCTTACTTTCGGGCAAAAATATCTTACTTTGTAGTGTAAAAACGAAAAAGAAAAAAATAGTGAATATTATCGCTTGAAATCGACGTCTGAAACTCTCAATGGGAAAACATTGAAATTGAAATTATCCACATACAAAGCAAATAAATAAGAATTTATTTCCTTTTAAAATGCTCTTAATATTTGTTTAGAAAATTACGCATTAAATGGAAGTCAAATTAAATGAACTGAATCTCTTTGAGAAAAAAAAAAGTTTCACCGTTTTAAGTAAATCAAGTAAATAATACTGCAGATATGTACTTTCTAAATGAAAAAAAAAGATATTGCTGTAAGAAGTTTATTTAAAGATATCTTTGGAAATGGAGAGTAATATCTTAAAACTATTTTTCAAAGATAAGAAGAAATGCTCACTTACACGATCTTTTTACTTTTAATTCAAGCATATTAATGATCATTAGTTAAATTGCCTGAGCAAGTTTAAAATATAAAATAGCTGCTGCATTTTAATAAAAGATGCACATTTTAATGAATGTTTATGCATACGGATGCCATTTTCATTTAAAAGTTTACTTTAAACGTGAAAGATAGCTAAATAAAACTCCATTCAATAAAAGCATAATTCACTTACAGACTAGATACTTTATCATAGCTTGCATTTTCACATACAATATAAATTCCTCTTAAGGTTAGATTATCTTTAGATTTAAAGCATCTAAAATAGCATATTTCCAATTTTAAGTATAATTGACTTTTATATGAGTTTCAATAATGCCAAATAGAAACGTTCAAAAATAAATTTATGAATGTAGGCAATTTAAATACTTTGTTAATCATTCGCTTTTATGTTTATGTTGCAAATATCTACGTCACAAGGCTATTTGTGGAATACTTTTAATGTTTCATTTTTCTTTTGTATATTATATTGTGTATTTCTGAAAAATCCATTCCGAAGTATTGAATATTTAGTTAACTAAAACAAATATGTAAAAAATAAAAAAATTTTAATATCTTCGAAATCTCCTAGAAGTGAAACTAAATTTAGCTAACATAACTAACTTCTGCACCAATTTAGAGATTATTTTTCCATATAAGCGACTTTTTTTTCTTACGGCGTCATTGTTTTCTTATTTTTGAATATCAATATAATGTAAGTTGGTAGCCGTAAACAGAATTCATAATTATACAGATTTGTGCTTGCATTAGCGGCACCTCCGGTAGAAAATACTGTCATTTTGCGAACATTGCTTAAAAATAAAAGCAAGAAGATCAAGAGCAAGAAAAACGAAAGAAATGAACATGTTCATATTAGTTGTAAATAATAATTCTTGATCTCTATATAGGGTGGGGTAGAAGTAATAACCCGGTTTTGAGGAGGTATTATAAAAAACAACTAAACAATTTGAGACTTAAAACTTTTACTGTTATTTGCATCTGTATATAATCCCATTTTTTATATTAAGTTTTGAATACCACTTCAGCAAGATGGTGGACTTCAGCAGCAGTACACTGATGCAGTCTATTTTTCCACCCTGAGGGAATCGACAGCGTCTTTACGTGTGTTTCAATATTCCGCATAATGTTGCGGTCCCTAGTGGAAGCTTTTGTGGGGTTATTAGAATTAGGAAGTTTGAAAACATCGCCCCTATACTTTAGAAAAGCTGAAGGATCGAATTATCGAGTAAATATCCGCCATGCCCCTTGAAATGTACAGAAAAGTTTCCCAGAGCTTAGGAAATAGACTGCATCAGTGTATTGCTGCTGAAAGCCGCCATCTTGCTAAAGTGGTATTCAAAATTTACTGTTAAAAAAATGGGACTATATACATATCAAAATAAAAAGAGTTTTAAATCTAAAATTGTATTAGTATTTTTTAATACCCCCTGAAAACCGGGTCATAACTTCTGCCCCGCCCTGTACTGGTCGATCATACATTTTATACTTAGAACTACAACCCTGATCTACGTAAATTCAGCCACAAGCTATACTGTAACTTTCGAAAAATGTACTGTATCTTGCTGATTTACTGATAACCACTTTTTTCTTTTATTGTTTAAATTGGAGAACAGCAAGAAGAAAACTTATTAGCACAGTTACTTTCATTAGCTAACGCAAGAAAGGATTTGTATGTTTTAGAGTAAAAATGTACTTTTAAAAGGCAAGTGCAAAAAATGTCAGGAAATAAGAAACTTAAGGAATAGTACTTCATTTATTAGTTAAATGATGGAAATGGCTTACTGTTTCATCCGTATACAGCAAACCCAATAATTCACGCTTAAAGTCAGGAAAATGTTGAAAGGTGTGTAAGACATAGTACTGCATGAATCTGTGAAAATGGACTGTTCATATAGTCCTTCTGAATATATTGTAGGACTTAATTTAATCGCCACAACTTTTCAATGAACGGTGATACAAAATTCGGTTAAAATATGAAATAAATATATTGACATTTTGATCCAAGAGCATAAAGTACTATATCAGGAAAGAAGATATACACGTCAAAGAAATTTTGTCAAATTTGAATAAAATGAGAAAATTGAAAAGAAATCCCAGTAGTAATTTTTTACGAAATGTTAACACTATTTTCTCAGTTCTTTCCATTTATTTTCTCTTCTCAGAGATACCTCACAGAGAAATTTTTTTCGCTTGATTCCTTAGAGCAAGGTGATAAAACGTAAATATGTTATGTTTTTTCAAAGGCAAAATGTCGAATCATATTTCATCAGAGGCACGTCAGAAAGTAATATTTTGTCTTGAAAAATTTTGACTAAAATAATGCATAGATGTAAAAAAAATATAACGCATAATTTCAGAAAAGTATGTATATAAATACACTATATTCAATCTCACATAGCCTCGAGTATCTAAATTAGCGAGAAAATAAAATTTAATTAAAGACTTAAATTCAGCAATACTTTAAAAAATGAAATTAAATAACAGAATGAAAAAAAGCAGATATACTTGTTTTTACATCTTGTCACTCGCAACAAAACATAAAAAAAAATAAATAAATAAATAAAAAAAAGCCGTGTATGTGTCTAGCGCTTGATTACAAGTACTTGCTGAAATATAGCTTACATTTTTAAAAAAAATCATATGCAAACGATGAATTTCATCTGATCAAACTCAAAATCATTATAAAACCGGAATTTTGAAAAATTGCAAAAATAGTTTTTCTTGATTAACTATGTAGCATAAAAAATAGGGGAGTCAATCCGGAAATTAATTTTAATCTGACCCGATCTAATTAAAGAATTTGAATAAGAGATATAGTAAATTAAAATAAGATATGTTTTTAGCCTACTTTCCCGTAAAAGTATTAAAAAAAACATTTAATAAAACATAAAAGACGGATTAATGTATCCAAAAATATCTTTTAAAATAAGGAAAAGTCAAAAATAAGGGAAGATTGAATAAAGATTGAAAAATAAAAAATTTGAAAGTAGGTTTTTGAAATGGGGAAAATGTGTCTGTAGTTCTGTCTGTCGCTCTGTTTGTCTGTCAGTCTGTCGCACTGTCTTCCCCCCTCTCCTCCCAATGCCTTTTCAAGGAATTGTCCGATTCGAAAGATTTTTTTTTTTTTTGACTTTCGCAAGATCTCGACCATTTTCATATTTTTTTAAAATTTCCATTAAACTAATGAGAAAGAGAGAGAGTGACAGATAGAGAGAGAGAGAGAGAAAGAAAGAGACTGCTAGATTATAAACTTGAAGTTGGTGCACACGGGAAGTAGGGTCGTATAGTTCTAGACTGAACTTCTTGTTATTGTTTATGATTTAATAAATGTTATCTGTCTATAAATTTAGTGGCAAAAGCGCATATCAATATGATTATTTATCAAAACAATTCATACCTTAGTTTGAAGTTATAAATTTTGGCTTAATGTATTGTAATTTTTGCTTTCTTCCCTTCTTCATTGGAAAAATCCAGAGAACTCTTAATTTTATTTATTTATTCATGCAACTTTAATATGAAACATAATATGGAATAAACTGCATTCTATATATTTTTACTAATACATTTTTGATTAAAAGGGACCTGGAACAGAAAGTAACATTTTACAACTTAAGGAATTTTCAATATGCTAGAGAAGTTTCTTCCCTTTCCGTAACAGTTTTTCAATTTCTCTCGGTGGTGTAGAAATTACGGAACTTTTTCTTTTGTAAGACAAAAATTTCGTTTTCAAGAGAGATTCAAACAAAAATTCTGTTCCGTGTTTGTCTGGAACTAAAGTGAATGGATTTGACGAGTTTAGATTATTGATCTTTTATAGAATGATTTAAAACAGTTAAATGTTTGGTGTAATTTAAATATGTAATACGGAATAAATGTTTGTGTTAAAAAATCGTCGATTTGTTTTTTTTTTTTTTTTTTTACCCCGCAAACACATTGCACTGATTCAGTTGCCCTCATTTTCAAGAACTTTAAGTTCCATTTGTAACTTTGCTTTATATAAATATTTAATTTTGAAATATTCAGTTGGGAGATTCAAATGTACAAGGAGTTACCAAATTAATGAATATATTCTCATAATTTCTTTTAAATACTTTAAAGCAATTAAAAGTGGTTTAAATTACACGAGGAAGTCTTTTTCATGTAAATTAATGTTTTTCAAAGTAAATATTAGCTAATTTACGGTAATGAATGCCAGACTGTTCGAAATTTTGATGCCTTCAAGCACACCGTATTTTCATCAATAGATTACTTAATAGATTTTTACGTATGTCCACATTAATTTGGCATCTCGCGGTAGCGCTTTGACATTGACTTTTGAAGGATGATTAGAATTTTCATTTAATATAAAAAAACATGATCTTTTTTTCTAAATGTATAGTGTTATTAATTCATCATTTTTCAAAATTTGTCGTCGTCTTACATTGATCTTTTTAAAATTATTTTCGTCTATTTCATTTTATATGTTTTCAGGAAATATATTTTTTTATTTCTAAAGAGGATAACCGAAGTTTCAATTTATTTATTTTTTTAAATTCAGCATAACGTTTTATAAAAGTCGACCCTTCAACTTTTAATGTTCTAAACCACTTCCTAAACCGAGGGGGAAAATCTGAAGTTTAAGATAATCTTCACACCTCATAAAAGATGTTGAATCGTTCCTGATATGCAAATATTCTGATAATCATCCAGCGGCATCTCAAGTGCTTATCACAATTAATAAAACAATTAATTGAGGTGTAGAAAATTTAAAGAATGTTGTTATGGTTAAATTCTAAATTTTACTCCAGATTTTATTCTGAATTTTACAAGAATAGAACCAGAGGATGATTATTTAGGGGGAGATAACTATGAAAGCAGCGAGATGTGTGACAGGTTTATAGTGCTTCTAGGTTACACTATAAAGAAAGGTCGAAAATACATAATAATCTCCTTAAAATCATTTATCCGCAGCCTTATGTAAAATTAGAAATTTAAAAACAAGAAACTCTGAAGTCTTAAGGAAATGAAATTACAGAAAGGAAAACGCTCTGCAAACTGACAGTAATGGATACTTCGCCTCAGTAGTGAAGTAATCTGTGAGTACCCTGAATTACTACTTCTTGTACACAAAGTCAAAGGTGAGTTCAGAACTATAACTCACGCTATTCCTGTGCCTTAGAACGCTCGGCCAAAGATACCTCCGGAGTTGCGAGAACTGGGTGCAAGGATCACTGGACAGCTGCTCCCTAAAGCTGAAATTAAACCGTATGCCAAGCAGAAATAATGCATTTGTTCACAGTTTAAAGTCATAGTTTTCAGTTTTCCGTGGAGCTGTTCTAACGGAAAAACTTTATTGAGAAACTAGTATCAAGATACTAGATTCTTGATTGTAAACATTTATATATATATACATGTATATATTATGTATATACAAATATATAAATATTCAAATTTACAGAAACACTCAGTTTCCCTACTGTAGTTATGCAGATTTTTTTTTTTTTTTTACATTGTAAGGAAAAAATTGTTGTGTTGTTGTTTATAATCCATCTCCGTAAAACCAAAAATAGCTAAAAAGTCGAAAAACAAAATGGGATTCGTTAAAATATCGAGATGGGAAAAACCCAAGCCTACGAGGATATGATGGGAGTGGCCTGAACATCCTTGCATCTATGACACTCCGGGAAGATTCTCTCACCCTGTTGGAAGGCAAGGGATTTTATGTGGCCACTTATAAAGCGTGAGAGAGCCCTCTGCTGAGTCCTCGATATATTTAACTGATGACACCATCGAGGACTTTTCCCGCAGTACCATGCATGGGCAGGTAAGGAAAAAAACTACAGCTGTGAAGCTGTTGTAAGGTGGCATAAATAGCTTGTGTGATTTTACGGCAGATTACGTACAGACGCCTTACAGAACATTCCTTTTATGTCAGAAAGTCTAACAGTGAGCTATTCATCATCAGCTACACATCTTCATAGAGGAGACTTCACAACTTCAAAGCCAATGTGTAGAATTTTCCAACTAGCGCAAGCAACGTCGAAACCTGATTGAACACCACTGGCCCAAATATTTAAATTTAAAAACTAAATTAATATCAGAGGATTAATTCAACAAATCTCAATCGAATAGTGTTTATACATATAACGGGAGCTGACGACGGGAAACTGTCTGTTTGAATTCATGTGCTATGTTGATTTAGTGTCACTGAGAACAATTCAGAAACAAATAGTATACTTATATTGAGAAACCAGTAATTTGTTACGTAATTCAATGCATAAAAACCTTGTTAATTTTCTGGTTTGAATTATAATTTTACAACCTAATCATTTGTTCTATCTATTATGATTAACTTTAAAATTCTCATCTTTAACTTTCCTCCAATTCGATTAAAGGAAAATTTTTATTTTAGGTATCATCAAGTGTATTTTTAACTCCCGCCCCCTTTTTTAGTGCTATTTTTGTTCTTCTAACCACAAATTTTTATCCTTCGCTAAAATAACAAACATATATCTTGCACGTAATCACTAGAAAATTTAAATTTTCTGCGAAACTACTGTATATGGACATAGTTTCGCATGTCGTGCGTATCACTAGAGTAAACGACATGAAAATGTATGTTTTAATTTTAAGAAAAAGAAAATAGGCTTATTTTCAGAAATAGACATATTTTCGCCGAATGAAAGGTAATGAATTCTTTTTAGATAAACATCAGACAGTTTCAGTAAAGAAAAAAATATTTAAATAAAATATTTTCTTAGACATGTAATCATACACTGCATAATATCTGCATAAGTCATGGTTGTAAAGAAATTCCTTGAAATGCACAATAAAATTTGTTCTTTTAGTGACGAAATATTCAACACTTTCTTTAACTGCTCTAAATTTTGTGTCTTTTTGCTATGAAACAAATTCAATTTTACACTTCTTTAACTGTGTTACTGGATTGCAACATTAGGAAACACAATACAGTTTGTCTAGTAATTTAAAGAACAATATCAGAAGCACACACATAAACCAGCACAAGCTTAGAACTTTCACTCAATACTTGTATAAAAACTCCACATATTATTGATCAAATCCCGACATCTTACAGAAAATAAAATAAGGCCGTCGTATTGACGATAGCAATTTGATTTGCTCGGGAAAGCAATTTCTGTAGAAAGATTTGAAAATTCTTGCTCAATCGTAAAAACAAGCTTGGATTATTTTCCTTTTTTAAAGCTTTAGTTTTTACTAAAATGTAAAATATTATACTAGTTTTCCGTAATATTCGTAGAGCAAAAGTATTTTTATATTCAAAAAGCAATGCTCAGAATAGTGGTAATAATATTAGAGAGCAATTGCAACATCTCGATAATAATAAGGTCGAAGCATATTCAATCAGTGATGGGATTTAAAACAGAAAATACATTTATAAATTTCTACTATTCCCTTGCGCACAAAACCCAAGTTTACACTGTTAAAAAAAATCAACTTAAAAATAAGTACTTCCATGTACTTGTTTTTTTCTAAGTAAAATAAACTCAAAAACGAGAACATTAAGCGTTCAAATAGAAGTGATGATTCTGATTTAAAAATGAGCTTGTGGGTAGATCTAAATATAATCACTTGTTATTCTAATCACATATTAAAAATAGCAAAATAAATTATTTAGTGAATGAGTATACTATTATGAACCTTTTAACGTGCAGAACATACAAGTTTTCACTCTTCGAAATTACGAACTATATCTTGAGCAAATGTGTTAAGTCGCGCGCAAGAATACGACGGTGGTTTTGAAGAAATGCGTACTAACTAACCTAAACGTCTCATTCTTGTTCCGCGGCTGGTGGAAGTTTTGTTTTGGTTGAAAATAATGGAGTTCGGTCAAGAAAAAGCTGGAAGAATTGAAAATGAAGGAATTCTACAGTAACTTTGAAAGTAAGAAATATCATTTTACTTTTTATTATGCAAATAATCGTTATTTAATCAAATTCCATTGCCTAATTCTTAGCTAATGTCTTTTGCACGTGTTTTGCTTGTGAATTTCAGAAACAGTTTCTCATCATTTCTTCTATATTTTATAATTTTTTTTTGTGTGTTTCATGTAAGTAGGATTGACTGGAAAAACTTGAATCCATTAACAATAATAAATTAACAAACTTTTCTTGTCTGTGGACTAAGACAATATGTAGTAATATTTGTTTTCATTAATAATTAAGAATATATTCAAATAATCTTTTATTTATTTATTTTTTCAAAAAAATCGAACATGCAATATGAAAATGAATATTGAATTGTTAAATATAAAAACGCAAGTTTACTTAAATTAAAGTAGCTATAAAATTTCAATCTTTTCGGGCAGAAGTAGATGAATTTTATGGTATAAAGCATTTTAATCTATTAAATAATAATTTATTAAATCAGTTGTTTAAAACAGAATTAATATTCCAATAATTTTTAAAATGATGTGAAAAATTATTATAATTGAAAATTAGCATAATTTGCATATTTGCAATATCTTTTTACTTAACGGAACATGCAAGATTGTAATTGATACTTCCATATTTAAAAAACTTTGCATTTGCTGAGCAAGCAGCATATAACATAAGTGACAACCATTCTTTTTTTTTCTTCCCTTGCATATCCAGAAAATAATTTTTACATTAAAGAAGTAAGTTTTAAAATAAAAAACTGAACTATTTGCACTTGTGTTTCTGTTTTATTGTGTTAATTTCCTTTGAATGCAAACATACGAGTATTTCTCTAAGTGCTCATGTATAAGTAATATGTATGCTTACTGACTGATATAACTTGCCCCAAAATCTGTTATTAAAATTTTTGTATTTCAACATTATTCAGATATTTGAATGCTAAATTTGTGAGCTTATATTTCAGGCATTCTAAATTTAATTTTTAATATATTAAATGATTTATTCAGTTATTACTATTTTTTTATAAAGTATTGTATTAAAAATGCGAAGTATTGACTATTATTGAGTATTAATTTTATCTTAACCCTAAGAACTGCCTTTACACAGCCTATTATTTCGATATTAATTATTTGTACTTTTTGTTAGAAACTCAATGATGATCAAGAAGAAGATACTGAGCTATTTACCTGAACTTTTACGTTTTTTGCATTCTCGCCCATTTCTTCACTTTTCTTATATTGTTAGGGTATTTTACAAGTTAGGTTTCTTATGTTAGGTTTTTCCATGTTAGGGTAGTAGAGATTTCGGAGATAATCCTATCCGACGGGGTGTTTTTAATATGCATTGAAACGTTATATTTGTTATTATGCTTCAATGCGTATTTATTTTTGTAACGCTGCATATGCATTTGAGCAGTATATCTTAAATGACATATTGTTTCACATGTGTATGCAAAGCCCATCTATAATTGAACATGAGATTTATATCTCAATTGATATAAATCTTCATGTTCAATTTTTTTGTACAGATTTTTGTATATTATTATTATTATTATACTATATATTACTCAATTATGTTATTAATCCTATGTTATTCAATATGTTACACAAAGTACTCTGTTATTATCATGATAAAAATAAAGGGAGAAATCCCAATGGTCAGCAGTTAGCGAGTGACCGTAAATTTAATTTGCGGCACCGTTAATGTTAACTTTTAGGAATCCCTGAAAAAATAAGACAGAAATGTAAGTATAGTTTTGCATTGCGGTGTAAAGCAGGTATGTACTCAAAAATATGAGTATGTGTGTTTTGATACATACTCATATTCGAGTCAGGTATGCACTCAAAAATATGAGTATGTGTTTTGATACATACTCATATTCGAGCCCTTGAACGTACTCAAAAATATGAGAACGTGCATTTCTCAAATTTAAGAGTTAAGTACTCGGAGCTATTATAAGAACGTGAAGTACTCAAAAATGAGTACATTTTTCTTATTTTTAAGTATCCAGTTTTAACAGTGTAGAGGAAAAAAACATGTTTCAAGAACACAGAAGGAGTTTTATATTAAAATGATTTTAAATAAGAATTAGAAATTGTTGTTGAAAGTTTGATTTATGCGGGACATTTTTTTAATTGTTTGCTAAAACTAATTATGATGCTAATAAAAAGCATGCGAATCAATACTATCATAAATACTGATTCCTATCTTATTGAAATTTAAAACTTAAATAAAATGTCAGAAATTTATGAAATTATCTGCGAGTTGTTATATGTATGGATTATATCTCGTTTTTAAAATTAAAAAAAAAAAACTATTTTTCTTGTATTTTTGCTATTGAAATTTTGTTTCTATTATATTTTCAAGAATTTTCTTTTTATTTGCGAAAAAAAAAATACTTTTCTAACTCCAAAAAGCGTTTCTATTAAGCAATAAACGTTAAATAAACTTGCTGATTTCGATTGGCGTGAATGGCAGAAAACTGCACAACGAAAATTGGAAAAAGACTTCATTGTTGCACTTTGTTATTTACAATAGATACAGCTGTGCAAAAGATGCATTCAACAAGTAATTAAGGGCTTTTGTCATGAGCTGAGTACTTCCTTAGCGGGGGAGTGGTATATGAAAATACACTAAAACAATCTTTCGATCCTTTTTCGTCATTCATTTCATGCAAGATTACAAAAATTTAATTCTTGTTGCAGTTTCAAAATAAATACTCAGTTTATTAAAATAATTTTAATTAAAAGTATCCATCAAAAGACATTAAAGTAGATTTTTTTGTTTATTTATTCTCATCTTTTTCATTCTTCTCTTCTTCATATTAACCATTGAAAATGAGAGGCATTACTGTTTGTTCTCGAAAGCCGCTACTACCAGTCAGGACTGATTCCATTTGTCGAAGGAGTGATACGCTGAGACCACCATTTTGTAAATTTTATTCTAGCCAAGTATTTTTTTTTTTTTTTTCTCGTCGTTGAATTATTCCATTTCTCATTTGAATATTTAGCAAAAAAAAAAAAAGAACTCAGGTAGTCTGTTATTCATCGTAAAAAGTAAGCATATCCTCAGTTTTTTCTTCTATTACCCCTATTTCGATGAAATTAAGGCAGTTCTGACCCATGCGTAAAACGAAGGAAGGTTTTGGCTTAGAAAAACAGACAGCACCTTCAATATCTTGGCAGCCTGTAAAGTCACAAGGAACAAAGAGCAAGACAGAACAATTACCTGTTTACAAGCTGTGTGTGCTAATAATATAATATATTATTAACAGATGAAGGGTCCACTGGAAAACGACCTAAGTCCCATACTACTTTTTGAAATTTGCTTTATGTTTTATTCAATTATTTTATTAGCATAAATGTTATTTTTAACTACAAGAGCCTATTTTTCCGTAACACCCAAATTCAAATTTATAATACATATATTTATAATACATAATTTATAATAAAACAATGCAAAGTTCATCAAATAGTATGTAACTTAGGTCGTTTTTCCAGTGGACCCTTCAGATATGTATGTTCTAAGTTGAATACCTTATTAACGAACATCATGCAAACATAATATAATTCTTTGTAATGCATATTTTACAAAATGGCTAAAACAAATCATGAGATGTATAAAAAATCTTTTTGATTGCAATTTATAAGAAAAAAAATAAAAGGAAGAAAGAAGGAATGAAAATTGTAATTATTGAAACAACGTGACAACGCCTGAAGTAAAATATGTATTTCCGCTGCTGATTTAGTACTTACCAGTGATATTTTTACTGATCACTATAGAAGTGACTGAACATACGCTTTTGTTCTGAGTAGTTTTTTTACAATAGCCTCTTTCCAATGTAATAATGCCTAAAAACTTTTTTTTTTGCCAAATTAAAACCACTCAGTTAAAGCACATTGTTCTAATAAAAATCCCAGGAGGATACTTTTACAGATTAAATTTAAAGTCAATAGAAGTGCTATGAATTCGCTGGTTTTTTCGATGAAAATCACATTATTAATAATAATTCATTACAAAATTTCAAATTTTAATCGTATGGCACTTTCAACTGTTTAATGACGTAATAGAGAAAAAAAAAAGCTGTTTTTATCTAACTTTCCTGTAAAAGTTTTTAAAAAAAGAAATGTGAAAGGAGGTTTAATGCATCGTGAAAATATAGTCAAAATAAGAAAATGTCAAAAATAAGTTACGAAGTTAAATAAAGATATAAAAGTAACAAATTTAAAAGTAGGGTTTCGATATGGCGAAAATGTCCCCTCTCCCCTGATAACTTTTGAGGAAACTGTCCGAATTGCAAGACTTTTTTTTTGTATTTGACACATCTCACAGAGGACATCTCATTTTCATATTTTACTTTTTTTAAATTGAACAAATTTTCGTTCAATTTTCAACAGTTCGAAAAATCTTAATAGAATCTATGAGAAAATATGAAGCAAAGTATATAAACTCTGGACATAAGATCTACGTTCCTTTATACAAGCTTATGAGAAGGAGCTTTCGATGTGAAATATTTTTTTATTTGAACAGTTTTTGTTAAATATTGAACAGTTTAAAAAACATTAGCACCTACAGGGAAATTTGAATCACACATAAACCTTCATATGATAGATGGACTTGCTTTTAACAAACTTTATCGGAAAGATCTTATGACATAGAACATTTGCAGGTATGAAGTTAATCCAGAACTAAACGAGCCTATTTTCCAGGGGAACGTTTTGGTCTGGATTTTTATGGATATTTCTGAATAAATGAGCGAATAAATGAATGAGGGAATGAATATGTGTTAACTATTGACAAAGGTATTTTTAAGTAATTAAGATTTAAAGCTTAATGAGATAAACAGAGATAGGTAGATTATCAATTTGAATTTGGTGCATACGGGAAAGCAAGTTCCTATAGTTCTAGACGGAACTTCTTGTTAAACATACAAGTCATACATTATGGCACACACTAATAAATATATGCCCATACTTTCTAACATATACATTCAATGATACAATGAATTATGAATTAGTTTTCGGCCGAAATTCCAACCATTATAAACGATATAATTTCGAAAACTGTGCTTCAGCTTTGTCTTTCAAGTTCGAGGAAAAAGTTCGCTTAGACACTACGCAAAGATGCTCAGCGACTCTACCTGAAATATTTGAAATACTTTATCGATATCATTTGTTACCGTATATCTGTCGCGATTGAAATCTTCTAACATGATTGAAGTCCCTTTCACTTAAAAGAGGCTATTGGTCTTCATAAATCAAATGCCTGATAGAAATAGTGACAACTACTCAAGCGCAGAAGGTATTTTTTCATTGATCAAATAATTTTTGTAGTAGAAGGATGATTTACGCATCATGATTTACTGTTCTATTCTTTTGCCTGCGCCTCCGTACTTGTTTATTTACTTTCGCTAAAAATGCCCGTAGTGAACAATGCACATGTTATATTTTAACTTCATTTTGTTCATTCAGAGATAAATTGCGTCACAATCAGTTTTAAATATGTTTATCCTTAGACTTTCATGAGAACATAAAAAGATTGTTTGGTATCGTAATTGTTTCGAATCGCATTTTGTCTTTCACGAATTTACATGATCAACCAGTTTTAAATGTATTACAATAAATTTTATCAGTTTAAAAGGTTTTCTTTTTAATTATTTACGGTCCGCATTCATAACTAAATTAATAAAGAGACTTATTGTTCGTAGTTCTCTTTCTATTGAGATAGATGATTTTATGAGTTGATGATTTTTCATTCGTTGTCTGAAAATTGACAGAAACATTCTTTCTTCTGACAATTATCTGAAAATAAGATAGCCAGAATCGAACCCTAAACATTTGATGTTGCAAAATGCTGTCATTAAATACGCGGTCAACTCAAACACCGTTTAAACAAATTTAAACATTTTAGTTTTTCTGTTCGACAGCAGTCTTGTTTGAATATTACAAGTAGTGATAATCTCTCCTCAGTGCGACTGATTAACCACTGAGTTATTTATCTATATATAAATAGGCAAAGGCAAAACAGTTAAAAATATTTACTCCTCTGTTTCTTAACCGATTTTCTTACTTTATTTTTGACTAGCTGTACCCGGCCACGCGTTGCTGTGGCTCAGTATGGTTCTATGGAAAAGCAAGAAAAATCACATATATGTTTCATTTGACAATGTTGTTTCATTGTCTGAAAATATAGATTGTCTGGTTTACCCATTCTAGAACACGCAATTTATAACTGTACACATGAGAAAATCTAAACTGCTCAATTTGATTGATTGGCCTTGAGCTTTTTTTTTTTTTTTTTCACAATGCTTGCGGGCAACTTTTTTTTGTTCCATTGTCGGTGAAGATTTTGATATTGTCTGGCTCAACACATTGAAAAATTCCAACATAAGCCTTATCCAAACAGAAGAAACACAAATACAAAAATTCTAAATTAAAAAATTGCCGTTCAAAATAAATAATCTGTGTTTTAAAGTTCCCTTAATCGTCAAGTTCAAAAATAATTAAAAAATACTTCAAAATTTTAACATCAGAATGAAAATAGCTAAATGAAACTGTTAACATTCAAAATAAGTAATCTTTTTTTTAAAGTTCCATTTAATCTTTGAGTGCAAAAATACTAACAAATACTTCAATGCAAACGGAAAAAACAATAAAATAATTTTTGGAAAAAATAGAACCGACTTCAAACTATAAATTGCGCTGAAAAGTAAAAAATAACATTATTCTTTAAACAACTTCCATAGGACTTTTAAATATAATTTTTGAAGTCGGTGCAAAATTACGACAGTCCAATTATAATTACACCATGCGTTATTTTACACTGAAACTGTTGCAAACTCTACGCTATTTATATTTGTAATTGGTTCATAGTTACAAAAGGAATCATGCTTCAAAATCCATTATAATTTTGCACCGACTTCAAAAATTATATTTTAAAGTCTTGTCGAAGTTGTTTAAAGAATAATGTTATTTTTTACTTTTCAGCGCAATTTATAGTTTGAAGTCGGTTCTATTTTTTCCAAAAATTATTTTATTATTTTTAGTGTAAATACATTTTTATATAAATACTCTATTTTCAAGACATATATATCAAAGGGGAAACATTTGAGGGAATGACACTAAAAACTAACCGTTTGTAAGATAAATTTCGTTTTAAAACGTCACTGGAGCAAGCAAACTGATTGGCTTTAATTTCTTCTTCAGAGAAGCCTTCAGTCTATTTCTTGTTATAATTGCTTTTAATGTAACAATGAGTTTCATTTTTATTAACAACTTTCCCAACAAAGACAAATCGAGCCTACACCCACAACGTTTTTTCTAAAAAAAAAAACAGATGTAGTCAAACTGATGCGCGATATTTGAGTTAGACGACCCTCTATCGATCAAGTAAAAAATAATCAAAATCGGTTCATTTAGTCAAAAGTTATGGATGAAAAAGCAAAAAAATTACCACATTTCAGTCCCTTACTTTTTTTTCTAATTATCGAATATGGAAAAAATTATTTTTGTATTCGAAAGATCTCGGCGAGGATATCTTATTTCCATATTTTACTTTTGATTGAACAATTTTGAACAGTTCAAAAATTTTTAACATTAGCGCCTACGGGCGAAAATGAAGCAAATTTTGTAAACTCTGGGTACAAGATCCAAGTTCCAATGAGCAAGCTCACTGGAAGAAGTTCTTGGCTTGAAATATGGCTATGAACAATTTTTAGTCCTTTTTGAACAGTTCAAAAAAAATTAATATGCCGCCTACGGGGAAATTTCAATCCCATATAAATCCTGATCTAACGGACCGATTTGCTAGAAACAAACTTTATCGGAAAGCTCTTACGACGTAGAAGATGTACAAATAGAAAGTTCATCCAGAACTAACGAGCCTATTTTCCTCTGAAATTTTTTGATCGGGATTTTCAAGAATATTTTTAAATTATTGAATGTTTTAATGAATAAGCGAAAGTAAGAATGAATAAAAGAGTGAAAAAACACGTGAATGACTGAATGATTGAATGAATATGTATTAACCGTTGAAAAAGGTATATTTAAAGCAATTAAGAACTAAAGCTAAACGAGAAAGACAAAGAGAGATAGATAGACTATAAATTTGAAGCTGGTGTATACGGGAAAAGAGGCTCTTATAGTTCTAGACGGAACTTTTTGCTTAATCAGAGAACCAGAAAATTGCGTCAAAATTGTTTGTGCTTAGTTCTGGGGTCTGAAGAGGTTAAAATTTACAACTATCGTTTGAAATAAATTATTCGCACAGTTCTTATATCTGTTATACGAAAATAATTTACAAGTATTTTTCGTTTGAATTAAAGTGTACGCATTACTCCGACTTTTAAGTGTATGTGTGTTTGTCTCAAAACATTTTTACATGCAACAGGATCTTAATAAATTTAAATTTAACCTTTTCGTTTGATTGTAGTTGCAGTTTTGAATCACTATACACTTTCTTATTTTACAATACTTGCTGCAGTCCTTGTTGTATCGCAAACATAACTCACGCCTCCATCTAAAAATCGAAACAAGTTCCGAGGTTTTGTAAATTTACTATTTTATTGAAATTATGTATCAGTATTATTTAGATTCTTTCGTATTATTTCCGGTTATTCATTTTATTTTGATTGTTTCATATTATTTTAAATTAAATTACTATGGCGATAATTTACTGACATTTTTTTTCAGATAGTTTTTTGCCTAGTTTTCTACCAACAATATATTTTAGACACGTGATTAAAAAGTAAAGTGCGTTTTCCCATGAAGGGGGAAATTGATTTATCGCTCTTATCATCTATCACTCTTATCGCTTATCACTCCAAATCATAAACAATCAGAATTTTATGTTCCAATTATGTTTTGTTCTGTTTAGTAAACTTTAAAAATATCTTATCACCGTGTTTTGTATATTAAATTTTTCTAATTACTTTTTAAAAAATTTATATTTACTCTTTTATAAAAAAATAGGCACATAAAATTTAATTAAAAGATTTGAGTCTTCTTTTACATTATTATTAGTTACATTTTCCGTGAAAAATTTTTTTACTCACCTATTGTATAAATTACTCCCGCAGTGGACCGGTCGGTAGAAGCTCGGTTCCCGCGGAACACCGAAAGTGAAGCAACATTTACTAAGCTCAATGTTTGGGAGGGTGACAACCTCTCGCGGCTAGTTGCTGCGGTCCGTGTACGCTAAAGGGAGCTGGTGCACATTAAATAGGTCGTGGCTCCATTGTCATCCAAGGGCATCGATACATCTGGGTTTGCCAATCCCAGATGACGGTCTCTCATCTGGGAGATGGTTCAAAAAAAATAAAGAGACCTTTCAAAGGTGCGGAAATCGGAGCAGTGTACATATTCTTCCCCTCCACTGGCGAGGACAGGACATCATCATCATATAATTTACTCACTTATTATGCCTTTCAGTGAATCACCGCCACCGAACACCGGGTGATAAACATCACTTGAATTTAAGACCAATAAGCGCCGTATTTTTTGCATGAGCACCACAAGCGTGGAACAGTGACTTTAGGCTCAATACAGAAAGTCTATTCGAATGACACCAGATGGAACCACCCCAAATACGCCACCTGTTGTTTTAGACCTAAGGCCAGGAGGAAGTGAAAAATCTCCAGCTTCCGGTACCTTTGGAACTGCTTCAAGAGTTCAGGGTCCATGGATTTTACAAAACGTATCCCCAGGTGTATGTGGTGCGTCTTCAGTGGGTACTTGCAGAGCCGCAGTTCGGAAACAAAGCACTTATGTTATAGATCGCATCTCTAATTTTATTTGTGAACTTTTAATGCCATTTGTGAGCATAACAATAATAATGATTACGTGTTGACTTAATTTGCATAAAATGAGATTAAAGTTTACAACAAAAACATAATATATAATAGTAAAAAATACTAATTGTACAAATTCTGAAAAAAATGCCCTCGCTATTTCATCATAAAAGTGTAAATGGCTAAGAAGATTTCCTTTTAAACTTTTAACTAGAAATAAATTTAAACTTTATTCAGCGTCGGTGTTTTCGATAAAAAATGAAATCAACGAAACTTTAGAATCAAATTATGATAACCAAAAAAGCGTTAAAAATAATTTTAATAGCTGATTTTAAATGTTTTTATAGAAATTAAAATGTGGTGTCACACTTCTTGCAACCCCTCCCCCAAACTGTCACAATTTCTCGAATCCCTTTCCCCCTTCGAAGACTGACTTCATTTACGAACAACCCCCAAGAGAAGAGAGCATATACAGATACATATATAATAACAAATAAATAAATAAATTTAATAAAATGGAGAAGTAAAATAAGCCACCTTCACTTTCTTCCAGGGTGTGTATGAATGTCTTTTTTTTCCCCGGCCGAGACACTCGGAAGTAAGCTAAACAATAATTATGACTTTTTGGAGGCTAAATCTAACATGGATATATTAAGTAATGCTTAATAGATTCATCTTAGATTATTAATCGCTTAATAAGCATGACAAGTTGAAACACAAACGATAAAAAATGCACCTAAAATCGAATTTATTTGTCGAGCCGATACCTGACTACAGTAGGTGAAGGGAAACGAATGCTCACCAGAATGTACGCACCATCGCTGCAGTTTTTTTAGGCATGAAACAAATAGAACTGACTAAGCTGTTTTTTTTAAACTAGAGGTTCTTGGCATCAACAGTAATTAAGGGTTAGTTCTCGATAATCCAAGCCTGACTCACTCATGATAGCTAACTTTGCAGCATTCTCCTTCACATTAGCACAGTGGAGATCAACAAGGTTTTAAAATACTGCTAATGTTTACCGCTTTTTTTTCGAAGTTTAATGCATACAGCAAAAATCACTTGTCTTGAGTTGTCATAATATGAAGCCTTTTAGGTTCTACATTTAACTAATATGCAATGTCCTAATATCAACAGTTACTTTTTTTTAGACAGTTACATTTATTATTACACTCATCATCCATATGAGTTAAAAACTATAGTTTTTTCTTATAATTTTATTTCTTCATATTTTTAAGCATTAAATTATTTATAATCTTTGCACAATAAGTGTTATACAGTTATATTTTTGCACAATGTTTAAGCAAACAAATAAACTTGTCTTCAAACAAATGACTATTCCAATAGGCCACGTTTTGGCGAAACAAAATCTAAACATTTTTCAATCAGTCCTCCCTCAAAATATTTTTTTATGGACTACGCAAGCTTTCATTTAAATACTTGGCTTAAAAGTGAGTGTTTGTATACATGAACCTGGTTGTTCCTAGATATATACAAAGAATAGGAGAGAAGAATATTCTCTTTTTGACATTTAATAAGTAATAATGCGGAAAGAGTTGTCTTTATACAAGAAGTCGCCTCTAATCTTGCCCTTAATGACTTAAATTATACTGCCTTGTGAAGAGTCAGTTGTTCATTTCTACTTTTAAATGCACTAAGTTGTTTCTTCCAGCTCCTGGGCTTTGAAATTAAAAGGATATATATATATAGATTTTATATATAAATTGAATTTGGGCTCAAGTTGTTTTCCAAGCACTCCAGAGTATTCCTGGTTGGACCTTCAAAAACATTCAACAAATGTCTCAGAGGAAGTTCATTGGCGTGAAGTTGAGAAATTAATTAATGTAGAGGAAGAGGATAACTCTGTTAATTAAGAATAGGGCCATGTTTACCATCGTGCCATCAAACTCCACAGTGACGAGAAATTTTAGCAGTATAGTACTTAATAGTTAACGCAACCTTTTGACTGTATTAAGAATACGAAAGTAATGACAAAAGCCTTTTTTCGTCCATGTATATTTCCCATCCTCTTGGTAGGAAGCAAAATATATTATTCAACAGCAAAGATATTTCAGTGAAATTTTATTTAATATTAAATACAGTGACTTGATCGTTATTTATTACTTATTTATGAATCGAAAAGTAATGAAAAATCTTCATATGCCAATTTTTGCAATCGACATCACATTGTAGCATTGTTAATAATTTCGATGTTTTCTAATTGACCATGCATATCTTCGCTAATTTTAAGGAATTACCGCTTATGATTATAACCAAGAACAGAAGGAAAAAATACGTCCTTAAAGTTAATTATCTACAAATTAAAACTAGTTACGAAATTTAGTAAACATTGTTTGTCTTCGCATCATTTCTTTCAACAAGGTAATGATTTGTTACTATTAGTAGCATTTGTGAACTTTATTTTTTCGCTATTTTTGATGATACAATAATAACTTTCCATTCAAACAAATGCAAATTTTTGAAACATATTTTAGCATATAATTACTTTATTATTTTCTCCTTTTATGCCATAAGCTCTAAATGATAAATGCTGCTATCATTCTTATACATAATCCTCATACTACTTCACTTTTTCATGACTTGAGCTCTGGCAGAACTTATTGATTCTACAATAATAATAATTAATAAAGAAAGAAATAAATGAAAATGTAATATATTTGCAACATTTTTTAATATACTACAGTTAAACTCCTCCAAATGGACACCTCTAAAATGCCAAACATTTTTAATTTCTCTCCAGTAAAGCAATGGGCTTAAGAAAAAAACTATTTTACGGACACTCCTTTTCTACGGACAAATATTTTTGTACCACTGGTGTTAACCGCGATAGAGGAGTTTTACTGTATAAAAGAGAAGGAACAAAAAAATTATCGATTATTTGACTGTACTTTCTAAATAAAAATGCATCTCTTAAGAATCTTATCAACACGTCTTCAATTTTGCTTTGCGGAAAAAAATCCATATATGTTGTAAATAATTCTTTCAAAAAGCGCAGATGGAAATAATACTATTTATTAAATTTTCTCCGATAGTCCTTTTTATTGGATCTATTGAAACCGAACCCATTTTAGAAACATTCTCTCCATATTTTGATTATCTTTCTTAAAATCTTAAAAATGCTCCAAAGCGATCTAATCAGTTTAATGTACAACGCAGGCCATTAATGAAAGGTATTTATATTTTTTTACGGAAAAGAAATCTCACATAATCTTTTAACGGAAATAATGTCTTTTCACGGCGATCTGCGTGCAGGTATAATTCCATTTCCCTAAATAGCAAGTACGCATGAAAACGTTATGGAACATTAAAAGAAGGAATGAAAAACGCGAAATGAGAAAAGCGAGGAGAAAAAAAACAACAACAGAAGTTCGAAATCTCTATACGACAGGCGTGGCGAGTTACGGTAAAAGACAGCACCCAGCATGATTGAAACAAAAAATAAAAAGGAAAAAAGTTCCCGCTGAAAAAAGAAAACAACCAAAAAGCGCCAAAAACTGCGTTCGCTGTCAAAAACCGCGCCCCTCAGATCACGTGACTCAAATAGTACGTGTGGTGCCTGCATGTGTGAGTGTGTGCGAGAGAAAACCACGTTTACTCATCATAACATCATCTTCCGCGCTACGTTCAGTCAGTCCCCTAAATTGGGCTGCTGCTTTCCGTTGCCAGTATAAGCAGGCAAGAAACGTGAAGTTTTTTCATTTCCTACCGCACTTAACATAAGTTTCAACACAGACTAGAGAATCGGAGAGTTATATTTTTTTCAAGCGATTTCGAAAGGAAATTGGCAGCATTTCATGCCAATGTTTACATAAATATGCACGATTTTTTTATTGTTTTTAAGTCGTGACTTGTTATAGGAAGTGCTTATAAAATTCCGAACACAATGGACTTTGTGTTGGATTATTCACTGACCAGACGAAGTTGGAAAAAAATCTATTGTGCTCCGTCACGGACATTTTTCTTCTTCTGGCTTCTAACAACGCATGCGACAGGTAAGTTAAACTTTATTTTTTAACTTAAAATTTAATAATTGCTCTATTTTTTTCCTCTTTGCGAAATTATACTGATATGGAAGAAAAAATTAAAATATTCAAAATTTTGATTTAATTAGTTTTTAGTAGTTATAACGATTTAAATCACAACAAAAAAGAACTTTTAAAAATTTTATTACAAAACGTACACTCGTTTATGTGCAAAATGGGCCCAAAAAGTTGAAGCTACAAGTTGCATGTTTTGGATTGATACTTATAGCAGTTACTTTTTTAAAGTGAAATTTAATAATAATATTAGTAGTAATAATAACGATATTGTAATATTTAATTAAAAAATGGACATTAATAATTACTTCGAAAAAAATATGTTTTTATTTTGCGTTTAAAATTATTTTGGTACAAAATTAAAAGTATGTATACATAAATATTTACAAAAATGTTTGCTGACGGTTTTTTAACCAAAAAGAACAAAACCTCGTTATAATAAATATATTTTCCCCCCAGCATTATTTTCGAAATTTACTGAATAGAACATAACTTTATTGGAACATAGAAGTCTATGATTGTTTATGTTCAAAACATACGTATATTACAATGAGACGAATAATAAAAGGAAAAGAAGAATGAAAAACAAGATTTACAGAAAATAAGAGATTATTCTTAATTTAATAAACACAGATGTTGAAGACAAATATTGACCAACCAAACAAGTAGAATAAAAAAGTATGATACATAAATGCAAAAATTTATTAATATTGTAAGCTATGCCATTAAAACTCGCAAAATGAAATACAAAGTTTAGAAATAAACATTCTTAGTAGCAAAAAAATAGAGAAGAAATAGGAATTTAATTTTGAAAAAATATTTGTAAGAAAAAAATGAATTTGGGAAAATGTGACTGACATAATATGGTGAAGTTGTCTGAGAAAATATGATGGAACATAAAAGTTAAGAAAGGCTCTTTTATAGTGAAACATACATAAGTAAAACAATTATTGTTGAAACAGACCTTCAAAAAATTATGACAATTGGGAAAATACTGAAAAATGTATACTTTGGGAAAAAAAGGCAAAGAAATAAATGCAAACAAGTGATTTTAAAATTCGGCTGTTAAATAAATAAATGCACTTTAAATTGAAATTAAGGGTGAATATTACATGGGACACTTTATGTAAGGCAAAATTTTGTACGAGGAATATTATGTTACTGTGATGCTGTGGAAAAAAATATTGGCAAATATTTATAAATTTAAAAAAGGCTTTTTAATATTTGAGAAAAAGAGAAATTTAGGATGTATTATAGAAAATAAAATTTTAATAGTTCTTGAAATAACCGCAGCTGTCCCTCTAAATGTAAGAAGTTAATTGTATGATGGATTCACATCATTATTTGAAACTCAACTGTGATTGAAATTCATGAGTACTGTATAAAAAAATGAAGAAAAATATAGTATTTGTGTGAGGGGGGGGGGGGATGTTCAATAGCTGTAAACAAAGGTTGATTTTCAATTGTAAATATTAGATGATTTTTAAAGGAAAAAAAATAAGTGGTTGGAATAATAAAAAATATTTTAAAAAAGAAAATAAGAAAATGGAACACTACAGCAGTAAATTATAAGATACAATGGTGAAAACATTTTTTTTGCCTCTTCTTTTGACTGCATATTCCAATTTTGTGATCTAATATTTATGTATCTTAAAACTGGCAATTTTTCAAATATTCGCTAAACAGTGTAGTGTCCAATTTTTTAAGAAATGCTAAATATACAAATATTTTATCGCATAAGTAATATCTGCAGTGTACTGTCGCATAAGGAACTTAAAATACCGTAAGGCAAATCGAAAATTGAAATGAGAGAAAGAGGAAAGTTTGCAATATTTTCGAGTGTTTGCATAACTAAGTCTTACCCTATTTTCTCGCTGTTCAAATACATTTTTTCCTCGAACTCATAAACCCGGTGTTATGCCTTCAGGAAATGAGACTTTTCACGAAAATATGCTCCAAAATGAAGTATGTTTGTGGATTCTATTTACATATTAAAAATGCATAATTGGCCATTAATTTCGGAAACTTTACCGTTTTTTGCATATATTTAGAAATGTCTGTATTCTTATAGCATTGCTTCCGTTTAGTATTAAAAAAACCATTCGACCACTGCTTAGTTTGTGGACTAAATAACTTTATTTGTACAAAATACTTTTAAAAGTTTATTTAAAGTTCGACATGATTCGCGCATTGAAAATATGGCACAAAAAGTAGGTGTTTTGTTCCTCATCTATCATTTTTTGTGCTGCGAAGGCGGTTCCTTGTAAGTAGGAAACATCTCATTGTTCTTTAAAACTTGTAATTTTAAGCATGTTAATTTTATTTTTTGCCCCACTGTCAAGAAGAAAAATCACGTTATCTTATACAATTGTTTCTCTTTCGACTCTTTTTGTCTATCTTAATTCCCACCTCCCCCCTTCTCTCTCTTTCTTAAAAATTATATCTTTGCTGTCACCTATTTATTATCAGCGTGGTCATTCTTAGAAAAAAGTGCTGCCAGTTTATTTTTGAAGAAATAAATATAATCATCTTCCTGACACTCATAAAGGCAAAATTACGTGGTATGAATTTTAGTACATTTTTACCTTCTACTTTAACTTCTGTAAATATTGCGGCAAAAAGCACTTCAGTATTTACGGATGCTTGTAATGACGCCTAATGGAAGTCACGTTATTAAAGCTACGCTATGAACGTCACGCATTAAACGCTATGAAACGCAAACAGTAACATTAATGCTAAAACAGAGTTCTTATTTTCCTTAAGAACAAGTTCTACCAGAACAAGTTCTACCATCACTTTCTTCTGAAATTTTTTTATCGCAGATGGGAAAAAAAATAATATTTCTTCGTTGTTCACAAATTTCATTAATTTATATGCTTTATAACATTCAAAATTTCTTTTTAAAATGTTTATTTTTTATAGTGATTATGGCGATTGAAATAAATATTTGAAAAAAGAACCATAAGAAAACAAAAAATATTTTTCCTGATTAAATTTCAGTTAATATGTTTTTATAGCATTCATTAAAGTTTTTATTTTTCTGACATTTCTTGCTTAAGAGCTTTCAGTTTTTTTACCAAGTCTAAGATGAAAATAATTGGTAATTAAAAATCTAAATTTAGATGCACAAGTTGTGTATATGTTTAAATGAATAAATAAACATTTAAACAACGGGTAACACATGACTGATATACTTACAAATAAGCGCATATATAAGAGTAATTTTATGGGATTATATTTTGTGTGAAAAATGATGCTGCTGCATGCCAGATAGAATAGAAAAAAACACATGTAATTGCAAATGCTTGATTTCTTAATTCATTATCATTATAAAAAATGCGGAATATGCACTTCTATTGTAGCAATATCATAGAAATATTTTATATATAACAAAATTACTCTTGATATAATATGTTGCGTTGTCCAGTTCTTTACAATATTTATATTGAAAAAATGACGGAAAAGGGTAGAAATATAATGGTTTGAAACCTATAAGGGGCCGTTCATAAATGACGTCACGCTTTTTTCCCATATGTTTGACCCCCTCCCCCCCCATTTGTCACAATTTGTCGCACTTCAGCGGAGCCCCCTCCCCCCCCCCCTTTGTCACGCGTCCCGCTATGTTACGTAATGCATGATGTCACACTTCTTGTTACCCCTCCCCTCCCCTTGTCACACTTTGTCACAAATTCACGAACCCCCCTCCCCCCCCTCGAAGCGTGACATCATTTATGAATGATCCCTAATGGAAAAATCCTAGCAAACGAACCGTCAGAGGACCTTATCTGATTTATACCGTCATATAAGTCTAAATAACAAAGTACCGTCGTTATTATTTATTATATACATTTAAAAGTTATCCCCCACTTTTCATATCAGAAACGCATAACAAACGAAACAGCCTATGTGTTTCATATTTTAACTGCGATTTCCATTGTCCTAATATAATCCTAGTTTAAAAGCATAATTCTCCTTCAAGGTCGACAACTATGAATGAAAACGTTGCTTCATTCATAATGTCGATTATTCAATTATGTAATGCTGTTTTTATTTTTCCTGTTACAATCGGAACTCTTTATGTTGAGTAAGCTCAAAAATGTCATACCAGTTTTATTTTTGTCATGAGTGTACTAAAAGGAAACATCAAAAGAAAGTACAACAAGGCATCAAGCCAATTTACTGAAACCGAGTAACATTTCTGTTACTAATTATAACCCTAGCAATGGCTTTGCATCCAATAAAAGTATTGTTCCTTGCCAACAATGAGTAGTGATCTTGAATGCGAAAATAAACCCTGTTTTTTTCTCACAGGTCAACTTTTTAAAAAAACAGACCGTTGACGTATATCTATTCTATGACGCTAGTAGTTATGTCATGAAATGTCTATATTTATTTCGAAATTAGGTGTAACACTGAAAATGTATATTATTAAAAAATCTATGAAGATGCATTCACAGGTTTTTAATGAGAAACTCAGAAGTATATGCTTGGGGGTCATTCATAAATGATGTCACGCTTCAAGGGGAGGGGGTTCAAGAACGTGTGCCAGTTTGTGACAAGAGGAGGTGGTAACAATAAGTGTGACATCGTACATTTTAATTTCTTTAAAAATATTTAAAATCAGCAAATTAAACTTATTTAATGCTAATGTAATATAGATTGGTATGTGACAAAGTGGGGTAGGAGGGTATGTTGAAGTGTGATACTTGGTGACGAAGGGGGGACGGGGTCAAATATATTTTTAAAAATGTGGCATCATTTATGAACGATCCCTTTCAACTAAAATTGCAGGAAATGCAATGGAAATTGAAGAACTTGCTGCAGCACGACCAAACTATTAAATGTGAGCAACAGTACAGCTTTGTTCACGTCCTATAATTACGTATCATAAATTTGAAACTTACAGATTAAAGCCTTTTTTTTTCAAAGGGATGAAAAATAAAATTATCAGTCCTTATTAAAAAATATTGATATATGCATAAAAAAATGAACGCTCACTTTACAGCTGCATTGCTTTAATATGATCAACACACTTGTTTCGAACGTGCAAATTAAAATCTTAAGGAAACTGTTTCCTTTTTTGACGACTTTTATGCGAATAAAAATAATCTTCGTTTGAATTTTTAAACATGCATGTTCCGTACCGCAAAAAATGATTTGGAAGTTTAAATTAACAATGTCTCAAAACTGAAACTATGGAATTAGTGCATTTTACAAAAAAATACCGCCTAAATAGTACTTTACACCGTTAATGTAATATAATTAAACAGTAAATTAGTATTTGTTTAATTAAAACAAGCTTTTATGTTGTATGTACTCCTTTTCATTAAAAAGATTATTTGAATAGCAATGCAAATAAACAGGGAGTTATTTTCGCAACCTCTTCTTCCTGAAAAAAAATACTAATTTTATTTTAGGAAACGGGTTAACGTTTTCTTCCGAGTGACGTGCATATCAAATTATTAACTGGATTTTTGCCCTCCTTATTTCTAGAAGCCTTCGTGTTTACAAACTTAATACTTCTTAGTTGCGTATGTAGTAAGATTTTCCTAATCTAATTCTGAACATTTGACAGACGTACATAAGCAAATTATTAAGAGGGTGTTAGACGCTAGTCGTGAATTTAGTTCGAATTCAAATAAGATAATAACTTTCGTTTCTTGGATAAATTGTCGATCTTTACCATGTTACATGCAGAAACACATTCTAATGGGGATCGTAGAATCAGGTTCGGAAATTTTCACGAACTGTTTGGGGGTCAATAAAAATCGCCAAATTGGCTGGGCATAAGGCGTTTGAGACTAACAGTATCCCTATGCCGCCAGCTCCCTATAGCTTTAATTAAAATGTAAAATTATAATTAATGGTAAAGCATCGTTTCTAGACACCGTATAATCGATTTACCCTTGCGTCTAGATCCAAGAATTGGGACCCCCCAAAAACGTTGTAAAAACGATCGTCGTGTAAACGACGCCCCACTTTTCAAATTTTATTAATTAATTTCGAAGAATTTTTTCCAGATTACAAAATTTGTCGATGTTTTAGGGGGTCACGACCCCCATGAACCTCCCCTTGTATCCGCCCTTGATTACATGTTTTAGTGAATGGCGCGCTCTCAACGTATGAAACGCTGTAAGCGATTAACGAAAACAAATGCGTAATTTTGATATTCATCTATTTTTTTAAAATTCTCAATATTTTTCAGTTGCAATCGAGAAATGTATACCGCTGACTATCAATGCTTAATTCCCAAATATATGCAATTTTGACTTTAAAATTTTCCACAAAATGTGTTAACATCGTTATGATAAGGCAATGGCTGGAAACTATGGTTGAGATCATCTTTAGTAAAGATGCAAAACTGGAGGATATGGAAAAAATGAACTTATGTATTGTGGAGTTTAGAATCGGTCAATTATTGCTCTGACACATTTAACTGAAGCAATTGCTGAACAAATTCTAGAACAACTTATAAACGTGTATTAAATGTACGAGCGATTTATTATTTTTATTTTTTGAAAATTTTAAATATTGTTCCATACTACTTTATACTTACTATTGTTATAGTTTCATCCTTATTACTATCCATATAAACTTCTACAACAAGTTTGCAGTACAAAATGCGTGAAATATCATTAATTATGGGTTAACATTATCCCCAATTTTTTCCGACTCTAACAGGGTTCGCACTAGGCCGCGCGATCGCGCGATTCCAGCAATATTTTTTGAAATCCCACTCAAACAAAAATTTTTTTGGGCTTATACTTTAAAAATCCCACTTAAAATTTTGGGCAAGGAGGAAAATCCCACCTTGTATTTTTCCCCAGTGTGAACCCTGTCTAATATTAAGCAGTCAAAGAAATTCATAGATAAAAGATTAAAATTAACCAAAAAGTGCTCAACATTAACTTTTCCAAATGACAGCTGCGTGAGTCACATTCTAAACTGAATTTGAAAATTTTCTTTCTATTTCACAGGCACATTAATACTCAAATCGTAGACACTAGACTTGCGCCAGCAATCAAGTGAAACATATTTTTAAAAAAACTAATCCAACAAAACAATTAAAAATAAGTGGCTGAAAAAACACCAAGTTAAACACCGAAATAATTGAAGAAGGTATCACGTTATTATTTATTTTTCATTATGTATTTGAATGAATTTTGTAAGAAATAAAATATCGAGATTTAATTCATTTGATTTTCTTTTCATTTCAAAAAGGGAAATCAAACCACAATGTCACAAAAAAAAAAAAAAACACTCGAACTTAAAACAAGCCAAAACTGTAATAAATCTTTCATTATAAATTTTCCGTTTCATTCTATCAACGGAAGACTAGTCTAGAACAAAGAGGGGAAAAAAACAAAGCAGTCTCTTATCTGACACAATTGCTTTTCAAAAGAGAAGTACCATTCAAGCCAATAAGAGCGTGAGGATGTTACCTTTGAAAGAAACCAATTTTTTGTCAAAATATATGAGCTCCCTATTAAATTCCGCAAATATTGCAAACAAAATGAATGAAAATTGTTTCTTTTTGTTTCATGATTGTTTAAGTTTTCTTTATATGTAAAAAGTGACTTTTTTGAATCGGAAGGTTAACCAAATACTCGCATTTTTTATTTTTTTTTTATTTATTGTCTTTTATTTTTGGACAAGAAAAAATAATAACGGTTTTATTTGTAGTTTTATCTTATAGATGAAACTTTTTTTTTCTTTTCAGAAATTTAAATTTTTCCTACGAAAACTATTACAAACTAGTCTGAATTTTGCTTTTTAATATCGCGTTATATAGAGAAAAATTGAACAACATTATTTTTTAAAGTAGTTATTTCTGGTAATGGAAAAAAGTTTGCACACGAAACTATTTCAAAACCACTGTAAATTCTGCCAAAACAATATTTTTAGTAAATTTATTCGAGTATTATAGTGGTACTTCTGCAATTCTAAGAAGATTGTTGCACGCTGGTACTTTCACTTGTTCATAAATTAGAAACGATTACTCAAGTTATCCGATTCCACAAAAATATACGTCATTACTGTCCTCATGTTTATGAATCTAAAGTCATGTAAAACTAACATCCTTAGAGTACATCCTAAACTTAGTTGGGATAAATTACATTTGAGCAATATTCAAGATATTTATTTTAAACATAAAAACTAACGTACATAAACTTTTAAACGTTTGCCTTTTTTATTACTATAATCTTCAGCATACGTCATTTCTTAGATTCAAAATTTAGTTTTATCTTCCAATTCACACCGCATGTTTTGTGGAGTAGCAAATAATTGTTTTCGTTTCCATTTTTGGAGCTGCAGTATATATGCCCCAATTTATTTGAATTCCAATGTAAATGCCATGCAGTTGAATTTCATCGTACATGTAATGCAGTGTAATTTCATTGTACATGCACTCTCAAAAATAGAATCCTTACTTTCGACGATTCTTCAATCGTCAAGAAAATTTCGTCATTTACAACGATTCTTTCCTCGCGCTATCACGTGACTTAAAAAAGTTACTACACAAATTTCGGCAATTTGACGAAAGGTTTACTGGGAATATTATTCACGTAGCCATTTCGTCAAATACGACGAAAGTTTCGTGAGATTTGAGCATACGTTTCTGAGAGTGTGCAATGTAGTGTAATTTAAATATACACGTAATGTAAATGAAATTCAATGTTAATACAATTTAATATCTAAAGAAAATGATACGCAAATTTGAGCTCATAATTGAACTTTGATTTCGGTGGGAAAATGTATGATTCCCCAGTTGTGTTTTTTTTATTTTATTTATTTATTTATTTATTTTTTTGAAAATGTAAAATCGGTACATTCATATATACATATTTTCTTAATTTGGAGTAATTGATCGTTTTAGTTTTCATAACCTTATATTAAGTCTTCATTAAGTGTTCATTTAGACAAATAATAAATGAGATTAGAAAAAAAGTGTTCCTTACCTTATCATATAATGAACTTACAGAAACCAACCTTTCCATTAGCCACACCCGGTATCGGCATAATTAAGAGCATTTTTATTTCTCTATGAAGTTATTATATCTTAGAGATTTTTTTCTACGTCCTCAAAGGCAAATTAACATTTTTAGGATATTTTTTAGATGGTAATATTGCGTATTATATCGAAGCAACAGCAGTTAATTATTGAGATAAATATCGTTGAACTTATGTTGATTTAAACCATCCTATTAAAGCATTATTATTGTCTTTCTTATCCATTTAGATGTCAATCTTCCCATTTGGGAACATCAACTTTTAAAATTAATTTTCAAGATAGATTTATGCAAATTTTTATTTTATAACTTAAAAGTATGGTTGATTTTTAAGTGAAATAATTTATTAACATGTTGGCGGACATTTGCGTCTATAACCGTCAAAGCGAAGTTCACTATGCGATATGACGGCAATAGCCGTCCAAAACGAAGCGCTCGGTTTTAGACACTACGGCTATAGCGGCACAAATGTGCATTTACCGGCGTACAAGTAAAAGCCTAGTGTCATGTTTTGGAAACAAATTTTTTAGGTTGAGTTTCGTTACGATGGGCAATTTGTCAAAAAACTGCTACAACACGTTTGTTGAATTTGACACAAAAATGACTAAAGCATGAATTCCCGCATATCACGGCAAATAAAGCTGTAAAATATAGAAAGGTATAAACATATTGATTATAATTGGTCTAAAGTAAATTATTTATTTTTGATGTACTTTAAATTTGTCAAGTTTGTCTAAAAAAATATAGACAATATAATGTTTCTTAGCGCATTAAATTTGTTAACTGCGTAATGTATCGAAATTTCATTGCTCATTTCTATGAAAATAGGATAAATGAGCAATAGTAATTAACTTTTGATTTGTAGATAAGTTAACGAACATCATATGCTAAAAAACATTCTGCTGTCTGTATTTTTTTGACACACGAATTAGAAATACATCAAAAATTGAAAAATTTTCTATAACTGAATAACAAAAAGTGTGTTATGTAACACCAAAAATGGCGACAACTAAACGCAAAACGTGCACCGTGTAAATAAAATCATGCATTTTGAAATCCAAATTATATAAGTTCGGCCTCTTTTTAGTCGATTTGAAAGCTCTGAGTTATGTACAAAAATAATTACATGCTCTTACGTTGTCTTTTTCTAATTTCTGTTTCAAAATTTTTACAACATTTATTACAAACGCTCCCTACATATATAGTGATAGGGATTATACTATTGCAATCTTCAATAGTGGGTAATTTAAAGTCTCGCCATAAAGAAAAGTTTAGCGGTGTCTAATATATATAATTACAAGTCCAGTTTTAAGAACTTTCGAAAGTGCTAATCTTCTGATGATAAGTGAGTAAAATAAAACAGAGCACTGTTACATCTTATAAAGAAAAAAAGTGATACTGTTCTTTGTTGAGGAAGCTTAATTGGATCAGTTGCAACCACGATGAATTATAGCTTATAATTTGTACAATTTTAAGATCCCTAAAATGAAAAATTCATTTATTGATCCAAAAAGCGATAAAAAGTTCAACGGCGCCAGTTGTGCCAAGAAACAATTTAAAGTACTTTATACATCGGAAGTTTTAAGCAAAGTCCAGTAAATTATCTCGTAGATATAAAAAAGCAATCAAGCGTAAGTTCTTTAACACCTTCATTGTTGTTCTTCACGCCGAATATGACGTCACATTTCCGTACTTCATTTCACTTCAAGAGGCCAAGGTCGTCTACTAAGTATTTAAGGGATGGAAAAAAATCATAACGGGGAAGAAGATATCTCGTATATCATCATCATCATTAAGTGCTTTTTTACCGGTTTTGAAAAGAAAGCACACAGTAAAAAAAGAAAAAACAGATTTTTTTCCCCTGCAGAGTAATTTTTCCATTTTGCTTTTTAGTAGAAACTGACAAAAAATTTAAAGACTATTTTATGCCTTTTTTAAAGCTATTGGAAGACAAAAAAACCTAGTAATGTGATGATTTACCTACATTGTCCCTAATGGCCCTTTTAGATAATAAAAGAGGGGAGGGGGATTTTCCTCCATTGGAACATGGAAAAGGCTGGGCAGCAATAATAATATTTTATCTCCGTAAGACGAAAAAAATATTTTTTTTTTTTTGTTTTATGTCCCATTGCATGAGGCATTTTAAAACTATAATTCGCTGGAAGAAGTAAATTGTTTTGTATGAAAGAATTTTTTACATTAAATTTTGACAAATTTAAAAAAAACAAACAAACGTGGGAATATGTTTATTTTCTCAGGCTTTCTACTAAATAAAGGTGAAATTATGTATTTCATCAAATGTATTTTTACTGCTTCATTTTCCAGGTATTATTTACAAATAATAATCAGAAACAACTAATACAACTTTGAGATTCCAGTTATTAAATAAAAATTAAGCGTAATATTTTGACTATTGTTCAAGTCGGCATTTTGTACATACTTCGCACTTTTTAAAAAAATATATTAAATAATTCATTGATTGTCTAAGATTTTAACAAATATGCAATATGCCTCCAGGCGTTAAAATATTCATCCAATGAAAAATTATAATTTTAAAAAAATTCGGCCAAAAAAAAAAAAAAAAGAGAACGTAAATTCGCTGGTATAGGATTTTAATAAAATATTCTTAACAGATTGCAAGTTTTCAAACCTTCATTACAATTCCTTTGCGAAAATTTTTTTTTTTCTTATATCGGTAATTGTTTACTCATTATAAAGGGGGTTCTCAAACTTTTACAACTAGTGGCACCCTCAGAAAAAGTCGAATTTTGTCACGGCACACAAGTCATAATATGTATCCACGATGTATGTTTATTCATAAACACGAATCTATTTTTGTACGATTTTGAAGAAAAATCACAGAAAAGTAGTAAGAACATAGAAACGAAGTATATAACTCATATTTAACCCTCCAATTCCCAACTCCGCCTCAAGGCGGACACCGAAAACAAAATTTGGGCATTAGAGGGTTTCACTGAAGTTAGTTTTACTGTAACCTCACAATATTTTGTTTCCTTAGGAAACTTAATTTGATATCTGGAACCCCTTGCGGCTCCCCTCATCTTTAGCTGTGGCACCATATGGTGTTACGGCAACCAGTTTGGGAACTACTAGATTGTCTTAAATATTAGAGTGATTAAAATAGCGGCAATTTTCCTCACTGCTCAAGCGCTGCTGCGGATTTTGTCCAGATTAGCGTACTTTGATTGGATCAATCTCTGCGAAAGCCACAGCCACGATTGCGCAATGAGGAAAATCCCCGGCATAGTCGTCACTCTGATATTCAAAGCACTCTGGAAACGACTAGCCTACACCATTTGAATCATATAAATAGTTGTTTCCATACGTGCGCATGGAAGATCACAAGGGGTACTGTGGTGCCCCCCTTGGTTCATAAAGAAGGAATGCTAAAATGAGCCTCGCAAAAATTTCGCGTTTTAGATTCACAATTTCATTCCTTAGATTCCTTAAAAATACTTATTTGAGCATAATTCTTCAAAATCTTTCACGGAAAAGCATCTGGAATTCTATCTGTTGAGCATAATTTATATTCCCTCCCCTTTTATTGAGTGCAGTAGTACCCCCCGGTGTGCTGTGGTAACAATGCAAAAATTCTGCCCACGTTTATGCTGGCTTCTGTTCAAGATTGATTAGTTTACATGGGGGTGATTAAACACAGATTTTCTTTATGTTCCTCGCAAAGAGTGCATTGAGTAATTATAAATTTAATAGGTGTCAAATGTATTTATCTTTGTAGGTGCTCTTTGTTAAGTTTAAGTTAAGTAGGTGCTCTTTGTTAAAGTTTTTTAGTTTTAGTCACATTTTCCTTTATATAATAAAACTTCTTTAGTGCTTTCTTTATTGCTATTTCTTCTTCTCAGTTATACTACAAAATAGGTAATAAAAATGACATTAATAATGCTATAAACACGCATATACTAATAAACACACATATATTAATTAAATTCATCGCTTAACAAAAAAAAAAAAAAGAAATAACTAGAAAAAACTGTACAACATCCTATTTTCTTACAAACGATACTGTTACTAATTATAGAAACAATCATGCTTCTTTCAAACGTTAAACTTTTGTTTCAAAATAATGATTAAATACGGGCTTTGAATATTTGTTTTCAGTGTAACAAACTCTGAAATTATATTCAAGACGATGACAAGACATTCATTCAGAATATTTCCAAAAGTTCTCTCTCATTGTATTTCTTGCTACGAGTATAAATACTTTCTGTAAGCTGCTACAGAAAGACACGTCATTAACGCAGAAAGACGCTATTGTTGTGAATGTTCAATTTCTCTCGAGAGTAATTTAAAGAATCTTTTTATCACCTCATAACGATCTCATCTTTTGCACGAGAAAACTGCTGTTTCTTATTTTTTTACAAAAAGGTAAAAGTATTTTAAGCAAAAAAGTGTTTTCAGGAATTTAGAAAATTGTGTTAATGAGCATCTTGAAATTCCTTCAATTTTAACCTTTTTTCCCCGATGATTTGAGCAATTATTTCTGCAAAATAAAAAGTGTGTAAAGATGCCGTTGCTAACCTTGAACTGTTTCAATTTATGCATAAAATATACTGAGTATTTAATTAAGACACACGGAGAGACAGACACTTCCACACTCACACACACAATGCCAGGCAGTAATTAAAATGTAAAAATATGCCAGCCCCAAAACAACGAAATAAAATTCTTTACCAACAAAACAAAACTGATGGTTCTTAGCTACATTACTTTAAATCGCTAAATTCGTTCCATGCGAATTTGTGCGGCTGTAGAATTATCGGTTTCTTTTAATCGTCCACTATTTTTAACGTGAAATGTAAGAAACATTTCAGCACGTCAGGAAAAACATTAAAATTCATACAGCAAAGATATTTTACTATCCTTGTTTTAAAATTTCTGATAAGATTCCTGCAATTTCAGAAACCTAAAAGTAGAAACGAAATTATAATTTTTGACGCAGAAATTTTAACTTTAATTTTTAAATATTTTTTGAAAAACTGACTTCTTTGAAAACTCCTGCTGGAAACAAACTACGTTCGAGAAACTATTGTTAGGGATATCTGAGTCTCATTGTATATTCATGAGAAACTATGTTAAAAAAAGTAAAAAATAAAATAAATAAGAAATAAAATATTTTTTCTTAAATTAAGTTTTAAACACAGGAATTCAAATAAATTGCGTAGAAATTCCCTTTCTTTTATAGCTTACTTGAACAAAGATTCACAGTGAATGAAGTATTTTGATATATGATTGTTTGTAAAGGCATTAAAAACGTATAACACTGTTTTGAATGGCGCAAAATTTGTGGCAGCACGCGATTAAAAATTGTTTTCATTATGCCCTACCCGAACTTTAAAATCTTTTTTGCAGAACATTACTTAATGCGTGGGAAGAGCATAATTAAAATTAATAATGTTTTTTATCCAGTAATTCTATTTTTTTTTCCTTCATCCTTGTGTTTCACTATCCCTTCCTTTATATATTTAGAATAGTATATGTACCTAACTATATATATTTAAAATTTCTTTTAAAAAAATCACAAAAGCCTTTTTAATAATTGCTTATAACTGCCTTTCATACCAGTAATTACTTCCGTTGCATCCTGTAACAGTATACCTCTTTGTCTTTGTTACACATTGAGAAATTAATTAATATTTTCGAAGTGAAAATTTCCAAGAAAACCTAGTTATGTTCAGGATGCTATATAAATTACCCAGAAAGGGTCTTCTTCGGCTTAAGTTACAAGCACACATGGGAAGTTTCTTAGTTGGCAGTTTTTCCATAAGTATGACATCTATCCGCTAACACATGTTGAGGGGGATGTTTTTTATTAAGTCTCCTGGAGACGATCTTCTTTCTATACGTAACTCATACCGAAAGAAAAAATACCCGGAAGAAATAGTGAGAAAACGGTAAATATTTGGGCAATTCTATGAAAATGACAACTTTCACGAAATTATTATGTTTCGGAAAAACTGCCATTAGTGAACAATTTTCATTTTCAAATCAGCACATTTCATTGAATAACGTTAAATGAGCTAGCACATTAAATGTTTTACGAAATTAAAGTATGAGCACTTCTGTTGCTATAAGTGAAAATAGAACAATTCCTGTCATTGTCCCAACACAAACTATAAATATTTCAAAACAAGGCGAAAAAATTATTAAAATCACCATTTTCTTATTATTACTTATGTAACTTAAAATTACTCTTCACTTAAAAGAGTGAAAATAAGCATAATTCACAGAAATGTATTTTTGTGCTAAGAAACCCGAAAGCCTGGTTGACAAAAATGTCATTCCGTCACAAATTTAAAAATAGGATAAAAATAAAATGACTAAATTTATTTTGTCAGTTTTCTTTTCATATTTAATTGTTAAAAATGTTAATGAAAAAAAAAATGTCAGATTTAATCAAAATAACTTCATTGTAATCATTTAAGCACTTTTTTTTTTTTTTTCATTTTTCAAAATTGTCATTTCGTCACATAGGGAATTGCAAATTTTTGCATTTAATTTAATGCTGATGAAAGCTGATTTTACGTACCGTGTATAGTGGACCCTGAGAATGAGTGACATAAACTTTGTATCTATTTACTTTTCCTTATTTTTAAAATGTTAGCTCATTACTATGTAATACGCATTATGAAAATAGGAGATGTTAATTACTTTTGCTATGCAAAAAAAGGTATGTTAAAAATTGCTATTCGAGTATGTCATTAAAAATGGCCTAACCTTGTTCATATAGATTTTAAAAAAATCCTTTTCATTAAATGAATTATGATTTTTTAAATGTATACCTTCATTATCAGTTTGGGGCCGTTCATAAATGACGTCACGCTTTTTTTCCCATATATTTGACCCCCTCCCTCCTTTGTCACAATATGTCACACTTCAGAAGACCCCCTCCCCTCCCCTTGTCACACTTTGTCACAATTTCACGAACCCCCCCCCCCCTCCTCCCCTCGAAGCGTGACATCATTTATGAATCATCCCTTTAATGAAAAATATCACAAGTATTTTAAATTCTTTTTTTTTTTTTCAATTTAAAAACCTCATTCCCAGAAACAAGCTATCATTCAAAACTTAAAGATACATACATCAACTTACACTTCAACTCAAAAATCAAACAAGAATAAATGCATTTCAACAAAGCATGTAGACATTCAACAAGAGTAAACTGAAAATTCGTTTATTTTTGTAAAGCTGGGATACAGGACCCTTGAGGACACTTAGCATTGCAACAAAGCAGTCATAAAATGCGGTATGAAAAGTCATTATACGCTTGGGTGCTATACCGAGCGTATAGAGGATTTCTTTTTGCAACATAGACAGCTCTCCAGCAATTTTATCACCTGTTTATTCACTCATTTCGTATTCAAAATGCCTTCTCACCACTGCGCGAGAGGCCAGAAAGCGTGGTGTGCGAAAGAAAAAGTTCACATAAAAACGCCATTTTGACAGCTATCCCAGTATACGATGCGCTTAGCTGTCATTGTTAAATATACGGCATATTCTTGCCTCCACTATCTTCCTTTGCACGGTGAAAGCCATACAAAAGTTTGTAGACCCACTACTACGCTGAAATGTACATGTACAGAAAGAAGAAAGCAAAGAAGAAAATAAGTGTCCCCCTCAGCCAAAAATGTCGAAAGCACATTTGGATGGATTCCAACGTTTAAGGCAACGGTTGTAAAAACTTTCATTTATTGATCTTTTTCTTCCGTTTTTAATACGAAGTCAAGACTAATGCGAAGATTTTAAAGTTTGCGTTTAACTTGCTGACAGTTATTTATTTCCCTGCTGTTTCCACAGTTATTTGCATGGCGTTGATATTGAAAACTTATAAGTTTTAAATAAACGACTTGATTCAGTTCAGCAAATGATAAGTTTATTATTTTATGATGTAAAATACTGTATGCAATATTGGAATTTAACTTTGTCTTTTGCAACACTGTTATTCCTCGATTGATACTTGTCTTCCTCAAGAACAAGCTCGTCATTTCAAAGTTTTCCAGGCAGGGTGGGGCAAAGGGTATAGATTCAATGTATTTCGTATTAAGAAAACAGCAAAATATATGTACATACCTATAAATACATTTATTTTCTAAGCCAGGGGGGAATTGACACCCCTTGACCTTCCCCTAAATGACCGGCCTGTTCAAGAACTAAGCAAAAAATAAGTGCTGGTATCGATGCCTTTTCAAAGCTTTATGGAAAACTGCTGTACCAATTTGAAACTGTATAATGAACTTGTTTATATAAATATAGTTAATAACAGTCCATTAATTGTTTGTTCGCTGGAAAAAAACAAGTTACTTAATCAAATGTGATGAGCGAAAAAATGTTTCCGAAATTATAAATTTTTAAAAAATATGTTAAATTCTTGACACTGCTTTATTACATATTTTATTTTTAAGCATTTTTATTTTCTTCATAAAAGGTTTGCATTTTTAAAAAAAAACAGGTCCCCCTCTTAATTAACATAATTTTTTTTCTTCTTTAATACCACAAAGAATTTCTTAAAAATTTAAAAATTCTTGGCTGATGTAATATTTTTCGGTAAAAAAATCCCTTTTTTTACCGAACCTTTTTTTTAAACACTTCTAAAGCAGTGGTAGTCAAACTGTTGATTGCGAATTAGTAGTAGTTCGTGGAGAAATTTTATGTTGATCGTGGTCAGTCAGCACAGTATAACACCAAAGATTGGTTAATGAGTCACACCAATGTTCACGTCTAATAATGAGTGGCTCAGAAATAAAGATTTTTTTTCCGTAAATGTAAACTTACGTCCTTAAAAGGCAATATAGTAGCTTGTTCCTGTTTTATTTATGTATTTATTTTATTTATTTATTTATTCGTTTGTTTAATGCGGCATATAATAAAAATTGCTTAATGGCTTCATAAGTTTGACGACCCCTGAGCTACAGGTATGATTTTTGTGAGAGAAAAAATAGCAATTTGGATAACAAGAAATTTCGTCACTTGGATAAAGATTTATGCTAAAAACTATTTCGGTTTTCGCATTTTGATCGGTAAATCTGCAGTATAATTTTGTATTTAGTAAAATTTCACCAAATTAAAATATTAATAGTGATAATAATAAAGTGAATTAATAAATGCATAATTTACGATAACACCGTTGTAATATTTACGTAACTACAATAAACTTGTCAATCGAGTTTCTATATGTTATTGGGACATCACTGCTATTTGTAAAGATTACATTTTGAGATACGCGGTTTTTTTTTTTTTTGAAATCCGTAAAAGAGAGGAAATTGAAACAAGTATGTACAGACACATTGGAATTGTACAAAATTACGCAAGTTTTTGTAGCATTTTTATATCTATTTACGGTAGTTATTGTAATATACTATGTACTAAAAAATAATAAAAAATATAAATAAACAAAACCACGCAACTTAAAAGCTCAAAACGTAAAAAAATTTTAAATTTTTTCAAGTAATGTGCAGAAAAAACAAAAGTAACAGTTATGAGTAAGTTTTTGAAAATCAGCCAAAATAACCATCCAAACAAAATGAAAGTACATGTTATGACTTATTCTAATGAGAAAAAAACCAAATTACAAATGCAATACATTTTGTTTCTAACAAATACTGAATATCATTGAAAATTCATGTATAAATTTTATATGATACACAGCTCATTTATACGACGCGCATGCTACTTTTGCATGTATCGCAAATGCGTGATTTTTACTTTATGTCCCCACCTCCACATCTATCTAAAATCGCTGTATTTGCCGCACCTGCACAGCAGTTCAGTTGAAATAGCATGAAAAGCACAATTATCACATTAATTATCTCATTTTTAGAATCAATGTGATTATCTTTGAGCAATAAGTTAAGCTGACAAGCAATTCTTGTATTATTCTCTGCAATCGCTCCGTGCATTATGAGGCGGTTCTAAGCATGGTTCAAGTTCTTCCATCCTTTGCCTTTTCTTCATTGAAAATTTAATGAATATCAATTTACCAACTAAACAATCTTCATTTTGCAAAGACATCACTTTTATTTGGAGTTAGTAAACCAATTAAAAAGTCAATGAAGTACATAATTAGACCAAGTTATCGACCGTTGACACAAAATATCGAATACATGATTTATCTATTTTTCTTTCTTTTGGAAGGAGTATCTAAAACGCTTGAAATGCATCAGTTTAGAGGCTTGTGAAATGCGTTATTTTAGAAGTTCAAAGGATTACATTTTACACCAATTACAGAAATAAATAAATAAAGTATGTCCGCGTGGTAAAACACACAATTATGGTGAAAAATGCGAACGCGTTCTTGACAGCATGTGTCAAGATGCTGTCAAACCTGTTATAGTAAAAGTTTCAAGACTATTACGAAAACTTAAGGATTTCAACACAATAGTTTCAATAACTAGAAAAATCAGACATTGTCGCGTATCTTAATACACAGGAATGCAGAAAAGATTCCTTATACAGGGAGCGGCAGAAATAACTCCCGAATTTGCCACCGTCGTAGCTCAGCGCTAGTGGTAGTTGGCGAGTCCGGACTCGTTCCATAGTGCAGGTTAGGTGTTGCAATTTTCGTCGCTAACATGGCGTGGAATGGTGAACATCGTGCGTTCGTCATCGAAACTTATTTTAAAAATGGTGATTCTGTAATTTGTACGCAGCGACTATTTCGTACGCACTTCGGGATAAGTCGACACGGCGCAATCCCTGACAGGAAAACCATTCTAACATGGGTTAGAAATTTTAGAGTTACGAGTTCGGCTATGAAAAAACCACCGCCAGGTAGACCTCGCAGGCAGCGTTCGAACTCCACAGAACGTGCAACTACTCCAGCAAGCAGTTACACGATCTGCAAGGCGTCCAGCCCGTAGGCACCCTGCCAGCTTGGGACTTTTTTCTATGGGGCTACTTAAAGAGCAAAGTCTACAAAAACAAACCGAGGACAACCGACGAACTGAAAGCTGCTTTCCGACACGAAATCGCCGAAATCCCACTAGCGATCACGACGAGAGTAATGCGCAATTTCCGAGTGAGGCTTCAGTCGTGTATAGACAATGACGGTCGCAATTTAAGTGATGTTATTTTTAAGTGATGTTTACAATAAATGGCAATGATAATTCTCTTTAATGTATAATAAAAGTTTGACTAAAATCTATAACGTATTTTTTTATTAGCCCTTCAAATTGGGGAGTTATTTCTGCCGCTCCTAGATGCGACAGTCATCAATGCTATAGTACAAACAATTACTTGGATTGAAATGATTCAATCAGTGGGTGATTCAATCTTGACGACCACTGTGAACACCCCTATAGTGTGTGCAAGTTGCCAGAGAATTTATAAATGAGTTAGTAAGCTTACCTTATGTGTTGTTGGGCCTTTGTTTTCTATAACTCTAGGGTTTCGCTTCGATGCAGAATTTTTGACCAACTAATAAGTAAGCACATTTTAATAAATAAATATATTTTGGTTTTATTCCATTGCTCAGAATGCACAAGGTATAATGTCTAATTTAACCATTACTAAACTCTTACTTAAGAATAAAAAATCTCACTGCTTTTTTTTATTTAAATTTAAGCAAAGATTAAAGAAAATACGAATAAACTACCGCTTGGAAGAATCCTAGATGCTTTTAGAGCCGAATTCAAGGAAAAAGTTTGTTATGCCTTATAAATCTTGATGTCTTTTTACGACGGTTTATCTGCTAGATTTGCATATCATGTTTAAAACTGCAAAACAGGCGTTTATTTAATACCTAGTAAGAACGTCTCAATTCTGCATACGTAATGGAAAAGAGAACGGGTCGTTTACTGGAAAAGTTACTCAAGTCAATATTTAGAGTTTATAATTTTGTCATTTTTCTCATAATCTAGCTTATTTTCCATTAAACAAATATGCTAGATCGTAATAAAATGGTTTACATGCAGTGCATATTTACTATTTAATTCCAATGTTTTTATTTTGGAGCAATACTACTATTCAAGTACAGTAAGACCTGTAAAGTTGACCACCTTTGTAAGTTGACGTAAGTTTATCAGGAACGGAATTAGCCTCTCACCCTCTATAAGTTAAGCATTTGTCTAAGTTGACCACTAAAAGGCTGCACCGCAAGTGGTCAATTTACACAGGTTTCACTGTAATTGTATTTAAAATTAGCATTTTCATAGAAAAATAAAGAAAGGGATATATTTGTAAAGTTATGAACAATGCCTAATTATTTAGGCTTTGAATGAAAATGAAATGTTTAAACTATTTTTCCCCCAGCGTTGCAGTTGTTGCTATGAGAAATTAAACGTTTAATGTTTGTATTGGGACGTGTAGTCACATCTCATAACCCTAGTCCCATTTCATAATAGGCTATTTCCCCTTCCGCTTAATTAACCCACGAATAAGTGGTAGGCACCTTTAGAAGTCCTACATTGGTCCTAAGGTGCTGTGAGTCAAAATGTACCTCAGGAAATGCAATCAGAGTTTTGTGTGTAGAGGAAAAGCTTCCCATGCATAGATAAACATTTACAGCCCCCTTTTTTTTAATGTACCCGTTGAATATATTTTTATAAACTATTAAAAAACGTTAAGTTAGCTTAAAAATCACTCAAGTTTTCTTGATTTAGAACTATCAGGCAAAAGTAATAATGGCCGGTTGCTTAATCTTTTGGTACGAGAAATGTATATAAAATATTTCGCATGAATTCACATTTTTTTTTTTTCAAAAAATTAAAGATAGTGCAAAATAAACAAAATGAATAAATATATAAATGAATATAGACTATTTGAGGTATATAAGCTAAGACGTTAGAAATCCAGTAAATCACTTCCTCTGCTGTACAAAGAAAACAATTAACTAATATTGAAAACCGTTTCTAATGCGTAGAAGAAATCGAATCAGAACTTGCAATTTTCCTCATTACAATTTAATCGAATTGCCCGTTATATAATAAATATTAAAGAATATTATATTCAGTTTCATGTATTTCATTTTCTACACATTCTTAATCCTGTTCATTTTAATTTATTATTATCTTTTTTTCTTAAAGCAGCATTAGAACAGATAAAGATTATATTATACGAATCTGAACTTTATTCAAATTAATAGGGTCAGTTGGGGTAATTGTAAACATGGGGTAATTGTAAACAAGCTTCATAACTGCACTTGTAGTGGTTTTGAAAACGTCATTGCTTGTGAGTGATAAACGGGCAGCATAGGGAAGACATTGAAACAGTTTCGTAAGTTTTGAAACAACTGTGGAGGCGTCACTATTGTTTGAAAATGGCTCAGTGAAAAAAGTTGTTTAACAAAATTTAGTGATCTTACATTTTCCTCTCCAGCCCATCTAAAAAAGCGATGTCAGGGGTTTCAACGATTTTTATTTGTCACATGGAATGCTGTTAAAAATATTTAATTAATCCTCCCTGTTATTTTTCATGTGCAAGTTAGGTGTTTACAATTACCCCAGATATTTCGTACTCTGGGGTAATTGTAAACACTTAAATTTATCCTATTTTCAATATTTTGGGGGACAATAAGTATTATATTTTGATGTAAATTACACTTTTGTGTCTATTTTACATAACTGTTGTTTTTGTTGCTAATGCCACTTGGAAATCCAAGCCCCCCTTGCAGGGCGACCATGAATTAAGGAAACTCCTACTGATTATTAATGATCCCCGCTAGAATGAAGTACACTTGGCTCAGAGGGGCTCAATGATTTTGAACCAGCTCCCAGATGAGAGATCGTCACCTAGGAAGGTCCCTCAGCGGAATTTATTTCCAACTTGGTGGACATTTGAAGCGACGATGTATTTTACGTGCACAGCTTCCTTTAGCGCACTCGGTCTCAGAGTAATCAGTCCCAGGAGGTGGTCACCCTCCCGAGCGTTGACCACGGCCAGCTGTGCTTCACTTTCGGTGTTCTGCGGGATCCAAGCTTAACAGACTGATCCACTGCGGGACAAATTTTACATAAATTTGTCGCATTACTTGATTTTTTGAAAGATATTTCTCGTTAAATAATCTCAGCCGACTCATAAAATAACTCAGCGGACCACATGCGGCCTGTTGACCGCAGATTGAGAACCATTGCTCCGTAACTTCTTAAGCCTTCAAGCAGACTGTGTATGAAACAATTTTCCATTTGCATCAACCTTATTCGAAAATAAATCACTGTTTACAACTACCCCAGGTCTCTGGGGTATTTGTAAACACGAGCGCATTCACTAACAAATAGTCAGAAAGTCAAAATTTTTGTACACATTTACTCACAAGAAGTACAGTAGTGGCTGCAATGCTCACAATTTTATCTCTGAATTTATTCAAGAGGTAGAGAAGGATCAAAAGTTAAAACATTGAAAAAGTTTACAATTACCCCAACTGACCCTACTTTGTTTCTCTACCGGATAATAAAGGCAATAGAAAGAAATATTACCGGAGAAACAACAGTTCGTTCAGACCTGTAATCCAAGTAGTAATGGCTATTAGCTGATGATTTTATTGTGTTCAATGGTGCCTTAAATAGTTTTTAGCCTATTTTCACGTAAAAGTAAAATAATAATAATAATAAAGCATGGAAGAAGGCTTAATTTATCTTGAAAATATCGATAGAAATCAAGAAAAGTCAAAAATAAGAAAAGTAATTAAATAAAGAATGAAAAACTAAAAAATTGAAAGTAGGGTTTTGAGATGGAGAAAAAGTGTGTTGGTCGGTCTGTCGGTCTCCGCTCTCTCCCCCCCCCCCCCCTAATATCTTTTGAACGAATTGTCTAATTCGAAAAATATTTTTTGCATTCGAAAGGTCTCGGCGAGGACATTTCATTTCCATATTTTACTTTTTGATTTGAAAATTTCAAACAGTTCAAAAAAAATTTATCATTACCGCCTATGGGCAAAAATGAAGCAAATTATGTAAACTCTGGGCACAACCCAGAGCAAGCTTACTGGAAGAAGCTTTCGGCGTAAAATATTGATTTGAACAATTTTTGTTCATTTTTGAACAGTTAAAAAAAAAAAAAATTGCGTCATTTTCCCATTATCTCCCAACGCCAACCGGAATATCAAGCCAAACGGTAAGCTTTTTCGTGTGCTGTCGCCAAATGTCTGCTTGGCGAGATTTGCGCCGTGATAATGGAAAGGTACTAAATTAACATTATCGGCTACAGGAAATTTCTTTCTTTTTTTTTTCCTGATCTAACCGATGAATTTGCTTGCAACAAACTTTATCGGAAATATATTACGCTGTAGAACATGTACAGATACGAAGTTTAACAAGAACTAACTGAACGAGCCTATTTTGCTATGTTTTTTTTCATCTGGATTTTTAAGGATATTTCTCAATGAATAAATGAATGAATGAATGAGTGAAAGAATGAATGCATGAATAGATGAAAGAGTAAAAGAATGAATGAATGAATAAATGAGTGAATAAATGATAAAATAAATAAATGAGTAAATACGTAAATGGGTTACTGAATAAATGAATAAACGAATGACTGAATAAATGAAAGAATGAATGAGTGAGTGAACGAATATGTATTATCCGTTGAAAAAGGTATATTTGAAGTAATTAAGAACTATAGTTAAATGAGAAAGAGATAGCTAGATTACAAATTTGAATTTGGTGTATACGGGAAAGTAGGCTCGCATAGTTCTAGACGGAACTTCTTGTTAAATTAAAGTTGGAATTACAAGAAAATGTAAACGTAATAAAGAGAAAAAAATAAATAAAAATACTGGCTAACATAAAAAATACAAAGCTTTTACGAATTCATATACTGCTTTGCTAGCATATAATTCAAAAAAAATCACTTATTAAAAATAGTTTAATATAGTGGAACTTGGAAAAGTGACCACTTCCTTTTTTTTTTCTCCTGTTCCTTTAAGTATAATGATTGGGTGAAATTGATAATACTCCATAATGGTGACCATTTGTTTAAAGTAACCAGTTTTAGTCTGTCCCCAGGGTGATCACATTAAGCCCAGGATACACTAAATATAGAAATATTTTTTTTTAATCGCTCTTTCGTAGAGCAATGGAATGAGAAGCTATTTAGAGCAGTACACATTACATATTTAGATTAATAATAAGTAAAGCACTTATATTTAAAAGCCACAGTTCATTATAAAACCCTCAAACCGTCGCAGACACTATACTTCCAACAACTTGCACATAATTTGAAGACATCATCCGGAAGAAAGGTTTTCACTTAACATCCACTTAACCAAAGTTTAATAAGTTCAGGCAATTTATGCGTAACGAAGATTCCAGTAAAGTTATAGCAAGCTGTATCCAAAAAATATGCGACTGTCTGCCTTAAATATCCAACTTCCATAAAGTATTTAAAAATAATTTTGGAACCCCATGACTTAGAGCACTAATCCTCAAAAACCACAGTTCATCCTTCAAATCCTCACAGCGTCGTAGACTCTGTCACGATTTATGCATATTCAATGAGATAACTCGTGTCTGCTGCCATTTAGCGCCCAACCCATTCTCACCATAAGACTTAGTTTGTGTGCAAATTCAATATCCTTTGGGATCGTCGTAACCGACCTTGCTAATGGAGGAAACTTGATTTTCCCGGCACAGAGCACTTTTATCACGTTTTCTCCTTAAACAAGAGTGCATTTAGTGTGACGCTGTTCAAGATTAGGTAACAAAGGAGTGTTGGACTGCTTTCTAGCTTTATAAATGCAATAGGGCAACGCAGGAGTTAAAATTTTGACGTTGATATAATTTCACTCGGATGTTAAGTTTCCTGTGCATGAATATATAATTTTATTAAAAAGTTCATTGCGCGGTTAGAACATACACCGCGTCTGCGTTGAATATATGTATAGCTATATGTTGCAAAAATATGTGTTATGAAAAAGATATACCTTTAAGTAATTTCAAATATTGCATTGTGCATGTGCAAAAGTCAACCGATTTAAACCATTGTTGAGATATAAGTTCAAATGCTTCATAATATGGTTAAAACTTTCTTTTGAAGTACTGAAAACTGGTTTTTACAGGGTTTTGAAAATTCCGCATTGCAGGACTATAAGCATTCAGTGTGTTAAGCTCCATAAAGTAGCCCGTATAAAGTCGAAACTGCTGCTAGGACAGTTTCTTCACAAATTATACGAAACTTTATTTTATTCATATTTAATTATTACTAATCGGAATGAGTTTCGTAACCCTGAAGAAAGTAGTTTTTTGTTTCCCAAAATACTGGAGAAAACCAAAGTAAAAGCAATCAGAACAAGTTTTATAGCTTACGCTTACAAAAGTTTAATATTGTGCTTCTTACAGCAATTCGACTTGGCAAATGCAATTAAAGATGGAACCCTGCAGTGGTCAGTTTTAAGCATCAAAACAACAAATTAGTGGAATGCACTTCATACAATCTTTGGCAAAAGGCATCAAAAGATCAGTAAAAGAACAAAATGATAGAATAGCATGGCTTGGATTGATCGTACACAATAATCGGAAATTAGACTGCTTTTTGATACCTGAGTCAGTAAAGAATTACGTAAAACGATTATCGTACATGTATATTAACGCTGTTGTTAAATGCCAAAATTTCTAACAATTATTCTTTCAAAATATTTTTTTTAACTCAGGCTTCCTTGTAAGAATTATGAAAGTACAATCCTTGTCAAATTATGTTTTGAATTTCTTGTATAAATATGCGCTTACTTTTGTCCTTTTGTGTTATATATGTTGTCCGTCCTTTATTTTTTAATTTTTGTTGCACAATTAGGGGTGGGAAATGTTAAAAATTAAAATAAGTTGAAATAAACCGAAAGAAAATTAGTGCATAAGTCTGGCGCCTAATCTACAAACACATCAGAAAATTAAAATATTATTTAAAGAATGAGGACACTGGAGCGTTAAAACTGCAAGAAATAAATTTAAGAAGTAAGGGTAACTTGTGTGTGTATATATATATATAGATATATGTGTGTGTGTGTGTGAGTGGGTGGGTGTGTATGCATTTTGTCGTTTACCGGTTTTGCGAATATTAATTTTTTCCATGTAAGATACGTTTTTTGTTATAAAAATTCATAAAGATTACGCACTACTAACTTTATCTTTACTTCGTTCCCAAATAAATTTAATATACATACCTTGTATGTGCAGAAAAAATAGAAATGTCCTAAACCCATTGAATCACAATTGAATTACCCATTTGAAATTCCAGCAGAGAAAATTCGCTTTATACATTTCAAAATCAGTTAAGTATGTAAATTCGGTCTCAAGAGACAAAAGAAAGAAAGAACTGCCACAACAAAGTGAAACAATAACTGGCATCAATTTCCGATTCTGTCTGTGTCTCTTAAGAAAATCTAAAACAAAACAACAAAGCAACTCTGCTTACAAAAATTCAAATACCACGTCAGGATCTGTAAATAAACGAAAAAAAAAAAAGAAACTTCTATACATCCAGAAAACTGCGCTTAAACATCGGAATTCCTGGGGGAACAAATCCAATCAAGTCAGGAAGAAAAGAGAATTTGTCTGAATTCAAGCGAACCAAAAATGCTTACAGCATTGAACGAGTAAATTAGGCGTTTTGTTAATTAATCTGTCGCTTCATTAGCGATCTTGATTTTGTTTTTAAGCCACTTTCCTGGTTGGGTGAATGTTGAGAATTCAGGGTTTCTGGGATTTTATTTCTTTCCTTTTTATTATATTTTACCGTCGGAAATCATTGCCCATCATGTCACGTATCCTTTTATATTTAGCTGTGGAGAAGCTGTGAGGAAATGTAATGATATGGAAAATATTTGCTAAAGGATGTGTTGATGTGCCAAAAAATTAACCGAATAGCAAACTTTTAATAATTAAATGCTTTTCAATAACAGTTTAATGATTGAAGGTACGTCATTTTGTGTTAGTTGGAGTAACATACGAGTTTCGCTTCTGCATAATAACATTAAAACATTGACTGCCACGGCGATTTTTAGAAATCTGGCCTTAAATGACAATTGATTTAAGCACATTATATTATTAAAAACTCTAATTCTAGTACATAGTTATCATCAAAAAACATAAAAAATGTTTTTTTTTTTTGAAGGTCTTATGAATTATCTCGTTTTTTATAAGTTTTAAATCGTTTTTTAATAAATTTTCTGTTCATGCAAGCCAGCGTTGATTTTTTGTTCTTTTCCCAGAAGCCATCTATCGACATTAGCACTGATATATTCTGAGTTTAATCATAGCTGCACAAAAATGGCAAGTAAGCACACGATCAGATAACTCGTAGTTGGCGTCCTAGAAAAGAAGGCAATCTACGAGTTATCTCGTAGTTGGCAGTCAACGTGTTAAGAACCATAAGAACATTCGTTCTGGTCTTAGTTTCGTTTTATGAAAGGGCCTCGGTTATTAGTATATCAATGATGAGTTTCTTCAGAAAGCCAGAACACAACTTACTATTTTTTATTGACAGTAAACTCATCCTCATGTTTTGACGCATTCACATCTATTTCTCTAATTTGTCTTGACTTCTACAACTCCACCAAAGTTCAAATTCGATATGCAATAAGTTCAATGTATTATGAGTTTAACATATGAATCATATTCTTGTCTGTACTGTATGAGTTAAAGATGTGTGACATTTTGTTGTTGTTGTTGTTGTTTCAAACTGTACGTATAATCATACGCTGTCGCTTCGAAGTTAGGATGCATAAAAGTCGACTACTGGATGTCTTAACGTAAACATTTTAATACTTTAACCCCTTAACGGTCGGGTACTTTTAAAGAAAACGGTCATAAAAGTGCCCATTTTTTTATCATTGAAAATTATACAAAAATATGTGTATGAACAATATATATATATTCATTTTTAATTTTTGATTTGTTTTTATTTTGAAATTTTACACACTCCAGCCCGTCATTTTCACGGGGGCTAGAAATAGAAGGCGAAACCTCAGTCCGTCATTTTCACGGGAGCGAGAGGGGACGGGTTAAAAGCAAGAGGCCATGGTAGCCTAGTGGTTAAGATGTCGGGTTTCCACCGGGAAGATTGGGTGTTTGATACCCGACCCACTGAAGACCCCCCATGTACACTTGGGAATACGTGCATGCAAAATCCGTGGACCCTGAAATCCCGAGACAGTTCCGAGGGTACTGGAGGGGGGATAATTTCCCTTCCCTTCACTCTCACCGTCAATGAAGGACGCCACCGTCCTTTATTGACCATAAAGTACGGTAACGTGTTTGTGGTGGAGCCATCTTGTGTCATCCAAATACATAATGAGCCAAATCGCACTTCCACCGTTGTGGTGCTCATCTATAAACGAAAGGCATTGCTTATTGAATTAATTCCTGGTCGCTCTGCGATGGGGAACTTCAAGTGGCATTAGGAACAACATATTTTAAGCATTCTTCAAGACTAAATATTTACTGGATCATTTCTTCGTGGAATAACATTTAAAGTCAGAGTTTCAATCTAACAATTATATTGACAATTAGAACGTTTATTGTAGTGGTTTTCTGGATATTTAAGCTTCTTATTAAATAAAATAAATTATTGTTATGAGAAAAATGTACACTAAAAGCTTATTATGGCGCTACTTTTTGTTCTGTATTTTTACGTTATATTATTCGACGATAAAAACCAACTAAAGGCAAAATAATTAATTGGACAATGCTTTTCAAGTTAAATAATCAGTGCAAATTTATTCCATTCCTACAGTACATGGAATTGTAAGATATGTATTTATCGACGAAAACAACTTTCGTTTAGGCAGAAAATTACCTCCAACTCTTGAATTTCTAAAGGGTAGAATTCTATCAAATCCAAGAGAACACATAATTTGTCTGAACTGAGGCAGCCCAGAAATGTTGAAGTATTGAAGGGGTAAATAAGGCGTTTTGCTAATTAAACTGTTGCTTCATTAACGGAATTGATTCCTTTTAGAGCCAATTTTACGCTTCAGTTGTTCACTAAATTTCAACTACATTTCTTGCTCGTGTAGGTTTTATTTATTGTTACCTTTTTTTATGTCTCTGAAAATTGTTTTATGTTACATAAAACTTGAATCTTACAGCTCACTGAAATAAGAACGAATTTTTTCAAGCATTATGTCCATCTATTCTGAGTTATGAATCTTTAAAGGGCCCATCAATACATTTTTATTTTTGTAATTTATGCATTTACCTTATGAATGCTCTTATATATTTTACTTTTGATGTCACACAAGAAGAATTTTTCCACCCATTTCCGAAAATTTATATTAAATATTTCATAGTTATTTCTGGCGAACAAAACATTTTAGTTAATGTATAAGACAAAATGATCAAAATACTTTGTGCAAAAATGTAAGTACAAAGGTAAAACAACGTGAAAAAGCACAAATTCAGATTAAAATTAACGCAAATAGCTATTTCGAAGCTACAAATGGAGCCTCTTCATCAGTGCATAAAAGAAGAAACGCTCAACACACAAGCAAGAAAGCTGTGAGTGAACACCGGTATTTATACCAAATGTGTCGGATTAGCGATTGACCAATCAGAGACCAGGAACAAGGCGGGAACAGGTCCCGAAGGAAAAGGCGGGAAACGAATATGTAAATTGCAGGAGAAAACCAAAAAGGGAGAGAAAAATTATAAAAATTATAAAAATTGTTTCCAAATGTCAGGAAAATATGGAGTGCTGGAAAAATCATTTACTACAGAATGAGAATTTTTTCCAAATGTAATAAGCTTCCCAAAAATCAAGTTCATAGACAGAAGAGCATTTGCTTATAATTCTAGCAGAAGAAAATTCAAAACAATGATCTAAAGTCCAACAATGCTGGGCAATGGAAGAACGTGCAAGTTCTTTACGCTTAACATAATTTTCATGTTCTTTCAGACGGTGCTTTAAGGCACGTTTAGTCTGACCTATGTAAAACAGACCACATTTGCAAGAAATACTATAAATACCCCAGTTGCTGTGCAAATCAATGGGATACTTCAAATTTGTAAATTTTATTTTATTCACAGGAGAAAATGCAGTATCAAACCCAAACTTCTTCAATATTTTAGCTATTTGCTGACTGATTTTTGGATAAAAAGGTAAAATAATAGTATAAGCAGGCTTGCACTTAGAAACATTGCCAGAAGGTGAAGGCTTAATTAACCTGTTATAAATAGAATCAACGACCTTAGGAGAATAACCACGATCCAAAGCCACAGCCTTAATGTACGAAAGCTCAGCATCCAAAGAGTTAGAAGAGGAAACATATATTCTAAGCACGGAAAACAAGAGCCTTGAAAGAGGCCAACTTTTGGTTTGGGGGGTGAGAAGAACATTTGTGAGGAGGTAGTGTAACCGCAAAGAGCTTACGAAACACTGAAGTCATAAAATCGTCATTACTTTTAGTAATTAAAACGTCCAAGAATGAAAGAGAACTATCAACTTCCATTTCAATAGTGAATTGAATGCAAGGATCAATGGAATTAAGCTTATCAAGTAAATTATCAATATCCACTTGCTTCTGATCAAGCAATACAAAACAATCATCAACATAACGGACATAAAAAGGAAATTTTATGGTTTCGAAAAGTTTAGTCTCAAAATAGTGCATATAAATGTCACTTAAAATAGGGCTTAAAGGATTACCCATAGCTAAACCTTCAGTCATACGAAAGTACACACCATCGAATACAAATGTATTTATCTCAAGACAAACACGAGTGAGAGAAATAAGTTCTTCAATCTCAAAACTAGAGAAATGATATTCCTGAAGTCTCAATTTAAGACAATCCAATGCGCCATTAACCGGTCCATTGGTGAAAAGCAAGTTTACATCAAAAGAAACCATAGTTAATCCAAAAGGTTTGAAATCACGAAGCTTATGAACGAAGTCAACGGAATTTTTAACAGTGAAAGAATTTCCATTCAAAAGAGGAGAAAAGATGGAGACCAAGTGTTTAGCAAGTTTATAAGAAGCAGTATTAATATTGGAGACAATAGGACGGAGAGGTATACCAGGTTTGTGGACCTTAGGAAGAGCGTAAAATCTGGCACAGTGTGCGACTGAAGGAATCAAAGACCTTTTTGAAGAATCGCAAACGACAGGAGAAGACTTTACAGCCTTACTAATCAAATTTATCTCAATAGTGCTGGGGTCTTTGCGAAGTGTAACATAAGGACCAACCTTAAGTAAATCATTACATTTATCTAAGTAAGAGCTCTTATCTATAACAACAATTTGACCACCCTTATCAGCCTTAGTGATAACCAAATCAGGATCAGAGCCCAAGTTTTTGACGTAACTATTAGCATGCTTGCTGAAAGTATTTGAAGATAACTTCGAGTTAAAATCCACAGTATTCGCAATGAGATGCCTAATCGAATCCTTTTGAGAAGCAGTGAGAGCACTAAATCTAAAGGCTTTCTCAATTGGAGCAACCAACTTAGGAAAAGAAGGTTTTGAAGAACAAGCAAAATTGTTATTCAGTTTGAGAGCATTGAGCTGATCAGAATTTAGAGGTTTTGAAGAAAGATTAACAACAGCATTCAGATTCACCTTTGGCAAACCATCAAGAGTATCAGCAACCCATTGATTTGCACAGCAACTGGGGTATTTATAGTATTTCTTGCAAATGTGGTCTGTTTTACATAGGTCAGACTAAACGTGCCTTAGAGCACCGTCTGAAAGAACATGAAAATTATGTTAAGCGTAAAGAACTTGCACGTTCTTCCATTGCCCAGCATTGTTGGACTTTATATCATTGTTTTGAATTTTCTTCAGCTCGAATTATCAGCAAATGCTCTTCTGTCTATGAACTTGATTTTTGGGAAGCTTATTACATTTGGAAAAATTCTCATTCTGTAGTAAATGATTTTTCCAGCACTCCATATTTTTCCTGACATTTGGAAACAATTTTTATAATTTTTATAATTTTTCTCTCCCTTTTTGGTTTTCTCCTGCAATTTACATTTTCGTTTCCCGCCTTTTCCTTCGGGATCTGTTCCCGCCTTGTTCCTGGTCTCTGATTGGTCAATCGCTAATCCGACACATTTGGTATAAATACCGGTGTTCACTCACAGCTTTCTTGCTTGTGTGTTGAGCGTTTCTTCTTTTATGCACTGATGAAGAGGCTCCATTTGTAGCTTCGAAGTAGCTATTTGCGTTAATTTTAATCTGAATTTGCTTTTTCACGTTGTTTTACCTTTGTACTTACATTTTAGTTAATGGTTGCGTTTAAAGTGAAAGGTATTTAAATTTTTAATTACCTTATCTTTATATTTAGTTATTTAAGATTTTATTACTTTTTATTTGAAAATTAAAAATGAAGTTTCTATCATAGTCTTCTATACATATATATTTATATGTGTGTGCGTTCGCTTGCAATCATTTTTCAGGACGTGTTTTTACTAGAGCACTGGAGCTGTCATTTTTTAGGGGTGCTCCGCTCCGACTTTTAAAAAGTTCACCATCCTCGCTCCGTGCTCCGTATACTTTTAATAGATTACTATATTTATGTCTCGATTTTTTTAGCTGATTTTTATATGATAAAAAAATTAAAACATTTTTTAAAGAAAATCGGAGTAGAGGAGCACAACAAATTTCTTTGTCCGCTGAAGTTTCTGCTCACAAACACCTCTCCGCTTCTTGCTCTGCTCCAGATTCCTGTTTATTATTGAAAACAAACCATTAACTAGCACTAGTTCTGAAGGATTTTATAAATCTATGTGATATTAAAATAATAATAATAAACACATAACCATTGAGCACTTTTCACCTTTACGTCAATACACAGTGGGAAGTGATTGATCACGTCGATTCTTATTGTTTTACCATTAGTTATATTAAAATTATCAGACCAAAACATGAATTGGGTAATCAGTTACATTTTGCTGAGTTTAAAATTTACAGCTTCTGATGGACATGTCTTACATAGCGGCAATTTATTTTATCCCACAACTCATTTCATTTACCCGTATAACTTGTCATTTTGTACACAACAGTAATTCATATCTACTACATTTGAGTAACAAAATTAGAAAGTAATTTATTTGCTAAAATAAAATGCTTGGCTGTTATTCAGGCACAACAACAAACGTAATTCATTTATAGAGATCATTAATGTACTATAATTGGGATCTACCCGTTTCCTCTCACCTACCAGCAACTTTTCCTTTTCACATTAAAACCCAAAACAACGATTTTGCGCACTTCATACCTATTCCTCTCTTCCCTAATATCATAGACAGCGTCTTCTTTTCTTAAAATATTTCAGAGAATGTAGGAAATGAGGAACAAATAGTATGATAAGACATGTAGAAGTAAAATATTTTTTGCATCACCGTGTGAGACGAGGACACTGTACAACTAAAACGATATTATATCGTTTACATTTCGTGTACGAGGGATGATCAGAAAAGAAAGGTTACAAGCCGCAGCATTTGAAAACTATACGGTGTGGAGAAATTTTGTTTGTCTCTTCCTAAATATATAGCAGTGCATAAGAAAATGCGTTAACATACCGACAGGCTCAGCGTATGAAATTTGAAATTCTAAATATCAGCTGAATTTTACTGCTTCTGTTGCTCTTAGGTGTATGCCTTGGATCGATATTTATTATAAGAGGTTAGGTTTGTAGTTGATTGAAATTCAAGAGACGAGGACGCTGTACATCTGTGATTCGATTTTACGGGCAAAGAATGTGTCCGAATGTGACAGAGGGAGGCACGTTGGCATGTTGTGTAAAGGTGTTATCCTCCTGCATGACAATGCCAGGCCCCATACTGCTAAAGCAACGCAAGAATTGTTGCAACGATTCAGGTGAGAAATCTCTAGTTACCCCCCCCCCCCCCTACAGCCCAAATTTGGCACCAAATGACTATTTCCTGTTTCCGAGGTTGAAGGGGCACTTATCCAGCACACGGTTCTCTTTCGACAGTGATGTGAAAACATCCGCAGAGACCTGGCTCAATGGACAGGAACTTGATTTCTACCAAGACTGGTTAATTCTGCGTTCTGATAAATGCCTAAATAGACTTGGTGATTATGTCGAAAACTGATATGCATCTTCAATCCTTTTTGTATTTTGTGTCTATTGTTAATAAAGACTTCTTTTTTCGACTTGTAACCTTTTTTTTATCACCCCGCGGTATTGTAAAACAGCGCAATATTTTGTAAGCAACATGTTTTTGGTCTTTGCTTTAAGTAAAAATAATTTAAAATATGTATAAAATTGCATTAAAAGCAAAAAAATCGGTCATCAGTTCAGATACTAATTATCCACCTCAGAAATTGATTAACGATAACGATATGAAAATTATATGTTTATGTTTTTCCAGCCGATTCTGTGCGTGATGTGGTGTGATTTTATGTTTATGAGAGTAATAAATTAGTTTCGTTCTTGACACGCAAGCATAAAAACCTTTTGTAGCATCAAACTAAATAATAAACTTCCTGTAAGAGTTGCTGCAAATGCCGTGTCTTAACTTCATAATTTTTCTTCATGGGCCAGTTTATTTTGTGTTTGCGATTTCGTTTTTACTTTAGTATGAAAACAGTATGTCTTCAGAAAGAAATGGGAGCAGTAAATAAATATAAGAATATGCTTTGCTCAAATAATACTTTATTCATGAAGCCCACAAAGCTTGAAGTTGCTCTATGCATAGAGGAAGAGAGTAAAGGTGGAAACGTAGGCGCAATAAATAAGTAGTACCTAATGAAGATCTGGAATATGAAATCTATGCAATGTGTTTAAAATATCAAACAGGATTAACTTATATTGAATCACTGTTTTAAAAAAAAAAAATGATTCGAAATTTAAAAAAATAAAAATAAAAATTTTTAACTGCATAAAGAAGAAGAAAGTAACAACATAAAAACGATTTTATTATTATTAAATTGCGAGCTGTGCTAATTGTACAACGATGGTTCAATGCAGAAAGTACTACAGAATACGGAAAACTTTTAATTCTTTTCTCAAAGTGATTTTTTCGGCATAAATACACAGTAATCTCGGAAACTCTGTTTTAAAATATATATAAATAACAATAACGCATAGTGTTGTCTTGTAATAGCTTCGTTAATATACTATTTGACTCTGACAAGAAAGGAACCGATGCATAGAAGGATTAAACGATTCCTTTCCTTTTTTAAAAAAATGTGCCTGTGGAAAACAAGCTGGTAAATGACTTACAATGATGCTATTGGCTCCGTGCCAATTTAAGAATGAACTCTCTCAAGGTCATGCGCCATCTTGCCAGAACTACACTGTAAATATATGTTTCTTTTTTACTAACATTGTAAACAACATATTATTTACAGTTTTAATAAAGAATTCCGTATCTCATTAATTTTAAATACAAGCTGCACTTATTTAAACTCATGAATGCGTATTTCAGCGATACATCAATGCGGGGAAATCTGATTTAATGTATATAAATAGTTCCATAGTCTATTTCTAAAACGTGATTAGCCCGTATTTTACACACTCGTAGCAGTACACCATATTACGTGGTTGCTTTTGTGTTCCATTATCTTATTATTTAATATGCACTTTACACTTTTTTTTCATTAGTTTGAAGCACAAAATATGAGCATGAAATATGCGTATAAATTGACATTGTTTATTTTAATATGTTTATTGTAATAATCTTTGGCAAAATATCTACAGAACTTTCTTTATAACGACCACACATTATAAAAACCATTCCAGTATAACGACCAGTGGTAAAAGTCCCAACTTTATCCCTATGAACTTATCCCTTATGTGTAAATTTTGCTTTCGGTATAGCGACCTTTCTGAATCGTCAAATCCAATACAGCGACCGTACCAGGTGTCACGTCAGCTCAGAGGTTCTGCTTCCAGAAATGTGAATGTAATTTTTTCCCCTATATTTTCGACTTTAAAATCTGTTTAATATTTTGTTATAATATTTTGCACTGATAATTTTTTTTTAATTCCAATGATAAAAAATAATTCAGCTGGAATCTTTTAAAAACTACCAATTTTAACGGAAATACTGAATATGCATGATGCATGTACCCTTTTTTGTGGGACGCAGATGGTCGTTATACCGAGCGTCGACTGTATTACTTAAAATAGCAATTATAATATACAAAATCAGTTTACACATGTGAAAGAAGAAATATTTATTTGATACGGCGATTGAAACGAAGATAGTATAAAATATATTAGATAGTATATGGCTCATAGCCAAGGATGTATCGATTTTTATTTTCTAATTAGATCCAATGACAACTCTGCGCAGAATTATGAATCAATAGTTTAATTAAACACATTGAACTCTCTGTCTGAAATAAACACTAGAAACCCGTGTAAAGTTCTTAACTGGATAAACTTATTTAGCTTGCAACACTTGGCATGCTTCTAACACAAAGAGATCTTATTTCATTGGGCTAGGTTGAAATCATGAAACGTGATTACATTTCTAAAGCTGTAGTAATTGTCTAATATTTTATGCACTTTCGCTTCCTTTTATAGATTGCGGATCGATTTTCCTTAAAAGCGTAGGCAAACAAGCAGTCAAAGAAGCTTTCCAATTGGTTTATTGAGCAAACGCAGCCAACATGCACGAAAGTAATTAAAACTGCAACAAATCACTCTGTTTTGAACGAATTTGTTGTCGGATTTAATTAATGACTAAAATTATTTCAACTTGATTTAATATTTCATTTCCTCTAAAATTAGAATCAAGTCTTATTACAAATTTCTATAGCTGTGAAATTTTCCGAGGCTATTGATTTGGAAGAAATTTAATTTGATAAGTGAATGTGTATTCGCTCGAGTGCAATAGTGAAATGTTAATTGATCCGAACAATGAATGAACGTAGGCCATAATAGGTCCCAATTAGTTTTGCCTATGAACTTGAAATAGTGTTAACAGTCTTACAGGCCGTAATTAATATAATTAAAATATTAATGCTCGAAATGAAGTTTAATTAATTTTATACATGTAGTTTGCATTCACGAATATTCTTTAATGTACTCAGTGTAAATTTTCATTTTGTAATCTTACAACAGCTTCGAATTTAATTTAAGATAATTCACTTAGAAATAGGTCCCCCCCCCCCCCCATCTGATTCTTAATGAGGAAAAATCCCGGCGAACCTTTTTTTTTTTTCCAGGTAGTACGGTTAAACTAGACCTGTGCCACTGCTACAACTCTTCGTTTCTTTAAACAGAGTCAGCAAACTCGGACATTAAACAAACCGGTTTTTTTAGAGTTGTATCTAGCATTAGTTAGAGCTGATCCAAAGCTACAGTAAAACCCCGTTATACCGCTCCTCAGTATACCGCGGAATTGGATATACCGCGGTGACTATCATGCCCCCGACGTTTAAATCACCCTTTATGATTGCCATTTAAAGGTGTTTCCTTATTTACCATTGTAAATAAAACCAGCCAGAGCGCACAAATATTCTAGCTCTGATGTACATTTTTCTGTCTTCCAACCTATGACACTATACAGCTTGATTTTCAAATCGGGTGCAATCGCACTGAATTGTTTCTCTTGAATCTGTGGGGAACTGTTCAGCTCTTCACTGTCTTCCATTTGCAGAAGTCCAGTTATGCGGGTGTAACTTCTTTTATAGTGTTATCAACCTTTGTATTCCAAGTTAGATATGATTTAGATTGATGAAAAGTTTCCAGTAATCGGTAAAGCTAAAAATGATGCAACAAAAGCGAGTATTATTTCGTAATATTGTTCCCTCAGATCAGATTTATAACTTCACAACTACCACATAGTAAAAGCTGTACAAATTCAGAAATTTGGAACACTAATTTATAGTAATTTTATGAAGCCAATTCATTATGAGCAGCGAAAGTGAGCTTTCTGTTATGATTTGTAATGCTTATTAGAGGGTTAACTTTTATTTATATCCTTAGAAGAAACGAAAAAATATTTGTGAGACAGATTATGTATTCTTTCAACCAAGTAAGTTTTTCATTCCACTATAAATAACTAAACTTCCAGAATTTTTCCAGGTCCATAGTTTAAAAAAAAACTGATGGGGCCCATTCGGGCACTAATATATGTGAGGCGATACAAGCATCGATACAAGCTCAATGTACAAAATATGTTTAGATAGGTACTTTCTTGAATAGACACACTCTTTTTTATAGTCACATGAGTCGCATTCAATACGTCTTAATATCTTGTTCTTCTAAGCAAGTCAATTACCATTTGTACATTTTCTAATAAGTAATTTTAAGACCTATGTGTATGCCAATATATTATTTCTACATACATGTGTTCATTCACAAATAATTGTTAGTGATTATTAAAAAAAGATAGTAGTCTCAATCTGCCCCTCAGTCTAACCAATGTTGTCTCAATATGCCCTACAGTCCAACCAATGATGTTCCAATGCGCCCCATGAATGACAACATTCAGGCGTTTTGAAGCAATGATGGTTCCTTTTGTTGTTACTACACGCGGAGGTTAATCAAACACTGCTGTTTAACTATTTATTTCTAGTTATAAAAGAGAATATGTATGTGTGAGAGGTGGGTAGGAGATTGCACGCGTGTGAGTGTTCGATCGGCTGATATTCCAATTTCAATTGTTGTTTAATCATAATAAAATTTCCTGACTTCATTGATATTCAATTCACTGGGAAACATATGTCTAGTTTTACCTTGATAAAACTTCCGAAACTTTAATTATTGCTTAAAAACGTGACGAAAGAACAGCACTTCTGGAAGAAACTAATTTCGCATGCAGAGAGATGATGAATAATAACTATAAGTTCCTGTTTCAAAAGAAAACTTAATTAAAACTTTGTAAAAAGCCTCGCCAGAAAGAAGCGTCATGCCTCGGAAATTGCTTTTGAAGGTAATTGTTATTTTAACGTTTTTTTGCGAGTATATGCTGTAACGTTTTATTGTGAGGACAGTTTGTTTTCAAAATAAATGAGTATTTGACTTCATTGACCTTATTTATTTTTAATAATGATTGTAAAAATGTCATATTTAATTAGCAAGACCACAGATCTGAAAAAAAAAAATTATTATATCTTTTAAGAGGAGGAAACTTCTGTACAGATCCATTTAATCTAGTTTCACAATGTGTTTTTAAGGTCTTAGTTTTATTATTCCGTTCCCATATTACGTAATTGATAGACACATATATACTTATAACCTTAAATTATATATATTAATACTAAAATATGCATTATTATTATTAAAATTAGTTAACCCTCCATCACTTATGGGGTAATATAAATACCCTAAAAATATATATGACAATTTTGAAGTAAAAAGGAAATTTATAATAACTTTGTAATTTACGGCGCAAATAAATCAACTTCAACTAATACTTCAACTTATTCTGAATAAATGCACTCCAGAAATACAAGACACATAATTTTATTAAAAAATCACACTTACATTATTTATAAATAATCATTTTTAATGTTATAAACTGGTCTAATAACAAAAGAACTGAATGATTCAATTGAAAGCAATTCATAACACCAGTATTTAACGCAATTTTAATGAACACAAATTTATTTGAAGTCATTTGATCTATATTTGTTTGCTAAATATTGCATATCATACATAAACTAAACTCTGGCATATTGGTGTAAAAAATCAAATGGTGTTGGTTGATGGATGTTCACCAATAACTACTTCAATTATTTTATTTATATGTGTTTTTTTAAATTTCATTTATTTATTTATTTAATCATTTATTTAATTTATTTCTATTTCATTTATTTACTAATTTATTCATTTATTTATTTATGTATTTAATGCTTCGCAGATATTTTGTAGCGCGAATTTGTCGAAAAAACTTTTCAATGCTGATGATTTTCTATCAATGGTGAATAATTTATCCTATTGATGGAGTCTTTTATTTTAAAATAATTCATGAATTATAAAAATCTGCACATTCCCTAGCTCAGTTAAAGGCAAAAAAAGAAAAAGGAAATTTTTAAATAGATATTTGTATAGGCTAATAAATATTCTCAATTATTTGAGCATTGACCCAAGAAATCTACTACTAGGAATCACACAGCGAAAAACAAATGCAGTGTGGAAAAATACCATGAAAACCAAACCATCCTCTTCGAGTTAAAGACCCATTTGGCAACCATAGTAGCAGGAGACATTTACAAGGAATTCCTATCACGTAAATCCATTTTGGAGATTAATGCTCTGTAGCAAGAATCAGGAAGCAGTCACGTGTGTACTTACCATCCCTTCTATTGGTCGGTAGAGACATGCTTTGTGCAAGGATTCAGCAATTAGGGAAGAAGGTTCAACATGCCTGTTAATGGATGCTGCTTGCGGGTGGTCAGGACTGATCATTATTGTCTGCAATATTATTGATGGATAAAGGATGATGTCACATTGTACAATAATGGAAAAACATGATGAAGATGTTTTATAGTTATCGAAACGCATCGATTGATTTTGAAAGCTCGAGACTGCCTTTGTTCGATTTGATTTACTTTTAATTGTTTCTAATAAATAATTTATTAATGTTATAAATAGTTGAATTATTATAACTTAAACTACTTATGGCATTAATTAAAAATTATAAACTAATTGATTTTATAAGAAAAAAGTATAATTTACTTTTTTACCTGTGAAAAATATTGTTCATCATTATTATTTATATTATAAAGGACCTCTACCCCCCCCCCTCAACACTTTTTAAATATTTCTGTACTTTAATTGCATTGTTGTCATAATGTTGTCACAATTCTCCCCTTAATTCTAACTCGTAATAAGATGGGAAGTTGCTTAATTGCACGGATCACGGAACTATTTTGTCGTTCCAGTACAAATTCATCATTAAATAAGTGTGAATGATGTTTATGATTATAACAACATAATGTAGCAAATTAAAATTAATATTTCCAGAATATTATGAAAAATATCAGTTCAAATAAAATAATGCTAACAAATGCTCTTCCAGTAAATTAATTACAAATAATTCCCCCTTAAATTCAACAACTTTTGAATTTTGTTATGAACATAAGCAAACTAGAATAGCTTTTATGCAATGTCATTACAAATTAGCAATTTTTTGCATATTTTTACAAGTTAGCAACTCATCAATTTTTGAAAAAACAAAAATCGATTCTTTAGTATCGTGTTTTATTATGTGTTCTTATTAATAGGTACATACAAAGTACGATTATTTAATACCCTATTCTGCATCTTATGCTGGTTTAGCATATTTGTACAAATATGAAAAATGATGAAAGTTTCAGATCATTAAAAAAATCAGATCTGCAATTTTGCGAAATGCTGCTTTAGTCCAATAAACCTCTGAAATGCCTAGAACAGAAACGTCTTTTTTTTTCTTTTTAAAAAAAAAATATGTATATATATTGTTTTGCTTCATGCTAGTCTTAAAGAAATAAATTTCAGTTTTACTTGACAAAATAAAACTATTATACGTTTTGAAGGCGAAAAGAATAGAATGTTCTTCCAAAAAAATCGGTGTTAAAGAAAAGTGTGGATTAAGAAAAGAAAGAAAATACAGTAACTAATCCTCTTCTAGTTATTACTTTTAACAAACGAAAATAATAAAGAAAAAAATGATAAAGACATGTCCATATCATTTCTTCGCTTTCTTTCTTGCGTGTTCTAAACTTAATTATAAAAAAAAGTAAAGAATAAGCAGCTGTCATACATTTTGGTTCAATAACATAAAGATAAAAAGTAGAGAGTGAATCGATGTTATCATTTCCCAACAGTTTATTTTACGGGATTTCAGTTATTAAATTTATGAAATAACTTTATACTTGAATATCTTTTGTGTGTGTGTGTTTGAAGCAATAAAAAAGTACTTTTCTCGTTTATAAATTCAGTATAAATTTTTCATTCCACCAATCATTAAAACTGCAAAGGAAAGTTTCGGAAAGGTCTGTATGTTCAAGTCACACTTATTGTTTACAAATTCCTCGTTAGCTGTGAAATATAATGAATGCACAAGTTAAAAGTTTTTATACACGAATGATCAAAGAAATGTTAGAGAAATGAAACTACACAGTTAAAAATGACGTTCTTAAAAATCAGAAAATAAACCTTTTTACGTTTTAAAGAAATTGTGACTTACAAACATATAAGCGCAGTTCTCGGGGTTACGTACCGATGCTTACTTAGAAGTTATAGCTACTGAGAGGGCAAGTGTTAACTGCAATAAAAATTATTAAATTATAGAGTAACTTACGTTAATGCAGGGCCATTTTTCAGGATTACTTCTTCAGTACAGTTGCATTTGTATCAAAATTAAAGAAATATTTACCGTGCGAGACATTAGAATGATTCAAGAATGGGAATAGTCTGTTAACCTGATTAGAGCAGGAATATAAGATGAATAATTCGTCGGATTCAAATTGAACGCAGTTAAATAAGAAAACTGAATGGACGAGCAGATAGTTAACGCTCTTCTGGATTGCGCTACGAAAGAATTTAGCACCCACAGTTGGTACGTTTGGAAGCTATATAAATCAACTTTTCCTCCTCCATTCGATGCAATCCTGGTGCAGTGGTTAGATTATTAACATAAAGTCAAGCCAGTCCACGTGCAAACCCCAAGTGAGAACTTCTTTTTTAGTTGGCTCAAAAATGAGATCGTAAACGGATAAAAACTCGACTTTTTAAATTAAATTCATTTTGACTCGGAGTTATTCCGATAACGTGATGCTCTTGAAAATAAGCCATTTTATCCCAAGAACAAGAATTCTGCTTTTACAGTGTATAATATGCACAGAAATATGGGAACGCCCCACTTAACCTGAATATTAAATAAGCAATAAAGATTATTTAAAGGCTCATAACCATCCAATGTCCTGACTAGACTAAATGCAGATCTGAGATCAATATTTTGTGTGCTTTTAGAATATCTTATACGCCACAGTTTACCAAAACGTGTAAAAAGTAATATGAATATAGCTTTTCCAAAGTATCAAGACAATTTTGCCGCAAGTGTGATCAAAATATGGCGTTAATACAGAATCTAGAGCAAACCTTCTTGCAAGAATTGAATTATCTATATTGCTTTGCTTTTCCTCAAAAACTATAAAGCTGCTTGTAAGAGTAATGCTGCACATGTGGTGATGATAGTCCGGTTATCACAACAAATATTTTCTAATATTTATACACTAGTCTCGCTTTTATGTGCTACACATGCGGGGAAAAGCTTAATTAATAAAAATCACTAATTGTACGTCAGCGCAGAACGTGAAAGTAAGTTGTATAGCTGTCATTTAATTTTCTTATGTAATTAGTACCGTAGAATGGGGTGAATAGCAACAGTTTTGAACTTCAAGTTTAAATATCAAAAGTACTATAAGAGATATTGAATTGAGACCTACCTCGGTTTATGGGTCTTCCCGTCCTCTACAAGCCTGCAGCTTCATATTTTCTTTTTATGGCAAGGTAAAATTTAAAAAAATTGAAAACATGCTGTTTCTATACACCCCATCGAGCGGGGTCAATAGAAACAGGCATTGTTTTTCACGTCTGTTTCTATTTCAGAGTTTGTTGGGGCAATAGAAACAGTAAGTATTGTTAAGGGATGGATAGAAACACAAACGAGTGGTAATCAGAGCAAAAAATTTAATTACAATATATCGTAACCGATACCCAAAAACAAAAAGAACAAAAGTGAGAATACAAAGTTTAGTCTAATAAATTATGAAGGCACTTAAGTCATCCTGAAAACAGATTTTGTCTTTCCAGCGAGAAGCAGACTTTGAGGTTTGAACAACTGGCATCAATTTTTTAATTACATCATCCTTGGAGAAAAATGATTCTTCATCAGTCAAGGAAAACATATTACTGCTGAGGGTTTTCTTGCAAAACAGTCCAACATAACCGTCATCTTGAAAGTCAGTGACTTTGGAGACATACATTCTAAATACATTTTTAGTTTTTCCATATACCTTCACGATTACAAAATCGTCAGGTTGGATTAATCTGTCAAGTTCTTTTGAAAGTTCGGCATTTGCAGAAGAATCGGATAATGTGAGATCTGAGTCACTGTCTTGCACAGAATAGTCCGAATCTTCTGGTGATGATTCTGAATCGAGTTTTTTATTTTTCTTTTTCCTGGCACTTACACTTTGTTTTCTGGTACCTGTGGAATTATCATTGTCAGTGCTTGTACCAGCAACAGATGTGCTAGGTCCAGCCTGATCTGGATCCGGTGGAAAATCTGCCACAGAAACACTTTTTCCTGGACCAACATCTACTTTCACTCGCTTTTTTCGAGCTGGAACTGTTTCTGTGTGTCTTAGAGCTGTTAATAGTTCCTTGAAGGAAGCATCAATAGCAGCAACAGGAGATAGTGCTGGTGTTGTGGCTCTTGAGGATTGGGTTGATTCAATAGACAAATCTGAGGAGGGTAGCATCTTTAGTACTTCCTTCCGATTTAGGGGCACAATACCACATTTTCTAAAGCCAGAAATTACATTTTCCGATTTGCATGATTCACACAGTTTCTTTAGCAAACTAGGAAACTTGCTCTTTTGAATGGTAGCTTCATTCTTGCCGGGTCCTTTTTTCCAATCTAGAAGGATTGAACGCCATGCCATTTTGAGAGGGCGAAAGAATGCCACGTCTAATGGTTGAGTGAGGTGCGTGGAGTTTGCTGGTAAAAATATAAAGTGGACATCATTTTCTGCACATTTTTTAATGAGATCAAAGGACAAGTGGCTAGATAAGTTGTCTCCAATCATGTACTTTTTGCCAGGTAAACGTCTAAGATAAGGAAGGGCTATGGTTTCAACATAATCAGAAAAACAAAAGTTGTCGAACCAACCACTTTTGGTCCTATTGTATCTGGACCCATCAGGGCCTCCTTCTCTCCAACTTTCATACAAGTGTAAAGATTTATAGACTACATATGGGGGTAAGAGGTGACCATCACCAGCAGCTGAAAACATGACAGAAATGGAGCATTTGGTTGAGTTCATCACCCTTTCTGGGTACTTACATCCACGCTTAGTTATTACTTTATGTTTTCCAGGATCATCAGAAAGGTTCGTTTCATCATAATTAATAATGTTTGATGAAGGAACGTCTCTGAGCTCTGCTTCTAGTCTGTCAAAGTACTCATTGATCGTTTCTGGGGAGACACCTGCTCTGACCCGTTTAATGTTTTGGCATAACCTTTGTGACAAGTCAGCCTTATGTCTATTCAAAAAAGAATAGACAAAATCACGGCCAGGAAAGTTGTCTTTGAATTTTTTTATGGTTCTACCTTGGCGGTCAAGCGATTCTTTGACCAAAATTCGCAGAGTCCACGAATCAATTGGGTAGCCCCAGTCAGCACAAATAATAAGTCTACTCGCCAAAGTTTTTTCCTCTTCTTCTGTTAAAGCGGTTTGCCCTCCTTTTTTCTTAATTTGATCACCTTTTTTCAAATGTCTGTAGAGGACACTATAATGGATGTCATATTTTGCCGCTGCGTTTCGAAGGCTAAGGCCATTAGTTATGTCTTCAACAGCTGCCTTAATAACCTCTGGATCTTGTACTTTGTTCGGTTTTAATCGTTTGTAACTCCTTGGCATGCTGAAAGAAAACGGTCACATTATAGCTTGTGCCAACTAATATTCCTCAATTGGATAACTATTGGTTGTATATTATATATTTAATTGTCTTTCAGCTGTGACATTGGAAAATAAACACAAAATAAAAACTTTACGATTTGTGGGGTGAATAGAAACAGCAAAATAATGTGTTTCTATTCACCCCACAGATTCAAAATATGGATCATAACCTAAAACAAAAATTGAAACAAAGAAATGGTTTTGTTTACACTATATTAAACAATGTGATATCTTCTACAGGTATACAAGGTATAAAAAATAGTACAATTCAAACATGTGAGGTGATGAGGTATGGTACTTACATGTAAAGTTTGGAAAACGATGAAAATCGGCTGAAACAGAAGTTGCTTTGTCACACCACTGAATCTGAATCTCAGTATTGCCAACCACACAAAATCACATTTCCCTTAAATCTTACCTTATTTCCATCTCATAAAAAAAAAATATCCCTGTCTGCTTTACTTTAACCCCCTATTACATAATGTTGAATTTTTTCAGAAGTTTCGTTTCTATTCACCCCACTGTTGCTATTCAACCCATTTTACGGTATATGAAAATTGTTGGGGAAAGTTGAAATAGTTGGATTTAGTATCGCTATCACCATTTGAAAGAAATTGAAAATTAGTAAAACTACTTTGTTGAAAACACCTAAAGTATAAGTTTTTCTAGTGGAAGCTGAAGGAGTATGAATGCTAATTTAGAAGAAATTTTCAAAAACAAAAACTCTGGGAACGAGTATTTGATGTACTATGTTATCGAACGTTATAATCCTTCCATATCTACGTCATGCATTACGTGTAAGATTGCATGTTTAATTTCCCTGATATGAGTAAAATATCCACCCAGCTGGCAATGTGAAAACCAGTAGAGCATATTTTTACAATAGCTTTTCTTAACCGATGAATCTTTCTGAGTAGAACTCTAAATTATAGAATCATCTAATAGTTTTGGACACAGTAATGAGAAAATGTATGTTGAATTAGTCCAATAAACAAAATAGTACAAGGTGCCTTAGATGAGCATCGCAGTTCCATAGTCTAAGCAGTTTTGCCAGTAACTTTAAGTCTGTATTTAGCATCTTCAGTGCTGAGAATACGTGGATAGTTCTTCTTTGCTTCCTTAAGTCTAAACTTTTTTTTTGTTTTTGTTTGAAAATTTGGATCTTATTTCTAGAAAGATGAAAGAAAGATAAGACTTTAAAATTATATTAATGGACAGCAAAGCCGAACTGGACCTATTTACCTGATTTCTCAAAATGACTCAAAGTCAGCATGATATGGAAAAGTAACAGATTTTCATTACCACAAAATGTAATTTTAGACATTTTAAAAATTAAATTTGTCGCTATGCAAGCTATTTCCTTATTTAAACAAATGGTATTTTCAGTTGTTTGAACCTATATAATGTCCTCGACCTTAAATTACTAAAATATATAAATTTTAGTATAATAATGCAATTCTAATATGGGAAATTGATAAAAATATTTTTCACGCTGCCCATGATATAATTATACGCCTGTAAAAGAAAAATCCAAAGAATATAATGTCATTTACTGTATTAACGTCTTTGCTCGAAATCATCATATATGATTTTAAAGGGCCTGTAGTATTCACTGTAAATTTTCATAATTTTCGAATTCCGACGTTGTTACAGCAACTGAGAGTTGTACTATTTTTGTAACTTAAGGTTCGAAAAGGTTATAATATTACAAAGAATGTACTGGCACTAAATCCATGCGTTTCTGTTGATTCCTAAATATTTCTACAATTCGAAATTTATTCTCATATTTAAAAAAAAATAAATGAGGCTGATTTCTGTTAAAATCATCTTAAAAGACGTTATTTTTTGAGCCCTGAAATAAATCATGCTTAAACTTACAACGTATTTGTTTTCAAATCGTTTCGAAAAATTGCCTCTTTCTCTTCGGAATATTTGATATCTTTGCATTTCTGTAAAAATCTATCCAGAACTACAAAGATGACATTTACTATCGGGTTTCATACCAATAACATAAAAATAACTTAGTCGACCGATTGCCTTTATCATATTACTTAAAAACATTAACTTATTAAACGATCGAACTTCGATTTATTTTTTTACAAAGGCGACTCATCCGTTTCAATACAGAATAAAATATTTCGCACGAAATTTAATTTATTTTTCGAACGAGATTAATTTGAAATGTATTTGTTCAAGAAATTTAAACTGTAAAACTTCTAGAAAAAAATTACAAATCAGAAAAATCATATTTCAATAAAATGCTAAATTACAAATCAGAAAAATCATATTTCAATAAAATGCTACAAGAAATGTATTAAATTTTTCTGCTAACAAAATTTATGACAATTCTGTTAATTGGTTTTTCAATTTTTTTAGAAATTGACGTTTTCTAAGCATATTACTCAAATTTCACAAAACTCATTTATAAAATAAATTCATTCTTATAATACAGATTTCTAATTTCTCAAAGTATAGATGATTCAGAACAAACTTTTCGCTTCTAATAAGAAAAAGCTGTGCATGTGAGATCTCAAAGAAAAAAAAAGAAAGGGAGGAAGAAAAATGTTTATTTTATTTCTTTTTCGGTTGAGAAAGTTTATTCTTAAGTTAATTCTACTTTTGTGAGTGTAAATAAGTAAATAAATAAATAAAATGAACATAATTAATTAATCAATTATTAATTGTAATAGTATATAGCTAAATAAAGATCCCATATTATTTTTATTAAAAAATAAATTTGTCAGAAAAAATATGTCAGGGGAATAATTCTGAAAGCACAAATGTAGCAAATAAACATGTTTTTGACTAGAAAAAAAATAGATTCAATACTTGTAAAACCTTTAAAAATGGTACAAAGATAAAATAGGGCTAATAATTTGTTTTAGGGTGTAGCAGTCTCTTTGTAAATTAATAAATTAGGAAATAAACACATACGTGTACACATATGTGCTACGGTTTATGTGCACGTGGTAAAGCATGTTATTATTATTATTGTAATTACTTTATAAGTACACATTACAGAAGGAATTACTTGTGAAGGTTGGTGATAAAAATATATTTTTTGTAATTCCTAATGTTCAAACTGTTATGAAAAATTAGTCATGGATATAGAAAAATATGATTGGTTTTAAATGAAATATAATTATATTTCAAAAATATGTCTCTAAAACTTCAGTTGCACCTGAATTGTTCATAAAATCTTCCAAAATTGACACTAAGAACAATGTTTATTAATTTTGAAAACAGTTTTGGACACTCAAAATTGTTAAGAACATATTTGGAAAAAAATGCAGACTTTAACAATAATAATAATACGTTTATAGTAATACTTCTGTAAACTTTACTAAGTGTTTTTGCTTATTTTTAACTTCACTCATTCACATTTAAAACATGTAACTTTGTGATATTATTTTGACGAAATTTTTGGAGACAATTCTCTAGAAAATTACATCTCTTATTTTTTACCATTGAAAGCTAGTTGTTATTTATTTAAATCTTCCAATATTTAATATCTCTATCAGAAAATATGTAGGAATGGTTAAATTATACCAGGAGATTTTTCCACTTTAGTTTACTGTTTAGAATTAAGTTACTGCCCTGGTAAATATATACATCTAAATAGGTAGAATAGTTTAATAAAGACAACTTAATAAAAGTAAACATAAATTTAATCTTTCAATTTAAAAAAAGAAAACATTATTTTTTATGACTATGATCCCTTTTACGCAACTAAAATCCTTCAACCATGACAGCTTCCTTTAGAGCAAAGAAAATGAGATTATATCGCGGAATACAAAATCTTTCTTATTTGGGCAATAATTAAGTTTGGGGATGAACTCAACAATCTAAAAGGATAATGAAATTATGGTAACCGAGGCAGTTATTTTCGTCACTTTAATCAGATACATTAAATTTCCGTTAAGTATCCACAGCAGTCTCTGGACTCTAATTCACTCTAATGCTATATTTTCTGAAACACTGCTTTTAAACGAAAATATAGCATTTCTAGAGAAGTGTTTCAAATTTGAGCATCATTAAGCTAATGTGTTGCATAATTTTGTTAAAGCTACTGCTTTCTAAGCTGCAATTTTTGGAATTATATGAGACTAATGAATCTTTGAAAAATTGTTTAAATAATGAGTTTTACTCGAAAATCCTAATTGCAAATCGACAATAAAGTGCGCCATAAGATCATAAATGGTAAAACTGAATTTTGCATTGGTGATAATTGTGATTTTCCAGTATCATTGTTCGTATCATTATAAATTTAACTGTTTTCGCTAACAATGTCAAATTAAAACACTTATTTCAACGTTACCACTCCAGATTACTTTTAGAAAGCTTATTCATTATGAGTTCGTCAAATTTTACAGAATAAGCTAATATTTCATGAAATGAGGTTTCAGTAATAATAATAATAATAAATATGAAGAGGGCTTAAGTGAATAGAAATAACTATGGTTTTAAATGCGCTGCCATTTTTTGTTTACAGTAAAACCCCGTTGTACAGTAAAACCCCGTGTTGTACAGTAAAACCCCGTTAAAACGCGGGTGTCGGAGGACATGTTTGGCGCCCGCGTTATAACATAACAGCGGTGTAGTGAAACTAGACCGCAGATCCATATTACGAAATAATACTCGCTTTTGTTGCATCATTTTTAACTTTATTAATCATTCGTAACTTTTCTTCTATAATATATTTTTTGCTTTTCTTCTTTGCTGCTATATAATTTACTGTAATTGCTGTGCACGATGCCCACATCTCAGTTGCGCAATCAGTCTATCGAGCGATAAGTTATAGACCAACTGTGTTCCGAGAAAAAGGAGGCTTGAAAATATCTTTATGTTATCAATATTGGATCATGAAGAGGTCCTAAGAAAACATTAGATTTGGAAGGGGAGGAATACATTTTGCAAAAAAACAATGTTTTAAATCCTGCACACACACACACACACTCAGACTGGAAAATATATTTACTTTGCAGGAACGCTAAAGAATCTGTAATACAAAGGTATACTTCTGAAAAATGAAAGATAGTTAAGCATTGAACTGAACAGTTCCAGACAGATTGAGCTGCCCCCATGTCAAGAGAAACAAGTCAGAGCCAGTCAGTGAGATTTCACCTCATTTTGAAATCAAGCTATATATAGTGTCCTAGGTTGAAAGACAGAAAAGGTGTACATCAGGTCTATTATTATAGGGCTTTATCTGTTAGCGTATGTGGTGAGGGAATGGCAGCTCTTGGCTAGAATATTTGTGTGTTCCGGCTGGCTTTATTGACAATGGGAAATAAGGATTCACCTTTAAATGACATTGTTAAAGGGTGGTTTAAACGTCGGGGGGACATGACAGTCACCGCGGTATATCCGATTCCGCGGTATACGGAGACGCGGTATAACGGGGTTTAATTGTATACCAATAGCGTGATTGTGATAAAACCATGATCTCATTTTCCGTCCAAAATCATTTTTTTTTTATGGATGCTGTTGCTGTTGTTGCCGTGTCCTCGCGCGTGGCAAGTAAGAATGGGTACGCTGCTCCTGAATCTAACGGGGTCCCTAGTAGGCAAGAGTTCGATTTCTGCCTCTTTGAAAGGTCTCTTAATTTTTTTAATGGATGTTACAAAATGCATTTCGAAAATCTAAGGACATAAAATTCATTAAACATTTTCACATATTTTCAGTTTAAAATACAATTTGACTTTCTTTAAAACAATATTAATGGGTTAATGAGCTTTTTTTTAATAAATTATAGTTCTTCCCTAGCTTCTGATTCTCAAAAAAAAGTTATTGCATTAACTTTTTGCCTTATATTTTGTTTATATGAAAGTGTTTTTATATTATACACTATGCTACTTTGTTTTATTTTGTGCTTTAAAGTAGTTAAATTATGTAGATGTTCACAGAAAATATTTCATTGCAAAAATGCTAATAAGCGTGTTTAGCTTTTAATATCAAATTAGAATTACATCTATCCGTTTCCTAACATTTAGATCAATGTTGGATTTCTTTAGGCTATCATCTTTTTTAAGTCAATTTGCATCCGAAATGAAGCCTTTCATCTTTTTCAACTTTTCATTTTTTTTTTTTTTTTTTGTGGGGGGAAATATTATTGTTTTTCTTTTTCCAAGCATTTCTAGATTTTTTCAGACAAGTGCATTTAAAACTCCAAGAATTTCATATTTCCTATAGGTTGATCAGTATATCAATAATGAAGTCCTGAAAAGTATTGAAGCTTTTGCATGTATAAATAAGGCTTACCCAAGACCCTTTTCACCTAAATACGCTTTTAAGTATTTTATGCATTTAAATGTGAGATAGTCTACTGAAAATAAGAAAACATACGTTTCAGTGAAATAAAATACAATTTACGACATATCCATCAGTATCCAGTACACAACATACTTCCTTGGCCATGTATCTATCACCACCTTAAAAGTTTCCATTAGAATATGGACATTTCTCCAAAATTTAAAATTAAATCCCGCCTTTATTGATCGGATTCAATAAATAAATGTCAGCCGAATAATTCAGTAATTAAACATTGTTTAGTTCCGACGAAGACACAAAATGGGCGATAAAAACAATTATTATTATTTATTTCACTCGACTTAGATACTTCAAACTCATATATGCATGACCGTCAAATGGTATAAAAATTTAAAATGCATGATATACCTTTCCTATTATTATTAGTGAAGGAATTATGTTTGTTAACTTAATTAATATTTTCTTAATTAAAGCGTTATAAAATGAGACTGAGCGAAATTGCTTCCCTCGAGTTTTTTAAATCCGGTTCCGACCCCGGAGACTCTCATGTGTTTGTAAGGTCACGTGTGTTTTCCAAATATGTTTCATCCAAATATTGTACTGCCAAACCTTACTATGCCAAATCTTACTATGGCAGTAAAAAAAATCTTTTTTGTTCTTTTGGGGTGGGCAGGAGAAGGGGGTGCCTAAAGGGAGCATCGTTTAATTTTACTTCAGTAAAGCATTTCTTCTTTAGGAAATAAATTATGAATCTACGATGCAAATCATTTTCCTTTTTAACAAGAGCTCAGAAATTCTAAGTGATATTTATGCCAATGCTATTAATTTTATTGAAACCGACAACTGCTAAAACAAAAATTAAATTAAATAAATCTAATATTGTCCTGACGAAGTAAATAAAAGTAAGGCTCGGATTCGCTATTTTCTACAACTAGCAAAAAGGGCTGTCAATAAGTAACAAATAAGAAAACAGTTCCTTGCGGCTGTGACAACACCGTTGCAATGCGAGACTTTTCCAACAATCCGTTTTTATTAATTAAATGAACATTCATTTACATAAACAACATGAGACGAATTCCAAACGAACAGCATTCTTATTGAAATTGGAATACTCGATGCTGAAAGATAAGGCTACGAGTTGATTAAAGAATGAAAAGATTTAATTGAATTCGGATTACAACAGAAAAGTAAGTATCATTATCTTCAGATACCTTCTCTTTGTGATATTTCCGGGCTTTCATTACATATTGTTTAAATAGGATTTGCTTTAAGTGCAGGACTTAAAGTTTGATTTTAAATTAATCAAAATACACATCCTGATGGTTCAGAATCTCCTTTGCTATGACAATTAAATGCATTATTTCTTAATTAGGGGGATTAGAAAAATGAATTATATTTATAGGGATTTAATTAAAGCTTAACACACAAAACATTCTTTATAATTATAAACTTGGTGTAATGGATGCTATGATAGTTTTGTTAAAACAGCATGCATCCGTATTGTTTGATATAGAAGTTTGTTGTAGAAGTTGTATCCAAGCATTTTTAAATGTAGATAATACATTATCTTATGTAGCTATAATACATTGTTAGCATACGTGCTAACAATAAATAAAACGTTTAATTGTGTTAAATTTTGTTTTGCTCGCACTACTCGTTATTTAAAAAAAAAATTTTGTTGATAAGAAATTAAAACCCTTTACATAAAATTAAGGTTTATTACTCGTTCACCATTACCCTTCACATAGATTATAAATTCGCATTAAAGTGAAAAAAATATAGTAATTCATGAGTTCAGTCAAAATTTAAAACGGACACAACTAGAAAATTTGTTAACTTTTTCTTCGCATAGCTCAAGCCAAATTTAATGAAAATGAAATCACGTCGGAAATATTAAACACATAATATGAACTAAAATGATAATCAAAGCTGAATGATAAACAAGAACAGAACAAAGAGTGAAGTGCTACAGCTATTATTCGTAAAATATTTCGATGATCAAAAACTTTTCAGGATCATTCTTTTAAACAATTTTTCAGGATCTGGAATTGAATTTTTCAGGTCAAAATTGAGGCCCAAAAAACGTATGTATGCTAACGCATGTAGCTTACGCATTTTATCATTTAGACAGGAATTTTATTTATTTTTTAATAATTATTATTATTAGTTACTTTATTTTATTTTTAATTTTGTTTTAATTGAAACAAAAAGTGGGAAGATCTTTCATGCTTTTTGCTTTTTTCCCATCTGAGATGCATATATTTTTTCCAAATTTTAGCCGTTGCGGCTAAATGTATCTTTGAACAACTGCATTTTGTAATGCAACAATCATGAAAATAATTATGTCTCATAACTTAAAATTGGCAGAATTTCGTTCCTAACAAATACTTTTGTTTTTCTAGGTAAGACATATCTTCTCATGTTAAATGAAATGTTGTTCACAAAAAAAGATTTTCTGTTAAAAATGTATTGGTAAGTATACTTTTGGTTTCTTATAAATGTGCGACAAAAATATGCAATTGGCGCACATTACTGCTAATCATCATCTCAATACTTTTAGGATTAGCTGAAAAATAGCAACAGTTCAGGGTACATGATATTAACGGTATTTCCAGAGCGTTTAAGTTTGATCACGCATATAAATATTATACAACGTGTTTTTTCATGAATAAGCTGAGAAATTAGTCCAATTCGCAAAAATAAATGAATGAATGAATAATAATCAATAAATAAAAACAATGGCGGCCAGTTCCACATTTACGCATTTTTCAAACTGTTCAGGAGCCGAGTCAGAATTGTAAATAGCTACGTACAAAAAGTCATTAATTACTTATTCATTAATCGATAGTTGTAAAAATTATGAAAAAGGAATTAACATCTTCAAAATTTAAATATCAATTCTTAAAAAACTCTCCTTTGCATAGCATTTAAAAATTCGTATTTTACCTCAAAGCCCCACTGGAACGGGAAAAGTCGAAAGGGTATTGCAGAAAGTCCTTTGCATGCAGATGGTAAGAAAATGTCTTTCTGAAACTCTTCTCGACTCCAAGAATTACATTAGACAGGCTATAAATTATTGCCTTCTTCTGCCTATTTCCTCAATTCTTTCTCTCTCTTAACTATCTACTGCAACCGATGAGCATCAGGGAAAAGAAGAGAACGAGAAAAAGATACGCAAAGGCATTGCCTACCTTCATTCCTTCGAATTTTTATTCTTCGCCTTTGCTGACGGTACCAGAACGTTCCTAGAATATATACTGGACGACATTAAACCCCATGGAAGGAAAATGGAACCCCAGTCTCAGGAATAAATGAGATTTTATCGAAGCGATGTTGGAAAAAGACTGTTTCGTGGCTCTCCGCTATTTTTTCTTCCCCCACTTTTGTATTTTTTTGTCCCTTTTTTGTATTTTGCCCCTGAAATGATTGGGAATAATAAAAACGAATGGGAGAGACGGAAATGGAACTTTCTATATAACAGTTTGGATTCAGTGAGCTGTGCAGGTTCCTAGAGGGATGGAAAAATAAGTAAAGATAGATTTTTTTTCCTGTGGAAGCGATTATGAAAGCGGAGCTTGGATGCCACTTTGCTCTCAGCACCGCACGCTTGGACAATAGTGTTGATGAAGTGTAAGGATTACAAAATATAACAAATGGGCAGGAGTTTCTGATTTTATGGTATCGTAAATTTTAACTGAAGATTGTGACTGAAATTTTTTATCGAAATTTATTTTGGAGGACATTAGGAAATGATTATTGGCCCAGATTTATTTATGCTATTGCTATATATGTATGCGGACAGAAGAGGCATGGGTTTAATCCGGAAACTAAAATTATGATGTTTTATCGGGCTGAATGTGGGATATATCTCTTATTTACCCTTATACATATTACCCTTAACAAGATATATATATATATATATATATATATATATACTTGTTTATATTATTATAACAACATTGAAGGTGGCGGAATCTTTTATAAAAATTATTTCTTTCACTATTAATTACAACCGTCTCGAACGCTTATGAAATCATGGTTTATCAATTCAAGTACAATCAGTGAATTATGTCTTAATATTCCTAACTAAAATGAACTAGAAATGTCAAATTGATTACTGCATCATCGGGCTGTGGTTTTATTTTTAGTGGTTCTTGAAGAAATACATATAAGAGTAGGAAAAGAATACATTCGCATTCTTTTCCAACTCTCATTTGTATTTCTAAATTTATAATCTAAATATATTTTTTTCACTCTGCAGTAATCAATTTGACATTTCTAGTTCATTTTAGTTAGGAATATTAAGACATAACTCACTGATTGTACTTGAATTGATAAACAATGATTTCATAAGCGTTCGAGACGGTTGTAATTAATAGTGAAAGAAATAATTTTTATAAAAGATTCCGCCACCTTCAATGTTGCTATAATAATATAAACAAGATATATATATATATATATATATATATCTTGTTAAGGGTAATATGTATAAGGGTAAATAAGAGATATATCCCACATTCATCTTGTAATTTTTCATCAACGATGTATTGTCATTGAATTCGATGGACAATGCAACATATAGAGCTTCATGAACGACCAAACTCATGGCGTTTCATAAGAAATAGGTTGAACTCTGAAAATTGTTGCAATGTTAACATGCAATGAAACGTGTGTTCGGCTTTAAAAACGAATCATAAAGCATTTATTATGAATTATATTAATTATAAATAGAAAAATAGAACGTTTTGAAACCCATTTTAAAATTTGAGGCTTCTTATAAATTATAAATTTTCTCCAAATACGTTAATGATATTCACAAACACTGAAAAACTCTAAAATCATAGAAGAAAATAGTTGCAGATAACTTGGAAGTAAAATTAAGATTAAAATGACTTTCTAGTTATTTTTACACACTCTCTGCATCAGTGCTTGTAAATAGCGTCAAATTTAGCAAATCAAACTAATTTTACGTCCGAGTATTGTCACTGAACTGAGTGACAAAGAGATAATAGGCGAGAAAAGTAGCTTTGTTTCGTACATTGCTCCATTTGCAGAAGTGAAGAATACAGTCCTCACAAATCCGAAATACTTATTGTGTGTCTAACAAGGCCGTATCCAGAGGGGGGGGCACGCCCCCTCCCCCTGAAATCCCGAAATGTCCTGCAATGTAGCATATATTCCTCCCAGAAACTTTCCTCAACATAAGTGTTTCAAAGTTGGGGGAAAAACATTTCTGGCTACGGGCCTTGGTGTCTAATAATATTGGATTTGTTAACACGTTCGCTTGCAATCGCTTTACGTATAAACCTTTAAATTATGCAATACCAGAACCTAACGTACTATGAGGATTGAAGCAGATTGAAACAGAGGAACAGACTTTCTCTCAAAGAATGCATGTTGGGTTACTGAAGACATTACTTCACATCATCCTCCATCCTCTAGTGCACTGGTGTAGTCGAGGTGGGACGCAGGGGAACGGCGTCCCCCTGCCTTTTTATTTTAACACAAACGTCCCCCCACTTATTTTGAATTTTAACATAGGCTTACCCCCGCTTTTTGATATATTCGTATATGTAAGCGTCCCCCCCCCCTTTTTCCCAGGACTACACCACTGCTCTAGTGCTCGCTGCTGGCCACTTAGATATAAATCATTAGGCAGCAAACACACCTGAAACGCCCAATGAAGAGAAACGCAATTGAAGAAGCGCTGCTTTTTTCGCGCAAGGCTTGTGGCTGACTAAAACTCAGACATCACTTCTAACAACGCTGTAAGCTCTCACATGTGATTGGCACTGTGGCAAAGGATTGACATATCGCTCTGGCGCGGAGTCGGCAGCGAACGTGTTACTGTGTGCTGTGTTTTCGCAAGAGTAATCGTTAAAGAGTTTAAGACCGGCTTCTTCATTGAAGATTGGCATTTTTTAAGAGATGTTCTGTGCTTTTTCTCAAAAATAATTGCTCCTTCTTTCATTGTTTTTGTGTGTAAACATCAAAGAAACTTCTCATTTAAGGATGAGAGTAACAAAAAATTTCTAAAGCTGAAAACTAGAGTTATGGGGGTGTGACCATTTTAAAGACAATTCTGTGACTTTTATGAACTAAACGTATTTAAAAAAAGCGTTTTCGAATGCTACGTCAGTTGCGTTTTTAAACAATACCTGCCTTCAAAGTGACTGTAAATTAGCCTGCCATGAGTCAAAACTTGGCATGGTGTGTTTAACAACTGAAAAAAAAGAGCAGCGTCACTTTTTTTTCCAATGACTTTTTCTGTCTTAGTGTTGTCTATATTTATCATACTGAATAAAAATACATTTGTGCCAACCCTTTAGCGCCAGTTATTCATCGCGATACATAAGTAATTTAAAGAAGAATATAAAAAAGGACATAAACTTTGACAGAAAATAAAATGTCACAATGTTATTCCGATTCTGAAGGCTCAGAGTAGATTAGTATAGTGAAAAAACTTTTAGGAAGACACGGATTGAGAACTAAATATCATTGGCTGAAAGCATTTTACATATTGGATTTTTAAATATGTTTATTGGTAGTATCTTTAGCATAAGTGTAATAACATATTTACACGAAAACGATAAAAAATGAACTTTACTACAACGTCAAATTTTTTTCTCACTGTCTCATACCCAATAAATATCGAAACATTGCTGATTTTTGTATCGGAATAGGTATACTCCATGATGTCATATTATTTATACATTTTTCAAATTTTCAGTTATTACTCATCGATCAGCATTAGGTTACTTTAGCTCTATATAGAGCGTTATAGATTAACTAGTTCCAGCTCAAATTAGCTGCGAGATTTATTTATTTATTTATTTATTTGAATTTAATTAAATAAAATGAAAAACATGTAAAGAATTTAACCTTTTTTCATATATAATATTTATGGGTAATAGCAAATGAAAATCTGTTAGAACACTGGATAAGAAGGATATGTCATACATTTAAGATAAATAAACGAACTATTTTTCCTCCATCACATTCTTAGAATGTAACCTTGTAATTTACAAATATACTTTATAATATATAATATATAATTATATTTAATTATACTTTTTTAATATTCAGTATTTCATTTTTAGTGCTGATTACACCCAAGTATTATGCTTATCAGTTCATTTGTTTATTTAAAAAGCAATAGTTTGTTACTAATACTTTCGCGGGATATTTTTATGAGTTCAAGCATGCATTATGATCATATTTAAATGTTACGCTTTAATGAAATTTGTTACTTTTGTTTGTGTGAGTTATTTAGTTTAAGTTTATTAGCAGGCACTTATCATATTTAATTTTTTAAAAAGCGAACAACTACCATTTCTATATACGACAACGAATATTAAGACTTCGAAATTCGTTGAGCATGACGTTTACATGCTCCATGTACATCGCAATTTATTTGCGACATTTAAAGGAACTGATTTTTTCCCCTCTTTCTGCCATGGTTTTGCAGTCATCTAATAACATCAATAGAATAATCAAAAAAATCAGGTAGTTCTTTTACATTTTCGCGAAAAAATTACTGTGAGCATTTATTGCAATCATTTTAATTACTTATTTCATTAACTAATAAGTACCGTTTGGCAACCAATAGGGTTTTTCCTTTTTTCAATAGCTCGTATTAATTCAATCAATTAAATTTAATCATCTTTACTGCGAAATAATAACGATAATAATAATAAATATTAAAAAAACTTAAGAATTTTTGAGTTAATGGTAAAATTATACAAATAAATATGTATTTAATTAAATAGAATGACGGAACATAATTGATTTTTTTAGGAAAAGTAAGGAAAAATACAATTTTATAATTTAAATTTTTATAATTTAATAAAAAAACTCAAACATTTTCTTCGCTTTAATTTAATTTGTAATCAAAAAAATATTTTTGAATTAATTGCTTATTAAAAACAAAACTTTTCATAATATAAAATATTCTGTAAGTGGCATTTTTATTGAACTTGTACACAGAATATTTATGAGATTGAAATGAATTTTAAAAATGCATTTTAAATAAACAACAAAGAGAGATTTATTGGAAAACTAATTATCATAATTAATTGAATCGAAAATTAATTATTTAAAACTCTTGATAAAAAAAAGAACTGGTATGAAGAAACATTTTTATCCTATAAAAAGTCGCTGAACCAGAAAATAGTGAGAAGACGGCTATCAAATAAAAACTTGTTTCTCATCTCTGAAAATAAATCTTTTACTAATATTTTTCTGCACAAACTATCCTTTATGAGACGAGCAAAATAGCAAACAAACAAAGGAAGATCAGTGGATATAGCATTCGGCCTTGGTTTAGGTTTTGTATATAAGTCTAACATAATATATTTTCAGAAAAATACTTCTCACAAAATAAGTAAAGAAAAGACTGCAACAGCCTGAGATAGCATACTCTAGCGAAACAGAAAAAATGGATATGCACAGCTGGAAAGTGCAACTTTTACACTTTTTTAACAGAAATAGAAACACAGTGTATTGGGTGTTCAGTTTTTTAAACATAGATTTCTGACGGCGGGCATAACGGCATTTCTTTTGGAAGTATTTTTCTTCTTCTTAGCTTTCTTTTTCTTTCTAGCTAGTGAGGCTTAAAAGTGCTTTTTCCTTTAATAAACAACAAAGTAGAATACTACCATAGCACATTTTTAATTTCAGTAGTTATCGAATGTGTTGTGAGATTATTTTTATGAAGTTATGAAAAACGTGCAATTTATAAATATAAAAAAATAAAATAAGAAACAAAATTAACGAAAAATATTTTATATCCTTATGAAAATGGGTGGGACCAATATTGGCTGTATAAATTGAACAATTACAAATCAATGTTTTTAATAATATGACTTTTCTTGAAAATCATCATTTAATTGAAAGCGCTGCACTGTAAAAAAAAAAAAAAAATCCCGTAAAATTTACGGTTTAAAACCAGCAGCTGGGTTGGTTGTGGAAAACCGTAAAAGTTCCTTCATCGTAACGGTTTTTCACCGTTAAGTTATCCCCGTACGGTAAAAAAAACCCTCGCGACTACGGATATCGTAACTTTCACGTTTTTCCACAATCAACCCAGTTTCTGGTTTTAAACCGTAAATTTTACGGGATTTTTTTTTTTACAGTGTGCTGATGGCCCAGTGGCTAAGTGGCAGCCTTCCGTGTTACCATGCCCCAGGTCCGGGGCTCAATTCCCGGGATGGGCAGGGTCGACTCGGCCTTTCATCCCTTCAGTGGGATCAATATAATAAGGACCGAGCTCGCTTGGGAACTAAACACTGGGGGTTCCGCGTCAGGCCGACCACTTGACCGGAACATCTACTTATGTACCCAAGTGCACTCAGTATCTAAAGTTCGGAGGGGCACAGTAGGCAGGCCCCCAATGGGCTGTCTCACCTCTGAGTTTAGTTTTTTACGGTATTTAAGTTTTTCTTCAAATAAGAGAACTTAGATATGATTGGGGGTTTTTCAAAAACAACAAACAGGAATTTTACAACTTTCTCTCTTTGCTCCTGCATCTCACTCAAGTATGATTCTGAAAACTCACCCAAAGTGCTTTTCCAAATTTAATTAGTAAAAACCTTCGTGAAAGTTCTTCAGAAATTCAGCTTGCGTCACAAACACAAGAAGAACGCATAAATCCTTCTTACAGCTATAAATTAGGGCATTAGTGTTGATTAAACGATACCTAAAAGCAAGGAAAATGGAAGTAATTAAAAAGACTTTAAGCAATAAATTTGTGATGCGATATATAATTAAGGACATTTTTCCTTTCAAACCAATTAGCCGCTTCCTTCTGTACATTTGTCAGAAAACTTAATGGAGGACATTATTTAAAAGCAAAGTGAACAAGGACGCTAAACAGCGTAGAAAGTTAATTTCAAAGAATTCGAAGTCTTCTTTTAGCTTTGTTTTATTACAATCACTATTTTTCAATTTGCCCTCATTTAACTAAAAAGCAATTTTGTGTTCTTAATGTTTTTATAAATATTAATAGCACTTAATGTCCTTAAAAAATAAATTTGCATGAAAGTGCGTTTATCATATCAATGCAGTATATCCATCTATGGCATTCAATTGTTTAACTCATTAAATATTTTATAGTTTAAAGAATACAGATAATTGTTATGCATATTTAATTACATAATATTTAAATAGCATACACTATTTAAATATCAATATGATGTATACTGCTTTCTCATTTTCTTATGTGTACTCGATGTAGCAAGCAATTACATACACCCAAAAAATAATTATTGCTGATTTTTTTTCCATTGAAAAATGCATTGAATGTCACCCCTATACAAGTGCCTGTAATTCTTATTACTATTTGCTTTTTAATCGGTAGCTTTTAAATTTTAAATTTTTAGCACAAGGTCGCCGTTTTTATTTTTAAAAATATATAAATAATAAAATTAAAAATAAGAAGAAAATAATTGTTTGAGTCTTTAATTTATCGCACAAAGGTAATCATTTCATGAGGGGAACAAATGAAGGTTTTATGAATCATGGGCAAACAACGGAATTCTTTTTTACTACACATGTGCAAAAAATAAGTCTTATATTGCATAAATTCATACGAAGTATATGCGAACTTGTAAAAACAATCCAGTTGAATATAACTCACCCAGATAATGATTAATAGCTATTTTTTTTTTTTTTTTTTGCAGTAAAAAAAGAATTTCTTGTAACACCTAAACACATGCCTGCAATTCTTATTCCTATTTCCTTTTTCACGTAGTTCTGTAGTTTTTAGTTTATAGCACAAAGATAGTATTTAAAACAATAAAAAAAATGAATATTTGGTAAAGTATGAGCATTTAAAATATTATATTTTTTTACTGCCCATGTAGGAAAGGTAGAAACTTTTATTTTTCATAATGGAAACTTATATAAAGAGTGCCAGTGAATTTAGTATAATTTTAGAATGATATCGACGATGCAGAGAATTGTATTTTAATGATTCTCAGAAAGGGGATAAGTAATACAATATAGTTCGTCAACAATTAATTGTTGTCATATCACATAGCATAGCAAAACTGAATTAGTGCGAGCAAGCGTGACTGATTTGCAAATAAATATGTCAAACATATCTAGCGAAGAAAATAATTTAAATGCAATGCATAGTTATGCATGGTTCATATATGAAAAGAATTCCACTTTATTTATTTATGTTTTTCTTCTGGGAGGAATAATTTGAACATTCTTTATTAGCTGCATTCTGTACCCAGAAATAGATATTATTTTCGAAAAATTGGCGTGAATGAAAAATACCCGTAAAATTCTTCATCCGCTCTTATTTTTTTAAAAGATGGTTTCCAGTAACTTCATTTAAACATGCAAGCTCATGCTAGACGAGAAAACAATCGCTGTAAAAAGCTCTCTTAATTATGCGTTTTTTGTAATGGAAAAATTAATAATACTAAGGAAGTGAAGCTTAATTAAATTTCCAAGATTTGTGCTAGGAATTTGATTCTCAATAAACAACTCAATGATTTTTCCTTCCTAATATTAAAACGAAAAAATATTACTGTAAAAAGCTTAAAATATTTCGCATGAAAAACACATTGAAGCTAAAGATAAAAATATTTTCCTTCATCTTTAATGAAAATATAGTTCAAAGATAATAACAAACCTAATTAAACCAGCCTTAATTTAAATATTGCTTCAAATCGATATCATAATTAAAAAGTGGAAAAAACGGATAAGGGATTAAGTTTTATATTTCGTTTCGCCTGCTTTTACTTTTTATGAAGCTCTTTTTTTCCGAATTAATTTTCATAGCTATGTATATGTATATATTTAACTTTTTCAACGGATATTTTGTAACTAACAGAAAATTAAACCGTTGAAAAACAAATTTAAAATTCAACGAAAGATTAAATATCAATTTATTTTAAGCTTAATCATTTTTCAGTACTAATAAAACGTGATAGAATTTCAGGGAAAACTTTAATAAGTTTCTCACAAAGGGTGATATGCTCTGAAGAAATAGTAAATAATTATTTTTATAATTGTAATGAATGATTAATTAATTTTTATTTTCATATTTTGATACAGGTACATTTGTTTCGCTTCAAAATAGGAATACACCACGCTATGGTAGATTGGGTACAGTTTAAATTTCGTTTACCTGTTTTCTTTGCTAATGCGCTATTCTTTCTAGAAACTCTCTGTTGCTAGTCTTTGTCGCAGAAGTTAAATCCGTGCATTCCAGTTCTTTTGAAAGATTTAAGATGAAAAAAAAAAGATGGAATTACCATGTTTGGTGTAATTGCATTAGAAAACATACCGTTCATTCCAGAGTTTTGCGTTTTTTTAGTTTTAACAAATGTATTCAAAATATGTTTTCTCATTTTAAAACATAAAATGTACGCCTAAGTAATAATCTTCCAATTCAGTCCTTTATTTATATAGTATTTATTGAAATCATTCATTTACTTTTTAGTAAACATCTTCGAAAGATTACGTAGCTGTTATTAAGATATTTTACAGTAAATAAAAGAAGAAAAACATTTTTAGTTGATGGAACAAAATATTCATCAACCAAGAATATGCTCATAAAGTTAACTAACACAGTGCAAGCTCACGTGTGACATTCAAGTCTGTTATTTCGAATTATCCTTGGAACAAATAAATATAGGTTTCGCTTAAGTGAACCATGTATAAACGTATACTCATCATTCTTACGAAAAATTATGTTATCTTAACAGATCCGTAATTATATTTTATATCTTACAAAGTCAACTATTCAAATTGTTTCAAGTCATTTTTGATAGGTACATAAGCATCAGCATCAGAAGGAATTCCAGTTTTGGCATATTGGAAGACTTTGATATTCAAAATGGTCGCTGCTATTGACATGACTTCGAAGGCCGAAAATGGCTTATACAGAGTTCACTATTCTAAATTTGCAAGTCATTTTTGATACCTAAGCACCAGCATCAGAAGAAATTCTAGCTTGGGCATGTTGGAAGATTTTGTCATTCAAAATGGCTGTTGTTATTAACGTGACCTTGAAGGCGATAGATGGGTTCTACAGAATACCACGATATCTTGTCTACCCAATCCATGATTAAATCCCTGCCTGCCATGGTTGGTTCTTGTACAAAAGCATACGTAAACTAACCTCATTGGAATCATAGATTTCCTGAAGTTCAGGTATTTTTATTTATTTGTGTAAAATCTTTTTATCTCAGATAGGAACATGTCGTTTTAGTTATTATTTATGCAATACCCGCCCTTAATGCCAAAAAATGAATATAAAAAAGATTTGTGTACTGTGTCCGAAATTGCTATATTTCCCTTCACACAAAATATTTCTTTTCACGAACTTAATATCTCGTTTCAAAAACCAAATTTGTAAAGTACTTTAAAATTTTCGACTTTGAGATGGAATAATATTTTCACTTAAGAAGAAAATTCTAGTAACTGCAGAAACACTCAACGTACTTGAAAAAACTTTCTTTTTACAATATTTGATAATTCACTCTTTCCTAAGCATTCTATTCGTTTATACCCATTCCTTTGTATCGCATATGTAATAAGCCTTTAAAAGATACCCAGGAGACGTAAAGAATAAAAGAAGTATAGATAAAGAAAATCCCCCTTCTTAACCGTAAAGAGCAGTTACAATTCAATTCATTCCCTTAGGCATACAATGCTTCAGAGATAGTTGGATGCTTTTGCAATCGGGCTCATCCCAAAAAGCAGTCATTTGTATTTATTTTATGTACTCGCACGCACCCAGAACTTAAAAATAAAGAGGAAGAGAGAATAAAAGTATAAAAGTATCGCGAAAAGAAAACTGATGTAAATAAATAAAGGCTGGATCGGTTTCCGAAATTCTCTCACGTTTCAGCGAGTCCTGAAATATTTTTCTTTAGTATTATAAAATTGTTACGTGTTGAAGAAATAAAAGAAAAGAGGTGGGAAAAATAAAGTTAAGCTCATTAAATTATTTTCTTTAACTAGCACCGATAGTTTGAAAGCTATTTTTCTTTTCATATTAGATAGTATAAATTGCTTATGGAATAAATTTTAAAATCCCTCTTTTTTTTCCAGAACGAATAATGTTACTGCTGGAGTCATAAAGCTTAAGTTAATTTAAAAGTTTTCGTTTCGTTAAATTGTGTCAAAATTTCATTAAATATTTTGCTCTTCTTACAGATTTAAGGAGAAAAATTGCATTCAAATGGAAGGGAAGAAGTAAATGAAAGAAGCATATGTAGAATAAAAACGAAAACAAATTATATATTATGAAAAGGGAGATAATTTTAAATTATTTTAATTCATAAAAATATTTCAGAAGAAAAGAAACGGGAGGGGGGGGGGGACTAGTTAACAAGCCTCAGAAGTACTTTGGGCAGGCCAATAATATTTCTTGTTTACCTTAGAGTTTCTAATCGAATCATTACAAATAAAGATTAATCATCTTACGTTTATAAGTTGAATTTTTTTTTCTGTTGTTACATATTAATAAGTTGTAATTGTAGTTTTCGGAAATAATTTAAGAACTGAACACTCCATTAAAAAGACGTATCTAAGATGGATGTTTTAGTTAAAACCAAGTCATTACTTTTTTTCCAAAACAAAATAATTTATACTTCAAACATGCAATTATAAATACGTCCTATCAAAAGTCCCTTTTCAACTTTTCCTCAAGTCGTTGTCAGTCTCCAGAATACCTATTTTATTTCCTTCCTCTCTGCAAGCTTTGAAACATCATCTGCCAAAGGTCCTACAATTATGTAAGACATTTTTCATCATGAGCTACAAACTCAAAAGTTTCCTTGGTTCCATGCCTTAAACACGTAGAAAGAATATTCGTGTACTAATTTATTTTGTAAAAATTACATTAATTCTTCCTGCTGTATTATTTACCAGCTTTGAAAATGAAAACGTCATGAACTATTTAAATTTACTAAAATTGTATCAGACATATTTTTCAACAAGAATTATACGGACTCGGAAAATTTACTTCGTTCCCGAACTACGTAAAAAATATTCAATTAAAAATCACATTTTTAGAATATATTATTGTCTCTACTTGCATTTTTTTATTGTTTACAGGCATTTAAAAGGACAGCATCACAACAGGGCAAAATAGTTCGTCTATGGTAACTTGAGGTTCTTTTATTTATTTTTAGGGAGTTCAATGAAAAGGGAAAAGTCAATGATGAGTTGAGTAGGGCTAATGACGCATTACCACGGTGAAGGTAGCTCAACTAATTCATCGTCAATAAAGATTTCATTGAAATCTCTAAGAGACATAAGCACACGAGTTCAGACCTTAAGTTACCCTAGTTAAACTGCAGAATTCAACTTTTTTAAAATTGAATTAGACACATAATTCTCCAAAATCACATAAACTCCAAAATCAAACATTTACTTAGTTTTGTATCCTGAACTGCGTAAACAATATTCATTTATTCATTATTTATAGCTTGTTACCTGTAATGTGTTGTAAGATGAAAACTCTTTATAATTGTACTCATAATCAACTAGTATACGTATATTGTACAAAAGTTATGAGTTGTTATAATGTACATCGGAAGAATATGGTAGTTGCTTGCCAAGAAAAAATTGCAGTGTTTAAAAAGTTTTAAGACGCTTTTTAGCCTACTTTCCCGTAAAAGTAAAAAAAAATAATAATAAAGCATGAAAGAAGGCTTAATGTATCGTGAAAATATCGTTAAAAATCAAGAAAAGTCAAAAATAAGTGAAGTAATTAAATAAAGATTGAAAAATAAAAAATTTGAAAGTAGGGTATTGAGATGGGGAAAAAGTGTGTCTGTCGGTCTGTCGGTCTGTCTGTCTGTCGGTCTGTCTGTCTGTCGGTCTGTCGGTCTGTCTGTCTGTCGGTCTGTCCCCCCCTAATAACTTTTGAACGAATTGTCCGATTGGAAAAATTCTTTTTGCATTCGAAAGATCTCGGCGAGGACATCTCATTTCTATATTTTACTTTTTGATTTGAACAATTTTTTGTTCAATTTTGAACAGTTCAAAAAGTTTTAACATTAGCGCCTATGGGCGAAAATGAAGCAAATTATATAAACTCTGGGCACAAGAGCCAAGTTCCTATTGAAAGCTTATTGAAAGGAGTTCTCGGCGTGAAATATTGATTTGAACAGTTTTTGTTCATTTTTGAACAGTTCAAAAAATTAACACAGAGCTTACGGGGAAATTTCAACCCTATATAAATCCTGATCTAACGGACCGATTTGCTTGGAACAAACTTTATCGGAAAGCTCTTATAACGTAGAACATGTAGAAATAGAAAGTTTATCCAGAACTTACGAGCCTATTTTGCTATGAAATTTTTTGATCGGGATTTTCAAGGATATTTCTCAGTGACTCAATGAGTGAAATAATGAATGAATGAATAAATGAAAGAGTGAAAGACTAAATCAATGAATAAATGAATGAGGAAAAGAATGAATGAATAAATTATTGAATAAATGAAAATATAAATAAATGAGTGAATAAATACATGAATGCGTAAATGAATGAATAAACACTTGAATGAGGTTACGAATGAATGAATAAATGCATGGCTGAATAAATGAAAGAATGAATGAGTGAGTGAATGAATATGTATTATCCGTTGAAAAAGGTATATTTTCAATAATTAGAACTAAAGATAAATAAGAAAGAGAGAGAAAGAGATAGCTAGATTATAAATTTGAATTTGGTGTATACGGGAAAGTAGGCTCGTATAGTTCTAGACGGAACTTCTTGTTTGCTCTTGGGATCGTTTACTATTGATCATATATAGTATTGTACTAGACGTAAGCAACTCTTTTCCTTTCTCTAAATTATCACGATGATTTTCAATTTATTACATCGATCAAGAGTATTACTTGCGAACAAATACGACAATAATGTTTGAAGTGGGCAAGACAAATGCAAGACAAATTACTCAACTTAAATTGTGATATCAATACCGTCTATTAACAACATTCATTGAATAATATTTAAAATTTTAAGTATTGCTGTTTCAGTATTTTTATTTAAAATACTGCATTTATACATTTAAAATACATTTTGAAATTTTTAGGCATTATCTTTATTAATAGTATGTTCATTTGATAAACCAAATTAGTAAAATTAGATTATACGTTTCTTCAAATGCAGTTACACTATTATTTCGTTATTTTCCTGATTAAAAAAATCCCTTATGAAGCAAACTTTAAGAAAATAAGAATGGACAGTAGTAATACAAAATGTTTTTCTCTGTAATTAATGATTAAAAAAAACCTACAGTTGATGAGTGTAATTACAACGTTTGATTCCCTGAAAAAGAAACTTAAATGAAGAAATTACTATTTAAGGTATAAAATATCACTTTACATTTGATGGTACAATTGTTGTACTTTATTAGTTGAGTTATTTTTGAACTTTTTCTTTGGACAATGTATTGAAAGCAAAAGAACATGTTCTTTACTGTTTGACTGTTTCACGGATAGTTGTAAAACTGACGCTCCTTTAAGGAGTTTTTCTACTCAGACAAAAAAAAAAAAGACAATGAACACGTATAAGCGAAGAATTTATAAAAATGTTTTCTGAAGCTTGACTGTAAAGTGAGAAAAAAGGACAGATTGGTTGTTCTGTGCGATTTTTTTTTTTTTTTGCTCAATTGTCTACAGTGGTTGAAGTAAATTGGCAACAATATAGTATTTCCTTAGCATTATGAACTGCTATTTCGACTAATATCTGCTGTAAGAGGAATTTATCATGCAACATATTTTCTCAAGAAAGTGCTTGAAAAACATTTATAGCAACACGTACCGTGGGCGTATCTTGTTTAAAAGTTAGTGATTGCGGCAAGAAAAGGAATGAAATTTAAATTATCGTATAGTGCCGTCCTTGCGTCAATATTCAGTATGTTTGGAAATATTTAAAGGCACAGCTTCGAGTTTGGGTTGCTGCATGGCTTTTTCTCAATGTTACGGGTTGTGTCCTCTCTGTTTTCTTTTCAAATTACTTAGTTCTTTTGATTTAATAGTTTTGTGTTTTTCCAATTCTCTCAGTCAACATTTTGGCAATTAAGGATGTGGTCCAAGTTAACATTTTCTATCAAGCAGTTACATCCACCTTATTCTTTAAATCTTGTGTTTTCTTGCCTTTATCTGCGCCACTTATCTATCAAAGCATCAACTTGTAGAAGCTGTAATTTATGTAACTCTAGGTCTGTCGTTTAGCCATTTAATCTACAGAAACGAGAGAGACGGAAAAGGAGACAATAAAGAAAATAAGTTTGAGTAGTGGAATACAAAACCAAAATTTTCACTTTCATGGCCTTACATACAAATTTCCAGAACGGGTTAATGTAAAGTTTTTACTATCAGTCATTATTTATGCGTGCATAAGTGATAAATGTGTCGCCTGTCTATCAGAACTGCGTTGAAAACGTAACTGACATTGCAAGAATTTTTTTCTTTCCAGTTTTGAGTCTGTATTAAAAGTATTATTTTCGTAATTATTTTTGTAGCATAACAGACTGTTAGCTACTTCTTTCATTGCTGTTTCCTGCGGTTTTTGAAACTTCAGTCTTGCAAAAAGGCATCTTTAAATAATACAATGCATTGTAATAAATAGCCAAAAGGAACTTAATCCTTGCCCTGAACTAATCGTTTTTAAACTGCTTTTCCCTGGTTTTTCTTGGTAACGATAAACACATTCTTTTAGTCGGTTTACTTGTTTACTTCATGCTTTTTTCCCCCTCCGTCTGAGTAATAACATCATGTTATTTTGAGATCCCCTTTCCCATTTTTTTACCAGCGCATGCTATGACTTTAACCGCACTTTTTCTTTATACGCTCTAAGCTACAATTAGGAGAAACAATATGCTATCATCAGCATCGGGAAGAAAAAAAACAATATTCTAGAGTTTTTGGGATAAATCCCGTGGCGTAAAAATCTAACCGCAAAAGTTTGACACCCTGAAGCTATTCTTTTCTAGCTCCTTTTTATACTTTCCTTTAAAAAAGAAGCGAGAGTTTCAGAAAATAATCATTTATTATTTGACATACTACTCTTAGGAAATGAAATGTATAATAGATTAATGCGGTATTATTTATGTACCTTCGTCTCATTTCAAATCAAAGTGTTCTCGCAACAGTTTACTTTCAATATTGCAAACAGTTGACATTTAATACTTTTGACACCAAACAAAGCTTTTATGAGGCAAATGGAAGAATACTATGTACACTACTGCCTGTAAAAATAGATCATTTTAGGATCAGTTGGTATTTTTTGCATGCAAACTACGAAAGTAACTTCAACAAAAATTTCGTGTCTTTTTAATGTTTCAACATTTAAACTCTTTATACTATAGTATTCTTTTATTTTCAAATATAATATAGTTCCAATAATCGCTCGACTGAGCGAAACATATCGACGGCAACAAATGCAAAATTGCAAAACTGTTCCAACAATGTTACAACAGAATGAAAAATTAGACTTCCGGGGAAAATAGCGAGCCAGGTTTGTATTTGTTTTAAAACTAGGGATGATTTGTTTCGCATTTCGAAAATAGAAAACATTTCCATTTTACTAGTAACTTATTTTTATCCTTACAGATTTGATGTCACAAATTGATGAAAGGAATTTGATGAAAGGAAAATGTAAAAGCCTTGAAATTCACGGCAATATGTAACGTGAAAATATTTCTTAAACTGCATATGCGTTCCATTTAGATTTTCCCATAATTCAAAACGAAGCAGCTCATGTATGACATTTAAAATTTAGGTACCACAAACTTCGTGCCATAGGGATAAAGTAACATAAAACGCACAGTTACGTAACTGGTCTTGGAGATGAAAAACTAATTTTGTACGGTACATATTTTTCAGTTTTAATAAGTATTTAGATTTATTTTGATTTTTCTACCTTTTTTCCCCATACACAAATTCTGGACTCTAACAATGCTCTACCTTTTTTTTTCTCTGCAGGAGGAAAATCCGCGTAGTTATACTGTTTACAAAAAATTCCAAAATTTAACCTTTAAGATTTGACGATTTCAAACATTTATTTGTTCTTCACTTTTTCTTCGCTAACTTTGTTTGAACAGTATGTGACACTAAGTACAAAATTTCTGTTGTCAATATTTGACCAAACCGATTGGTTTAAGAAAACAAACTAATATGAAGAAGAAGCTCAGAGAAAAAGTATATTTGACATTTATATCAGCCGCACTTTTTAAAACTGCTATTTTCTCCTCTCAAGTTTAAAATTTTTCTTCACATCTAACTTCTTCATATTCGGACATAAGTGTCAAAGTTCGTGGCTGAAGAAAAAATAAACATCTATAAAATTCCATATATCTGCCTCTTGAGTTGGAGTTACATACATATTTCATTTTGGCGCGTTCAATTGTATCATTCCCGCGTTTTGAGACAATGAAAAAGGGAAAGTATTTTAGACTGTGAGACTGTATTTGTATGTGACTGAAAAAAGGAATTCTTGCATATATTTTGCGATAAAAGTTGACGTGCCTGATAAAGATGAATCATAAAGTTTCCTAGTGGCTCCATTTATGTAAGCAATCTCCAACATATATTTTGTGGCAAATCTATTTTGTATTTCCTAACTTAAGAATTCATCACATATACATACTATATAGCTCACGAGCCACAATAGCGGCACACTAAAATTGAAAAAAAGAAGAAAAAAAGCAGCATTGAGGAAAATTAATGCTTCAAGTTCTACACTCCGTTTAGTAGATTTAGGTAACAGCAACTATGATACTTCAAAGAGGTATGACATGTTGTACTTACTGGCTGATTTTTGTGATCGAAATTAATTGTGTCATTAAAGTTTAAAATTATTTTTCCCGAATTCGAATATTTAAAGATGTGCCACCTGCCTCGTACGCCAGGTTCACAGGATCAAACCTAGCCGAAGTCGGTGGATTTTCAAGATGCTGAAAATCGTCTGCGCGCAAGTCGTATGGTTATGTGGCATGTTAAAGATCCCTTGAGAAACTGTTTGGCTTGAATACTCTCGTCTAAATTAAACTACTAGAGCAGTTTTGCATCATTTAGAGCTCATGTGCCGCCTTCTGGAGGGAAACAAGAGGTAATGGCATCCGCCGACGGTGGTGCGACTTGAAAGAATGGATGCCGGTTTCCGGGGAAAGCACTAGGTCTGTAAAGTTTAGTGACCATGCGCAACCCCATTGGAAAGAAAAAAATGCTTACATCAAGTTTTATGCCACTATGCAACATTTCAGTAAGCTATCTTTTTGTCAGTAGTGTGGCAAGAAAGAGCAGTGGCGAAGGAAATTGGGTGGTCTTGAAGCTCAAAAACATCCTAACAATAAAAATTAAAGTTATTCTTTTGCGTCTAAAATTTGTTTTTCTTCTTCTAAGTAATTTTATGTACGTACGTATGACTGTCTATGTAAAATTAAAATAGTTCTGATTGCTTTTATTTAGTTTCAAGCATCAACTTTCACTATTCTTGAGTTTAGGCAACCCCCTTGAGAAAATTCTTGCTACGTCACTAAAAAAGAGCATTTATTTTGAATACTGAATCAATAAATTAATAAGCTTTTAAAAATATTTAAGACGTGCCGCTTTTGTCGCTGGTGAGCGCTGTGTTCCCCATGTGTAAAATGGTTCTAAAACAACAATAGGAGAAAATGGGGTTTCTCTCTATGCTTGTAAAGTATTTTATGCGTTTTTCTCCCGAGTATTTTCATCTTACAAAATTATGAATGACATTTCGCGCATAATTTATGACAATCTTAGCAGTTGTAAAAAAAAAAAAAAAAAAAAATCGTTTCATTCTTTAGTGAGGATTTCAGTAAAAGTACAAACAAGAATCACTGGAAACTTCTAAATATACTTGGAAAGAAGTCCTCTTAAACTTGAACTAATAATAAGTAAACAAATAACTGGAACTGGAACTTAATAAACAATTTCAAACCTTTGGCTTACGTTAACGAGATGTGTGTTGTATAAATTTCCTTATTCAAATACAAATTAAATATACATTACAAGTATAAATAAAAATCTTTTAATTTAAGAAGTAAATCCTGTTACTTCCTCGGTGTAGAGAAATCCTTGTGGAGTTTTAAAGGGATTCTAACCAGAGATTGCCCATATTAGCACATTGAATGGTAAACAAGCAGTTATTTCAAAAGTTATTAGGGGGTAGGGGGCAGACACATATATTCTCCATCTCAAAATCCTACTTTCATTTCTTTATTTTTCAATGTTTATCTAAATACTTAACTTATTTTCGACTCTTTCTTATTCGATATTTTTACGATACATTACGCCTTCTTTCTTTCTTTTTTTAATTTTTACGGAAAAGCAGGCTAAAAAAGACGAAAACTTCACAGTAGGGAAAAGTTTGAACTAATGTTTAATTATTAGCTACCTAAAATAGCTGTATAAAAAGCTTTCTCAACAGGTCTACAAGACGTTCCATTCATTGGAGAAATATAGTTTCAGTAAACTATTAAATTATTAGAATAAAATGTGATATTTCTAAGGCATTTTATTTCGCTTGTATATATATATATATATATACATAATTGATTTCAATTACACTTATTATTTGATTACATTATAAACATAACTTCATCATCATCTTTTGTTCAGATAAACTACCGAAATCTGCAAGTATGCCAGTATGTAAAGGTCGTTATTGTCTTCTTTTCTCATTTAATATTTCTATGATTAAAACATACATATTTGTTCACTTTTATTTATTTCAGACATTAACGCAAGATAAATATTTTTAATTATCAACGGTATTTTAAGTTTCAATAAGTAATTTCAAGTCAACTCGCATTGGTAGGACTAAAGTTATCGCGAAGCTTTAATCTTCGCTGTAACGACTCATTAATTAGGATTTTACGTTTGAGCGGTTCAAATCTAAAGAGATCGACCGTTAAGCTCATGTTTGGTATCTTCGCATGATAAGTGGTACATTTTGTCCCAGGACTTTAATTTTCCATTCTTTCGGTCTTTTGAGAGAATAATTTATGATGGGATACAATAATAGAATAGAATGATAAATGTTTCTAATGTAGAAATATATCACTGATGTGACAGTTAATATTTTTCCAGTGAAGATTTTTCCTTATTATTGGTTATGATATCGTTTGTCATCGATTAAAAATCTGGGTTACTGCACAGACTTGTAAAAACACATCTTTTACTTGTTAAATAGAACGGAACAGCTTGTACTAGTTCTACTAAATTAAAACTGCGCTTACTGAATGATCGTAATTTATTTTTGTATACTTAAACGACAATTGCATCTAGCACGATTTTGAAACTGCCTGCTTTAAATAATAAAATTGTAAATACTTCAAAAAAAAAAAAAAAATGAAACCACCTGCATTGTATAGGAAACATTTATTACAAACAAGAGCATATATGAGGCATTTAGAAGTAAAGAAGTGTTAGTGAAAAAAGGAAATTTGGAGATAGTTTGTACAAATGTTAAGAAAAACATTATTCCGCTTTGTGGATATTTATGCTAGTGTTGGACTCAACAAGTATAGGTGAAAATTTGCGGGCGTCACTTCTGCACGGTCACTTTTTAGCATATTCTACTGTTAATCGTTTACTTTTCTTTTTTTTCTTCTCCCGCCGTTCAGAAAGTATTTTTCTTTTTTTTTTTTTTTTTGCTATTATTTTTTTTTCTTCATGGAAACATGGCAATATTGAACATATGCTTTGCCGAAAATTTCATCGAATTGAACATATGCTTTGTCGAATTTCAACTTTCCATCTTTCAGCATCCTGTGTATATTTAAATCATTTTAAATGTTCGAAATAAGTTTAGCATGTGCTAATACAAATCTTCATATTTCTTGTTTTATTTCAATAAATAATTTATTTTCTAAACAATTTTAGAGTTACTTTTCAATTTTTATTGATAATTTTAAAAAGTGGCGACTAACGAAACTGAGTCTACCGGCCACTGGCTACTAACCAAATTTCCCAGTTTTTCCCTATATCAACAGGGCTGCTGTCCAACGGGACTGATTTGGTGGCCGCAGTGTGACGCTTCAGGTTCTCCTACCGCTTTTAGTTTTGGTGAAATTTTTTCGTTGTGGTAAAGGTTCTGTATTCTTCAAAGAATTTTTGAGTACTAATTTAGAGGAAAAAGTTGTCACGTCAAGAAAGCAGCAATCCGCCAAATCCTACAACCCAGCGAACCTAGAACGCCAAAGTGCCCACTACCTGCTGACCCACCAACCTGAACTTATTATATTTCAGTACTTAAAACCTTTTAAATCTCATTGCATCATATGATTGGCATTTAGGTAAAAGTTACGAAGTCTTTGCATTCCTTTCTCGTCCTTATATTTTTTTCTTTATTCCGTTGTTTATCTTAAAATTTTATTATTTTTTGGGGCAGAGGCTATTTTAATATTTAAAATTACTATTGATAAACTTATGAATAATGTTGATTTACATATAACCCCGGTAGCAGAAATCGCGCAGCACGGCAGCGAAGCGCTGCAGATTTTTCTTGAAACTTGGTGGTAAATTAGCCACCTTACAAAAACTTAAATAATAATAATAATAATGCGAACGGAAAAAAAGTTTTTTGGTTTTTAAATCATTATATTTTTCCCCTCCAGGATAAATAATCACCCTTTTCTTCTAATTGAATTATATTTTAAAATGCATAGTTTGCTATTTTTTATGATTGTAAATATGGTTCCACATTATTTGGTGCCGCAGATAAATTTTGACTTCAGAAAATTGTGCTACAGATTGATACAGAATATTCTGCTATTGGGCATACAACTAATATTCAACGTAAAACAATAGCATAAAAAACAAATTTAAGAAACCTTTTGACTGTCATGAGTCCTTCAGTCAAAAGTAACAAGTTTCCACTCAAGTACTGAGGTCGAATTAATACCGTGAACTTTACACAAGATATTTTTTAATGTTTTATTTCAGCGATTTGCAAAACTCTGATTACGTTGAAATGTCTAATTATTTACAGTAGTTCTAAAAATATGTCGATAATAGTGCAAGCATATTCAATTACGCAAAGCCTATTTCTTCAAATGTAGACACATCAACCTCTTCAGGCTTATTATTAAAATTTTTAACAGCATATTTCCGCATAAAACTATGTATTGGCTGAGCTTGACATTTATTAAAATATTTCAGAACTAAAATTAAATATTAATTTTTCAAAGAGGTTTTATTAATTTTTAAATGTTTTTAACGCAATTTCAAGATACAAATCATAATTGGATGGTGAATTTAAAAGAGACAGAAAAACTAAAGAATTCTCAACATAATAGTAAAATATGCAAATTATGAACTTTTTAAGTGTGAATTTGGTATTTCTTATTTTCTTACGCCTATTAGAAAAATTAAAAAAAAAAATAGAAAGAAACAAATATATGAGTAATTTTCATTTTTTTTTTTTTTATCATGGCGAAGTTTCAGTTTATATAACTAATTTTTGTTAATTCATTTATTTTAAGATCGCCTTCTAGCTAAACTCTTAATAATATGTTCCTCGCGTACTCTATTTTATTTTTAGAATGCATCGAAATATAGCTAGGAAGGAGAAAGGAAAAAAAAATCACTTTTACTTTTTCTTACTCACTGGCATCTTCAAGAGAAATGAAAGGGATTAGTGATTCCGGGCTAAAACTCAATCCGATTCAATTGCTATATAATCCCTAAAAATTTATTTGCAGCGAGGGAGGAAACTTCAAATCGATGCGAGTCTCCCCTTCTGTAGATAAACAGGCAGCTGGGCCACGGATAATCGATTGAGTGTCGATCAATTAAAACCCAAGGTTTCCTTCAAATGACTTAGATGCTTCTAACATTTCTTTCTTGCTACAGTTCTTTCCTTTTCTTTTACTTGAAGAAAGGAGGATCTTCTAAGGAAAGGGATGGCCCGGTGCTTAAAACTTCTAATCGATTGTTCTTGGAAAGTATGTCCTCTACCTCATGACCCCGATTCACAAAAGACGATTCAGGATGCTTCTATGCAATTCCATTCGGAAAAGAAAGATTAAAGATTTGCACAGATTAATGCATTTAGTCAAGATGTTTAAATTCGATGTAAAGTTAAGACAACAATCAAAAATAAATATGTTTATTGTAATTTTCATGAGAACGGCTGTTGCATTCTAATTACCTAGAACTATACTTCTTGAACTTACCCACTCTTTTTACAAAAAAAAATATTCAATGCATTGACTTTGATTTCATTTCACACACCCGCAATATAAGTACTGTCAACTATCAAAATTTTATTTGTTTCCAAATTTTTTTTTTTAAAATAATTATTCGGTATCAATTTATTTATTTATTTTATTATTATTATTATAATTTATTTATTTATTTTCTTATTTTTTGCATCATTAATTTGATTCTACCTTTTGCCGCGTTTTGCATAAGGGTCTTTTTTACTGATTTTAACTTCATTAATGAACGAAAAATAAACATGGCAGTAAAACTTTATGGCAGTAGGAGTCTGTAGTGAAGGATATTTTTACCTGTAATATTTATATTACTTATCATTAGGTTTGCAAGTTTGTCGCGGAGAAAAGAGCCCGAATTTCGCGGGATATTCGCGGAATGTTCGAGAGAACACAAATACAATAAAATATAGGATATCTGCAATTAAAGTTATGCTTCATCCTCAAGCATAGGAATATCGTTAAAAATGGAAGAATTATCAACTTCGTTGAAAACAGTTAAATTTTTATATGGAATAGGATAAAAAAAATTATGTAGTCTGCTTGCTTTAAAAAAGTTTAAGGCTGCATGGTGAAATCTATGTTTGTTGGTAATGCTTTCAAAAATGTAATTTTAAATTTTTTCTAGGCACAAGTTAAGAACCTTTTTTGACTTAGGATGTTCACATATTTTATATTTGCTTTCTAAAATGTTTGAAAATGTCTGACATTTCTCGGGTCAATAACAAACCCTCTGACTGGGTATCCCGCGATTTCCACGGTCAGTGAAGATGTAGCAAAATTTGCGAAACCTGCGGTTTTTGCGAGGTTGGATTTTTTAGTAGAGTATTTTACTAGCAACTTTTTCCGTTCATGGAGGGGAAAAAAGCAGCAAGGAAAAAAGCGAATTTAGCGCAAAGTTGCGAGTTTTATTTTAATTTTGCTGTCCATGGAAATCGCGGTACAGCATCCAGAGAATTTAAAAAAATAATAAATAAAAAAATTTGTCTCGCGTTTTAGAAAAAAGCTTTAAAAATCGCGAAAATCATCGCGGGAATTCGAGGCGTGACACATTTGCAACCCTACTTATCCCTTAGCAACCCTACATCTCCCTTCAACAAACACATTTACGCGTTTTTCAAGTCAGATCGACTCTTGTAATCATCCTTTTCTGCTAAATTGTTTTGTATCTTGTTTTAAGACATACATTTACTGACAGGAAATCTGAACAATAGGGAGTAAAGAAAAACATAATACCCTTGCAAATGCAGAAGACTTAAAGTCTCAGGATACAGAAATTTATAAAAATGACATCTATATTTGTATTACGTTACAAATAGACGTCTGTGCATGACACTAAGCGTTTCTTGTAACCCTGCTTTGTGTCCAATATTCCCTCCTTTCCGCCTTTTATCTTCTTCACTTCCTGACAACTGGTGGGAAATATACAAGACCTAAATCTTACACATTGCTTAGATTTTCTTTTCATTCTCTTGTCTGACATCTTATGCGACAGGCAAAGGCTCTGGAGAGTTTTCATTAATTACATTTCTCCCACTGAGACAGAAAAAGTGGATTTTTTTCTTTGCACTTACCAGTTAACAACATGAAGCTTTTGGCATGTACGCATTTTAAAGTGGTGTCAGAAGTGCTTGAGAATATTGTTCCAGGAAATATTAAGTGTTTTGAAAATCTTCCTCACTGGCGGTAATTTTGTGTTTATTTTATGCTTTTTTCATACTATTTTGAAGTTTTGTGCTTTTTGAAGACTTGATGAAACTGATATTTTAGAAAAGGTGCAAAATGTTATGCAATATATATACATCTATATATATATATATCTATAAGATAAAGTTCCCTAAAGCTGACACCCTCAAATAAAAAAACATTTTAAGTATTACCAATTTAAAGAGATTGAAGAAGTGATATCATTCAAAAAAAAAAAAAAGGGAAAAGAAAATCTCATTTTAAATTATTTGAGGGAATTGGTAATACTTTAAATGTATTTTTATTTGAGGGTGTCAGCTTGAGGAACTGTTTTTGGGTTTCAGCTTTAGGGCACTTGACTTTATATATAGATAAATAGATAGATAGATATATAGACGGATAGATACATAGATAGATAGGTAGACAAATAGATACATAGCAATATTACAACTACAAAGCATGACGTAAGTTATGGTTTGGGCATAAAATTTGGTATGTTATCAAAACTATAATAATTAACTGCATGTAAATTCGTCACACGTTATTCTTTTAAAAAAATATGTTTTTTTAGCTGTATTTTTATCTTTTATTTTCGATGCAGTTGTACTACTAATTACGTTCCACTACATTTACTTTTCTCAGACATGTTTTAAAATGATCTCATTAGTCCTACACTTTATTCTAAAATGTACATGTTTTATTTTATGGTCCAATTATGGAGAGCAGAACATCAAATAGAGATTCGTCTAAATACAAATTTATTTGTTTAGGTACACTGTAAAAAGTTTTGGTGTGACACAACACCAAAAGTGGAGGCAACACTTCAAAACCAAAAAGGGTGTACGAAAACACCAGGCTATTTTTGGTGTACTGAAACACCAAAGATTATTCTTGGAGTTCTCAAACACCAAGGATAATTCTCAGTACACCAAAAATAATTGTAGTGTTTTCGTACACCACTTTTGGTTTTGAAGTGTTGCCTCCACTTTTGGCGCTGTGTCACACCAAAACTTTTTATAGTGTAAGTAAAAAAAATGTTGGTAAATCTACCAACACAATTTTTTTTTACTCATATTTGATAAATTGAAATAGCAATAATATTCAAATAATTCACAACAAGTTTCAATTTTGAAAAAGTGATTCGTTCTTGATCAATTTTCTGAAAACGTACAAAAGACAAAATATAATTTGAATACTACAAAAATAAGAAACTGATAAAGTAGGTCAAGTGGATTTTTTTCTTTAACGGCAACATGGCCAGCTTCTGGTTAAGTGGTTACATTTTACTGAAAATACCCATTTGAATGAGTGGGCTGTATACTTCAAGGACAAAAATTGGTGTATTTATTTGATTTTCATTAACTCCAGCAACCGTACCAGAACAAGTGTTATGTTATAAAATAAAATTATCAATGCACATGAAAAAATATTTTTTTTGCTGAATATATAATATTAGAAAGCCCGGCGGTCATATGAAATGACCGCTGTTCTAGATATTATAAATACTAATACAAACAAATGTTCACCTTCCCCCTGACCCGCTCAATTTGCGCTCAGTTCTAAACCGTTTCAAAAACAGATGATTGCTTTTGCAAACAAATGTTCCCCTTCCCCCTGACATGCTCCCCATCCTTGTGCATTTATATGCACAAAGATAGGTGTGATTAAACGCATTTTATTACAAAATCAGTTCTTAAGACTTAGTACCTCCGAGAGGTTCTTAACTGAAATCAATAACTAATGCAATTAAAATAATTTTTAAAAAATCTAAATAAAGCTTCAGCAGTGTACCGTTGCAACTCAAAGACTTCGAATTATTAGTAAAAAAGTAAACAAGAATAAAATAAAAGCAGCTGTATCATTATCGTCTGCGTGGTTTTAGGCTGCTTTGTTCAAACAAAATAAAAATAGAAAGAACATTTCTCAAACAGTTGGGGAATTGCACAGTATATAAACAATTCCTCACGAGAATGCAAATTCTATTTTACTTAGCAACATTTTATACAAAACGTGCATTACGGCAATTGTAATGTTCTTCTACAAGTAAAAATGCCAAGTATTACATAGTAAAGAAAGCTTTTATTCTTCAGTAATAAAAAGCGAAAAAACTGATACTTTTTCTGAATGTATTTTATCAGAAGCTAAGAACATTGTTGACAAAACATTTAGAAAATAAATATTTTCTATGTAATTTAGAATTAGGATTTAACACTAATAACTATACAATTTAAAATAATTAAGGATGCATATACTTATTGAACACTAAAGCTGATTGAAAAATAAAATAACGAATTGTAATGGAGACAAATTCTGAGTAGGCTTAATGTATCATGGAATGCGTAACATATAAATTGAATTTAACAAAATACTTAAATACAAACGATATACACATGAAGTTACAATTATCCTGCGTTAACTTAACTGTCTTTATTTCACAATTAAAAACAAACATACCTTGAATAAAACCGAACTTCGTTTCGGTAGCAACCATTGCAGGGACTTTAACAAAATGGCAAAGCAAACAGAATGAAATGTTTGTTTATAATTAATCTATCGTTACCACCGCAAGTTTTGAAACGTACCCCAAAGTTGGTGTTTTCACAAGTGAAAATAATTAACCGCGTCAATGTGATGTAAAAATTCACCAGTATTGGAGTTTTAGTGCAAACTACAACATTTAAAGTGTTTATGAACCCTTGATTTGGTGTTAGCTTGAAATAAAGTGTTTGTTCACACAGTTTTTAAGGTATTTTAACACCAAATTTGGAGCTACTTTACTCCACACTTTTTACAGTGTAGTAATAAGAACATTTCACCGTTGAGCTTCAAAACAAACCTTCGTATTTCTTTCTAATTCTTTTTTAAGGTTTTACTCATTGTAATCAATCATATAGTAATTCTATCTCTCTCTCTCTCTCTCTCTCTCTCTTTGGCAATTAAATAATGATGAATGAAACGTACGTAGTTTGTACGTTTTATTTCTATTTTATTTGTTTTGATGACTCAAAGTCACTTAAAATGACAACATTCTCTGCTTTTGAAATAAAAACTTTAACCTTTTATATCTGCTCTAACAGACATTATTTTGAAGCATCCCAAATCTTTCAAAAATATTTTTACAGCACTCTTTGAAGTTTAAAATTACGGAGACTAATTTCAATGCTAGTTTTAGCGATTCGTTTCTAAAAAGTATGTGTAAAATTCACCGACGCCTTTCTAACAAATATTCCATTCGACGTTACTTTTTCCTTCACAGGATAGTTCCACCAAAATTACCTGCGCGTTAGCCGTGGAGTTCATCAAAATTTCAACAATCACCCTGATTTATGCGTTGTTTCTTCCAACACACACAGGATTACCGAAGCCTTATCTTCCTGGACCATAAATGAATAAAAAGGTGTAACGCGGGCCATAATCAGTTTCATCAACCAAGTACAGGATTCTGCACTGAATCTTGTTTCTGCACCAAATTACGCAGTTCGCTGTGGCAAATACTTTCAACGCGATAGCAGTTTGTTTTGGTTCCTTGCAAATTCGCTCATTACAGTTTCAGCTATAATAGCGCGCCAAAAACCAACGCTCATTATCGGTCACGGTTCCCAGAATTCCATCCAACGGATTGTTATACGATAAGGGGCTTTGGGAAATTATGTTAGGAAAATGTGACAGGAATAATTTAACTGGAATGCGCCCATCAATATGTTTACCGCGGTACATTTTCCCTAACTTGTATCACGTCGTTTGAGCTAAAAGAGGGGGAAAGTATAATGTACTGCAAAGAGTTGCCGGATTTTAAAGATTACTGTTTGAAGGTTCAGGCGTGAAATGGCCAGCTGTTCACAATTTCATTTTGTGGGTAGCTATTTTGTTCCGCTAAACTGGAGCTTGTTATTTTCTTAAACGGATTTATTATTATTATTTTTTTCTTCTCCCGATTTCGAGTTCAACACTTATACAAATCATTCTGATATTTTGCTAAATTCCTTTCAGTAAATGAATTATAAAGACTGATATTTCCACTTTACATTTAATTATTTCCTCCTTGATTGAATTTATAATTGGAGCAGAGTTAAAGGTGTACATTACTCTCGAAGGTTTTAAAATGTTTTTATGTTCGGGCCAATTCCGCCATGTTTAAATCTTAGATTAGGTATATTTTCCCGTTATAATTTCTGAACATAAATATTTTACGATGGAAATTATTATAGCATGTCTAAAAGTCATATCAATATTTAACTTAAATTCAGATGAACTGTTCACAAAATGTGCAGATTATACTCGATTAAGCCAGAAGATTACAGTCAAAACTTTACTTATTTCAAATTTCTTTCTTACTTGTTTCAATAGACCAGTACACATATCACTCACACTTTTTTGTATGATATATTACAACAAATAAACAAATTTCACAAAAGGAAATGTGTTTACTTTCATTGATATATCATACTAAAAAGAGTGAGCATTTATCGATTTGAAATATATCTGACATTTCCTTTGTTTTGATTTTTTGAATGATTTCTGTAAAAATATTCGTAAAAATTTTATTTGTATTCAAAAATTCGTTGGTAATTCAGTCATTGCCTGGCACAATAAATGAAATTCGGCCAAGAACTTTAAGGATTCTGAAAATTTAAGTTTCCATTTCGGAATGTGCGTGAACATTGTATAGATTTTAACATTGCGTGAACATTATATCGAACATATTAAGGAAGGTTCATTGCTGTGTTAAGGATATTTCATTTTGAAATATTCTTATTTATCCAAAAAAGTTCGAAATCAACATCCCATAAGAAAGTATAAGATTGCCTCATTTGAGGAAGTATGTTTGGTGTTGGATTTAAAGCTTATTTGGTAAAACTAAAGAATATTTTTCGGTTGGTATGTGATACAGTCCATGATAATATCCATGATAATATTGATATAAATCCATTACGACATATTTCGTTAAAATACAGAAATATTATGTTGCACATAATTTCTTGTCATTTACGTTACACAAATTTTCTGCTTAAACATACAAGGCAAAATTCATTCTAGTAAATAAAGTCATTCAATGTCATTTTTCCCTTGTCATGTTTGTCCTTTTCTTTGATGGAAGAGCTGAAGATGTAGTTTTTTATATTTTTTCTTTTTAGGATAAAATTATGTGGGTTGACTCGTAACTCCGCGAGATGACAAGAAAAAAAAAAAAACTATATCAAAACTGTTATAGTCGTTATGTGGAACATTAGCTTTGAAGATGTGAATATTTCATACTTGGAATCAAAAGAGGACTAAGGGGGATCATTCCAAAATTATTCTCGTTCATTTTTACCCTTGAAAAAAGCTTTATTTTTATCCTTTCATTTCACGAAGATAGTTCATTTCTAATGAAAAGAATTACAAAGCTAAGCACGTTAAATTCTTGGTCTATCACACCATTTTGTTGGGTAAATTCTGGGGGAATTCTGGGAAAAAATCAGTTTGCTGAAAACTTAACAAGTCTACTTTTTCTTAACGAGCATCGATTTCGCAACGACGATTTTCTCGTATACTCTTTCACTTGGTTTAGGCTCTAAATGATTTCAATTATAAATTTTGAAACGGCTGAAACTACTTTCGAGTAACAAAATTCCTTCTCCCCCATCCCTCTTTTTTCACTATCTTTTTTTTTCTTATGAAAATAAAATTATTGGGTTGAAATGAAAACAGTATCAGGATTATTCTCTCCAACTGCTAGGCAAAATTGTACAGTAAACTCCAAATATTGGTGTTTTTAATAAAACTCATTTCTACGCAAAGATAGTTTTTTTTTAAACAATACTCTGCAAATGCAGTTATTTTCCCAATTGACCAGGACCTTCAAAACACGTGACAGCAATTTTTGTTATAATTTTGTGCCTTAAAAGTTATTATTTATCTTTCTTTTATTGGCACGGTAGTTTGAGCAATTGATATTTTCTGACAGTATTCTTTGAGATAAAGCATCTAATTTGGGCATGGCTGTTATAAGCGGAAAGTAAACAAAAATACAATGTAAGGAAACTCGTTAAGCGATTGTTTATATCTATAGTTGAGTGCTTATCTGCAAAAATAATTCTAGTTGCAAAAATAATTGTAGAAGCAGACTGGGTTAATTAATAACACCGGATATTCTTTTGAATGTTGGCCATTGCAATAATAAAAAATCCAAGCATAATTTTTCCCCCTCGATTCAGTATTGTCATACACTTTCATACAAACTTTAAGAGTCTGGGATCTATAATATATTCATCTGTTCTAAAACACTGGAAAGAAAACATATTATCATTTATTTTTATAGAGCAAGAATAAGGCTTTGCTTTCTTGAAACAAGATAAGAATAAATTTAGTACGGCATAACTTTTTTATATGAATAATTGGTTTCTTAAGCAATTCCTTTTCTTACAAGGATCATTATGTATAGAGGAAATAACTTCATCTTTTATATAAAAGACTTCAGAACTATGCTCATTAATTACGTTTTAATTCTTGTTTACCCCCACTCCTTCTTGAGCATAATAATGTAAAATTTCATAAGAGCAAAAAATATGTAAATAAAGTAAACTTCAAGATATATTTTCGAAATGAGGTTATGCTGTTCTTATTTGTTTATTTACATATAAAAGCAAAATATTTTTTTTTTTTTTTTAGTCATTTGATTAATTAATGGCTGCGCATAAAAAATGAGCTTTTATTTTCTGCTTTCCTCAGAAAAAAATGTGTCATGAGTTATTATTATTATTATTTAGTGTCACAATAAAAATCATTAATTTGTATTCAAACTCGTGTATATGTGTATGACACATATAATTTGGTATTGTTTCTTTTAAATGAAAAGAGCCTTAAGCTAATTATAATTTGAGCCTATCTTACACGCGTACATTTTTGAAAAAGTTACGTTTTTATCTGATCAAAAATTTGTTTTCTAAAGTGTAGAAATAAATAAATAATTTCAACGTTTATTTATTGACAATATTTGAGCATAAGATAATCGGATTCGATAAAGTTGTTATATGGGCGTGTTTTAGCGACACAAGGAACATCTTTTTCAATGCAAATATAATAGAAATAATAATAATACATAAATAAATAGATAAGCTTTCGACGCCTAACAGAAATCGACGTGATGCTGAGGAACATTGTAGGGAGTTCAGCCATTACAAGTTTATCTTACTTACAATGTAGCATTAATTATTTCATTAATGAAAGGAATAATTTTGCGAAATGTGAAATTCCAGTATATACTGTCAGCCCCGATTAATCGGGTAACGGATAAAGGAATACCCCGCTTATAAGAATAAAACCTTTCGGAACCGAATATTTCTCCATAGACGCAATGTTAAAGATCCCCGTTTAATCGAATATTTTCCCCGGATAATCCAATAATAACGGTCTGCTTTTGAAATATTTTTGATAAAAGAATGGATTAAATTTCAAAAATAAATAAGTAAATAAGAAACATTTTTGAATTTTCAAGTTGATCTTTCAGCAACTCTTTACTTTTCATCATTTTAATTTGTACTTAAAAACATATAATAATGTATTTAATTATTTAATTACTTTTTTCTTATTTATTTTATTTAAAAGAACTTTTAAACACTAACATTAATAACTTCTTTTAATTTGATATACTGATTTATTATTACTTTTCGAGGCAATATTATCAGTTCTGTAAGGGAAAGAAAATTTCCCCGCATAATCGAATACCCCGCTTAATCGAATAAAATATGCTGGAACTAACGGTATTCCTTTAAGCAGGGCCGAAAGTATATATATATATATATATATAGTATATATATTATATATACAAATGTATGGGTAACAGAAAACATAAATCCTCTCAATATTTAATTTAATTGTAAAATATTTTACCATAAGCTATAATCAAATTCAAACATAATTATTATTATTTTTAAAAAATGTCTTCCCATAATTTATTTTAAAAAACGTATTTATGATTTACACAAATCTTCTTGTTTAAATTTTTATCAATTGTCAAAGCAAGTTCTTATGAAACCGTTAAACGAGTATACACTTGCATACTAATGCTGTACTTAACAAAATAAAGCAAAAACTGGTATTTTTCCGAAAATAAAGTTTTAACTTGACTTAACCGAAAAATACGCTCAGTGAAGGATGTCAGTTTCGTAAAATGTGCAATTTTATGGCTACAGTTTTATCCGATGCTGCTCGTTAATTTGTTTTATCACCGGCACGTAGAACATTACTTTGGGAATTATGGAGAAGCTTTAAACAGCCTGAACATTTAGGGTATTTATGTGTGTTTGGACATCATATAGTAATTTAAGAAATTTATTTTTCATTGAACCTTGTGTAGAGAATTAATAAAGTGTTCCAAAATAATGTGCAATTTTCTGGCAATGTAACGGCTGCATTTTTCATCGCATATCAAAATATTTGAATTCGAGAAAATATTATGACTCACCAGATAAGTAGAAAAATATCTTTTTTTTTCTAAACAAACATGTCACTTTGTGCATCTTTCTTGTTCACTGAAATGGATTAAGTATCTGATAACCGTGCTATATACATACTGAATTTTGTACATTGCTTTAATTTACGTACAAAAACATTTTATGTAGACTTTTATTTTAAACTCTGCTATAAAAAATTTATAAATAAAAACTTTAAACACTATTTTAATAAAAAGTCTCTCTAAGTATGTGGTAAGTTTTATTAGGTCGTTACGAAAGCTTTGTCCGTTTTAATGTCATGTGTTTTTGTAGCTCCATATCTCAATAAATATTTATTCTACTGTGTCGTAATATATACTGATCGATGGAGAATTTTGTACTCTATACACTGATGCTGTTCATTTTTTTCTAATTTAAATTTTTAAATTCTGTTCAGCCGATTACTATACGATGTCATTAAGCGATTTTCAGCTAATTTTTCTCTGTGAACTCAAAATGAACCAAAGCGCTGCCGAAACAGTCCGAAAATTTACCCAAGCATTTGGCAACGATGGTGCTAATAAACGCAATGTTCAACGTTGGTTTGCAAAATTTCGTTCCGGAAATTTTAGCCTCGAAGATGAGCCCCGAAATGGTCGATCTAGAGTAATCCAGGACGAGGATTTGAGGACCCTGGTGGAGACTAACCCATCACAAACGGTGCGTGGGACGGCACCGTGGTTTTTGATGGTTTAAATCGTATTAAAAAAGTCAAGAAGCTCGAAAAGTGGGTGATCCACTATTTAAACGATCTGCAGAAAATGTCACGTTTCGAGGCTTGTTATTCATTGCATTTGCACAACCAAAACGATCCTTTTTTGGATCGGATCGTTACGTATGATGAAAAGTGACCGATGAGCCACCCAGGCACTTCCCAAAGGCGAAACCCCACCAAAAAAAGATCATGGTTACTGCATGGTGGTCAGCGGCTGGTGTGATTCACTATAACTTTCTGCAACCAGGCCAAACCATCACAGCAGAGTCCTATTGTGAGGAAATTGACAAAATGAACCAAAAATTGCGTCAGCAGCAGCCAGCACTGGTCAACAGATCCTGCTCCACGATAACGCCCGGCCCCTGACACACAAATCACCGTCCGAAAATTAAAGGAATTCAGCGTCGAAGTTCTGTTCCACCCACCATACTCAACAGACCTCTCTGCAACCGACTACCATCTTTTCAAGCACTTCGATATCTTTCTCACCGGTAGGACCTTTGCCAATCAGGACCTAGCAAAAACGGATTTCGTCGACTTCATCGAATCCCGAGCACCCAATTTTTATGGCGACGGAATTAATCGACTTGTGTTACGTTGGCAAAAGTGCACTGATGCAAATGGAGCTTATTTCGATTAAATTGAATAAATATTCACTGATATATTAGTTTAAAGTAGACTCAAACAAACGGAAGAAACTTTCGAAACGACCTAATATTTAATCATTTGCACTTCTCATAGAGTGACTACACAAAAAATCAATGCAAAAAAAGAAACGTCAAAGAAAAAAAAAATCGTAAAAAATTGTCAAAATGATTCCTAAATGCTTTCTTTTATTTTCTTTTCTTTTTTTTGTAAGGATTTTTGTTTACCTAGTCATTTTTGTCTTTCCTTCTATGTGTCTCCTGGGCTTAGTTTTTGCGTCTTGGAAATCATTTTTTTTTCCTTGCTCTGTTTTCGATATCCTGACAAAGCGAAGTCAAATAAGAAAATTGTATAGATCATACAATTATGATACAAATACAAACAGGCAACCGATGAGCGTTGAAGCCTGAAGCCTACGCATCGAAGAATATACGATTTGCTAAGAATGAGGACTTCAGCAGAACTGGTTTTTAAACACGATTTTGTTGAGGGGAGGACACATATGTCCCTTGTCAGTTCAATTCAAGGCAAACCTTCAACCTCCCCGATTGGAACCAAGAGGGGGTAGGGTACAAAGAATGGCAGAACAGGGAAAACTCAAGACTTGAAAGGGGGTGTAAGAAACCAACGTTTCCGCGTACTGGAGGTTGCAACTACCTAATTTTATTTTTTTAACTGCTGACCAATCAGAGGTAGGGGCTATTTCTTCTTCCCTGCTGGTTCGCTCACTCATGAATAGTGTGGCGCCCATGAATTGATTGGAGTGATCTTTCAAGATCGCGGTTTAAACAGTAATATTAACATACCTTTTTTTGGATACAGTCATACAGTTCTGCCTAAAATAAATGGCGGTTGGCAAACAGCGGGGGTGGAGGTCTGGTGAGGGAATTTATCTTACATCTCTATAGAACACTTTTTTTCCGCAGCTTTTCTTCGCAAACTGAAAGGGTGGCGGTTTACCGCGGTAACTTATATAATACAGTCGACGCTCATTATAACGACCACACATTATAAAGAGGATTCCATTATAACGAACAGTGGTAAAAGTTCCAGCTTTATCCCTATGAACTCTATGTTGATTTGCTTTCGGTATAACGACCGCTCTCTATGGTCTAATCCAATACAGCAACCGCATTCAGCAGACTTTCTGTTATTTTTCCAAACAGTGCATGTTTCTAAATTTATAATTTGAAATGACCTTGATTATCGTTTACGGACAAGCTGGATGGAACCTTCAGTGTTCAGTCCAACTTTGACGGGGGGGGGGGGGGGGATTACCACGCATCACAGTACAAAAAGAAAAGAGCGGCATTAAACGTGGAATTTTCAGATTTCTTATTAGGGAAAGGGGTTAAGATGTATTGGTAGTTTTTCGTTCGAATCACAGGTTTTTCCAACGGTCGATTCTCTGAAATAAGAGGAGAAATTCTGTCCCTTCCAGGTGTCATGTCAGCTCAGTTCTGCTTCCAAAAATGTGCATATAATTCACTCCCTCCCTCATATCTTCAACTTTTAAATCTCTTTTACATTTTGCACTGATAATTTTTTTAAAATTCCAATGATAAAAATAATTTGAGTATTTAGTTGGAATCTTTGAAAAATTACCAATTTTAAAGGGACTACAGAACGTATGATGCATTTATATATTTTTTAGAAAATTCTACCTCTTATGGCGACCTCCCATTATAAAGACCTTTTTCTGCAGGACGCAGAGGGTCGTTATATCGAGCGTCGACTGTATATGTATATGAGATCTATATGGGTTCAAGAGCTTGAATGAAAATGCTCGGGATTCAGCAAGATATTCATATTAAGTAATAAAGATATAAATCCTCATAATTCTTCCGTATGAAATTATTTTGGAGCGCTTTAAAAATGTCATTTTACATCCCTCTATGTTGTATTTGAAAAAAAATACCGTAATTATCTGTGTATAGCCCGCGGGTTATCTACGAAAAAACTTCTTTTTTTACTACCTGCGGGCAATATAACGATGCGGGCAATACATAAAATTTAAAAAAAAAAAAAAAGAAAAGTATCATTAAAAAGACAACTACCGTTTAAAAATATCGAAATATCTTTTCCTGCAAAACAAAATGCAGAGAAATAAATCGTAGCTTTCAATGGTGCAAAGCAGATTGGGGCTCGGGCGCTACAGGCGAATGTATTGTTTTCTAGGGGTGCATCCCATGTTTTTTTTCTGGGTGTGGGTTATACAACGATGCGGGTTATCCACCGAACTTAATTTTTTTGGAAGGAATTTTTCTTCCTGCGGACTATACAACGATGCGGGCTATATACCGATAACTACGGTAATAAAGAAACTAGGCAAAATATAAACATATTATAGGAGAAATTAAAATATAAAACGCATACTTTTTTTCTTCATTTTTTTTTTTACATTGTAAACCCAACCACAGTGATATGTTGCAGCAAACTCCAAGAGGCCGGGAAAATAATTCGTTTTAACGGAATGTTCGTTGTAACGTAGTATACATTATCCTATTAGGGTTTAAAACGGGACTGAAAATTTGTTTCGTTATACCGAAAACTTCGGTAGTTACTGTAATGAGCTTTTTTTTTTTTTTTTTGGGAATTTTGGTTACCGTGCCGGAAATCCATCAAGTTATCTTCACGTAAAGTTCATGCAGATGAAGTTTGCTTCTTATGTACTTTGAAATTTTCGTGAGAGAAAAACAAAAGATTTGCTTTCATGGTGAAGTGCAACCCCTGTCGATAAACTTGTTTTGTTGATATGTATAAAGTAAATATCTATGTTAAAAAAATAAACCCATAAATTATGACGCATGATAGTCAAATCATGCACTTGTACCATAAACATAATTAAATTAATCATCATGCAGTTTCGTGAATTTATCTACTGTTTTCTTTAAGCAAGCAGTAAACTTTCACTGATAACAGGATGATGAAAAATTGATTTGTTGATATATCATCCATGTTTATGACTTGAATGACTTGTGAAATTTGTCATTGGGTTTTTGGGAATGCGAACTGCATTCAAAAATCTGTGATTAAGTGTAAAGATTTCCTTTTCTTATCGGACTCCATTCTACATTTCTTTTATTTTTATATTGAACTAAATGTTATGCTCTGAGTTGTTGAAATAAAAAACATAAAAAAAAAAGAAAAACGAACTCGATTTTTTAATATATACAGCGAACGGAATATCTACAGTGTAACAGATGCTTCAATTTAACAAAAGTAACAAAGTCTTGCATTTGTTAATTATTCATTTTAATTTTTCATAAGATAATCAAGGATTTTTAGGATCGAAGGGGAATTAGGAAAACAAGTTCAAAACTTGAATGTTTGCATGAGCCCAAAATTACATGGATTTCCCACAAAGAGTGTTTTCTTCAAATAAATTGAATAATATATTTATTTTTAACAGCTGATGAATATATATATATATATATATATGTGGGGGGGGGGTATGTGTGTGTGGGGGGGGGGGTATGTGTGTGTATTTTTAACAACCGCTTAAAAAAAAAAAAAATAAAATACACTGTTTCTTGGCAATTCAAGGCATTTCTTGTGTTACTGAACACGATACCCAATGAAAACCGGCTAACAAGGGCGCAGTAAAAAGTATTAAAATTGAAAAAAAATAATAATAATAATAATAATAGGAGTCAACTGATTTGATTTTCTTTTCTAAAAAGCAGTTGGTTTTCATTTGGTGGAATGTTTAACGTAACGTATAACCCTGTTAATCAAAATATCATTTCAGAATCACTATTCCTCCCCCCACACAAAGAATAGAAAACCATGATTTTATTTTCCTTATTCGTTAAGGAAATTGAGTGATAAATAAGTAAATTCGAAGAATATAGGAGGAAAAAAAAGACAGTAATTGAAAAGATATAAACATTACCTTTTTAAAAACTAAACAATTTCTTGTTAAACCTTTCACTACACAAAATAAAAATGTTCAACAAATGGTGTGAACGAAATGAATGCACGTAATGCGAGTAATTTTAGCCGATTTTAATTACTGAAAAGCATCTGACTGCTTCTAAAAAATTATTTTCCTTCCTCCGTCATTCTGATTTTCTAAATGGAAATTAAAACTTGAAAAATATACAAAACGGTCGATTTTTAAATAAGAAGAAAGCATGAACGAAAGTGGTGTTCTTATTTTTATAAGCAAACACAATACGTTGATTTTTTGCGTTTTTGTGGTTCAAATTTATCTACCGTTTCGCTTTTACTGAAATAACAACACCAAAACAGCTATTCATTGTCATCGGTTATTCGTTGACACGCCATTCTTAAAATTCTGAACAAAAGACCACATTTTCTAAGCAACTAACGAGTTTTAATCACATTGAGCTGTTTATTTTTATTGTTTCAATGACTCAGCTTACCGTTTTTGACTTTAGCAAAAGTGAAAAAGTAAAATTGTTGGTACAGAGTAAATTTGACAACTTCTGTGTGTATCTCCAATATAGTCCAAATGCCCGTAAAACACTAATCTGCATTTCTGTATTTAAAAATGTAATATTCACTTGTAAAGAAATTTCCTCAGTATTATTAATATGAGCTACTTAAAGGTATTACAAACTCCGGCTTCGAATTTAAAGAAATTTCAAATACAACAGGGTTCTTTTTTTTATTTGCTGATTAATTTGAAACTTATTTCCAAGAGAACACTCCTGTTAATTTTAGAGCTAATATTGACATTAAATAATGACAAGAATTGTCGCACATCCGAGGATTTTCTCTTTAATTAGCGTCGTTATCATCTCTTCCCAGACGTTAAATTGTTTCTGACAAGAAATGTGCAAAACTCCATGCAGTCTGGGTTAATTAAACTTGCTAATATTCACATTTTTAAATTTCGGAATCTTGACTCTTTCATGCACTAATCTTGAGAATTGCATTCAATTATATTTAGTCCCTATTTTGGGAGACTTTAAAAATTTAATTAGTTCTACGCATGAGAAATGAAGTTTTTATCAATACAATGAGCGGAATTATTTGGAATTAATTTAAATAATTGAAAAAGAGCGTATTAAATTGCTCTTTAATAAAGCTGTTTTTTTATGAGTGTGGACTTTTTAATAATGTGAATTATAAAGTCTGAGAGCAGAAATGTAAATGAATACCTCGAAAACAAAAGTATTGTTAATAATAGTGCCTCCAAGGGAGAACATCGAAATTAAGTGCGAAAGTTAATAAATACAATGCTATGGGCATTAATGTACATACCTTCTTATGAATGGCATCATCTTTAAAGAAAACAATCAACTGCTGTAACAAATTATCACAAAATACCACTTTGTTTTGAAAAAAAAAAAAGGTTACTTTTTTTTGCAATCAAAGGGACTATAACTTGCGGAACTAAACCATGTACCTTTGTAAATGTGTACAACGAAAGCTTCCAATAATCTGACGATGATTTCTTGAAAATATCGTTAATATTAGTAATTTATTGATATATATTTACATGGAAACATAAAGAGCATGTTTACATTGAACAAAATCAATGTTATTATGCCCTTCTTTAATGAACCCACTTTACCGCTTTTTCTCTATGCAAGTTAATCCATGCCAAAACGAAGAAAAAGTCTTAGATGTTTATGAAAATCACACAAATCACTTGAACTTTTAAAACAATTTTTAAAGCATTCTTTGTATGTACTGCATGGATTTCTACCTACCCTAGGGAAAGAAATTGAAGTTTAGTGTCGACTGGAATTAGTTATGGGGCAAATTACTGGAAAAGTGGAAGTGGTAATGCTGTGAAAATATTCATGCGATGTTAAGCATTCCGAGTCCAAAGGACTGGAAATATTTTGCTGTAAAATTGAATTGACGTAAATTATTGATAGATATCTATTTGTGGAAGTGGGGATTTTTGTATATTACTTCTGCGTATCGTATGTATGATAAAGCAAAGGATATGAAGCGATCGAATTCTTAAACGCAGGTTTACTAGAGTAAAACCCCGTAATACCGTGCCTCAGTATACCGCAGAATCGGATATAACGCGGTTATTATCATGTCCCCTGACGTTTAAACCACCCTTTATCATTACAAACCACCCTTTATATTTCAGATTCTTTGAAATTTTTGAAAAGTAAACATATTCTCTTGTTCGTGACAGTGTATAAAGGCTTAAAACATTGTTTCTTTGAAAAGTGCGTTCCTCCCCTTCCACACAAATCTACTTTTTACTTAGAATCCCTTCATAATCTCATGTTGACAACATAACAAGATTTTTAAGCCCCCTTAACTCAGAACTCTTTTTTTTTTTTTTTTTTTTTTTTTTTTTTTGCGGTTGATATGGTTTTAGCTTATAGGAGTCTCAAAAAGCAGAAAAAATTAATCTGAATAACCAATCACTCGATAGACTAACCGCTCAGTTATTATCAGTGTGCTTCTTGCACAGCAATTACAGTAAATAAAATGGCAACAAACAAGAAAAGAAACCATTATACAATAGAAAAAAGTTAAGAGTAATTGATAAAGTTAAAAGTCGTGCAACAGGAGCGAGTATATTTCGTGAATATCGCTCCGTGGTGCTGTTTCATTATATCGTGGTTATATTGTAACGCGGGTGGCAAACATGTCCCCTGACACCCGCGTTTAACGGGATTTTACTGTATTATATAATTTACTAAAATCTCATACTATGCTTTTTTTTCTTTTTTTTCCCTTCAATTTTACTCATTTCTTATGCTGTGAATGTAACGTTTAGAGATTGAGAATTTTCATACACATTTTAAAAATGACCACATTCCTCACTCACTGCACACTTTTTTCTAAAACTTAATGTAACTTCTATATTTTCCGCCAGTTCAATTTACAACAAAATATTTCCAGTACGTCAGACACGGAATTTTTAACATCGCATGAATATTTTCACAACATTACCACTTCTACTTTTCCAGTAATGCGCCACCATAGCTAATTTCAGTCGACTCCAAACTTCCATCTCTTTCCCAAGGGTATGAAGAAATCCATGTAATTGTATCTTCAGGAAAAGAACATCTGTACTCAAAGTCTCCTTCGGAAAGAAAGATTCGAGTAGGGGGTTGGCAAAATCAAGAACTATGGCTCGAATGTTCTTTGTCATATCCCAGAGCTCCGCGCTTTACTTTATTTCAGAATTTTTTATGCTTCAAGAGAATCATCTTTGGATGCCCCAGAGCTGATCTATATTCTCCAACTGTCTCTCTCAGAACAAGAGGTGCGCACAGCAGCGCGTTCTTTAAGAAAGTTCGTCACGTTGAAACAATTCTTTTGGTTTTTTAATTATTTATTCGCTCGAAATAAAGTTGGAGACGAAAAAGAATTCTTTTCCATTCGTTCATAAATAGATACGATGGAATAAAAGTGTTTAAATTAAATTAAACTGTTTTCTTCGATAAATTTAATACGTTAACGAAAAGACAAAAAGAGTATTCTCAAAGTAAAATGATGCATTCAAGTTAGTAATATTCGACTCTAGAAGTCGGTACTTCTGCTGGATACTAACAAATTTTAGTTAACGACAATTTCGTTGAGACAATTATATCTCACGTATTACAAAGGAATATGTGAGTTAGAACGTGCAGAATTATACATTGAAATTTGCTGTTTAACTAAGTTAAGGGCGCTAAATTCATTGAGGGCTTTCCTGCATTTATTTATTTATTTATATTTGGCAAACGCAGAATTTTTTAAACAGTGACTCTTCATTAATCAACTCAAAATTAGAAGAAAACAATGCAATTGAAATAATCTAAATTGGGATCATTCATAAATGATCACGCTTGGAGGGAGGGAAATTGTGACAAAGTGTGACAATGGGAGGGGAAGGGGATAACAAGAAGTGTGACATCCTGCATTATGCAACATAGCGTGAGATGTGACAAGGGGGGAGGGGTCAAATATATGGAAAAAAAGCGTGACATCATTTATGAACGGCCTCATATCAGCACGAGCATTCCAAATTCCAATCATTTGAATGAAGTACATAATGCTGTCATTTTACGAGCGACATTGTTATGCAATCGGCCCTAGCAAAGAATCGAAAAAAAACGAAAATTTCGTTGGAATCCGATAATTTCATCAAAAGTTATTAGCAAATGGTACAGACTTTACGACGAGTACTAAGAATAATGCACCGATAAAGCTACTTTCAAGTTCTTCAATTTTAATGGGAATTGAATTTTTTTAAAAAAATAATTCATCTATGTTTCTAGTGATAATGTTAAGAGATAGTAAGCTTTCTTCGAAGCTTACATTTATTTACATATTTATTTTATTTTGGTATTTTTTTGCTATTTTTTTAATGCAATTATTTTCGCTTTCTTTCTTTCTTTTTTAAAAAAACCTTTAGGGTTAAGCTATACTAGAGGGTTGAAACCGGAGGTAAGGAATTGTTATTCAGCATCTGACGAAATCTCTGGTTTTGCTAAATAAATGGTTTCGTTGGCATGTTTTCATATAGTTATCATTTATACAGATGTTTCTACTGAAAAAAGAAAAAAAAAGAAAAAAAGACCCCATTGTGCGGAAAAATCAGAAATTTTCAGAATAAACACAAATGTGTTATTTTTTCTTGAGTCTTGTGTCACTGCTATGACTTCTTCAGGATGTTTACGATCATAAATTGCTAATGCAGTTCGAAATCCTTTTGATGAGTCCTACCTATATTTTATATACAGAGACACAGCGATGTTTCTTGTTCTAAATAAAAATTCTATTCTGCAGAATAATCTATTTTGCATATTTAATGACAGAATCTTGGTATTAATCGAGGAAAAAAGAGTAAATGAATATTTTAAATTTATTCATTAAAACTGAATCTAATTAACGCTATTTAAAAGCAAAATTAATGACATATAGCATTTGTTAAAAGCGAATGTAATTTGGAAAATTATGGTTCACTTATTTTATAAAGTCGTTTGCATCCGTCTGAACATTTAAATAAATACATATTCATTGCTGTTTTCTCCGAAACAAGAATAGCCCCCTTTCTAGAGGCAATAACTAACCCCTGAGAGTACTCCAACTCACCAATCAGCATTTATTTTGCAGAATCATCACTCGTCTGCTTAGCGGTGGGGTTCATCCCACGATTCCTTCCCACAAAGGGCCACATGGCTCCTCGGGGAAAAAAGGAAAATCCCCTTTTTCGTTTTTCTTCTTTGACTTAATAGTGTCCGCCCCATTCCTCATGGTAAATATGCACACTGCCTGGAGACAGCCTTGCGGGGGTCTTCGACCTACCTTTATGATCCAAGGAAGGGTGGATAGAATGCTTGCTTCGGATGAAAACTTAATTAAGTAGGGTATTTTATCCCCTAGATTTGTTTAGCCTTCGGGGTTTAGAGGGTCGTTGAGTCACGTGACTTCAGGGAGATTTGCGGATGAAAAGACAGGATTTGTGAAACGGATGGTCCTGGCTTATGAAATATTTGTTGAATATGTGGTTCAATCTTTTGGAAGATAAATATTGCTGAACGAAGGAAGAAGTGCGGATGCGCTTTTTTTTCATGCTCAAAACAATTCAGCTCTCACATAAAAACATTGCACTTTGCGCACATTTCTATTGTATGCATACTATTTCATTAAATACAACACTGTTGCTATTGTGAGGGTACTGATCGCTAGTCTTACACGCTGCCGTTGTTCTTTAACATGTTTTGCGCGTATAAAACAATAGTATAAGAAGTAGGGATGATTACACAGAGGCACCCCAAACTTATATTTTGGGTGCAGATTAATTTCCAATTTATCGAATAAAACTTCAAATTTTTCTGAATAAAACACACACACAATTTAGATTTAATTAAGTGAAGCATGATCGATGGTTAATAAATCGATAATTAAGTGATCCATTTCTCTTCGGGACTCCCCTCATGATACAGATGCTGCCTTTGTTTTGCGCATGAATTTCCGTTCATTTCAATTTATATGGATAACTCACTCCATTAATACATAGAATATATTAAAACCAGGAACTTACCTATCATATAGCTTGTTGTTATTATTTTCATAACAGCAACAACTTATGAAGCAGATTTTTGATCTATTTTCTAATTTTGATTATGAATCATTTGATTCCGAACCCGTTGTTTTAGTATAACGCATTTTAATTCATTTCAACATGGCACTCTGAACATTACTAAAAACTAACCGACTTAAATTAAAAGCTTATTTTGAAAATCGTGAAAGACTTACACTTTCAATTACCTCCCCTTGTTTAACATAAAGTATATATTTCGCAATAAATTATTCAAAATTTCAAAGTTGGCAATTTGATCACATATGTAGCCTAAGTTACACTAATTAGTAAATTAATTTGAACGCCCAAATGCATTCAGATTTGCATAGCTAAATTCACCGTTAAATTACAATATGCATGTTTATTTTAGAATAACAGAGACCCATTAATGGCTTTATACGTCTGATAGCATTAACATTAACAGTTTCAGCATTATGAAATCAGATTAACAAATGACTTCGTTGTATGGTAAAACGTTGAGTCTAATGAAACCAGACCTAAAGGGTTTTAGTAACGTGGCGGCGTAATTAAAATAACAATTTCGTTTAATTTGGGTTCAATTAATTGCTAAACATGAATCTGAGGTTGTAAATGTCCGATATTGAATATCTGTGATTGTCGATTATTTCAACAATGGAATGCGTTCTTGGTTGCTGTACTTGTGCATTTAAGGCAGAGGTGGGCATTAAGTGGGTCGAGATCGACCGGGGGACCACCAGGACATTTCGGGGCGACCCCCTTATTAAGAACGAAGACGCGCAACGTACATACTAAAAGAAAATCTAAAAGTAGCTGCAGTTACAGCAAAATAGTCTAAAAAAATGTTAGTAGCCCACAACGGAGCAAGTAACCCAATTAGAAACAAAAATGTAGCCTCCTTAACGAATAGAACTAACTGTAGACAAAAATGATTTATTTTTTAATGCACAGTAAAACTGTTATAGCGTCATTCAAGGGATCGGAATATTTTTGACGCTATAGCCAAGTGACGCTACAGTCGATCATCATTCCTATTCATTGATGAATGAAGGGACTTATTGAAGGAATTTATTGATGTTATAACAGAGTTGTCACTTCAAACGATGTCACTATAACCAAGTTCAACTGCATTTTGTATTATTTGATAATAAGTGCATCATTTCAAATTTACATTTGTGGCTATCATTATTATGCTATCTTGCGTTTAGCTTTAATCGTGGTTTTAGAAGCAAGTTTTTTCAAGTAAGGTTAGGTAGGTAGATGCACATTCCGTACTTACCATTAAGTTATAATAAATATTGTAGATCGTGTTTTTAGCTTACCACACCTACGGTACTGGGTGGACCGAAATACCTTGAAAAAAATCAGAAGCAGGAAAAGTCTGCCCAACCCTGACCCTGCATATTACAGGAAAATAATAACGAAAAAATACATACATACATGTATAAATACAATGTATTTCACAGTCAGGGGTCGTTTGTCCCCCCCCCCCCCCGCTGACCTCCAAATGATAGGGCCCAGCACCAATGGTAATTTAGCATGATACTTTATTTTCCTACCACCAACATTGTAAATAATATCCATTTGTGGATCACCCTCGCTTTTAGTTAAGGTACACTTATATTCTAAGGATTTTCACATGATGATTTATGACACAAATACCTGCATTGCTATGTTGTGCCATAAAACCAGACTCCCAATTAAGCTTTAACAGAAAAGATGAGTGGTACAGTAACTACCTGCTTCATGCAGTGGACTTTTGTTCAATAAACTACTACTTATCTCACAAGAGAGCTGATGTCCTAAAATTACTTGACGAAAAAACATTTTTAATGATGTATTTTTCTCACTATTTTAGCCCAAAGAATTTAAAACACTGAGCATGTACCAGATGATGCTAGTAGCCAGAAGTTATTATGGCAATTAATTGAGAAACGCTAAAAGGCTGCACTTCCTTAGTACATTAGTCTTTTATTATATGTTTGTTTATTTGCATATCATTTATACAAATGTGTGCCACATGCACTTCATATTCACTTTCAGAAAAAACGATGTGCTGCCACGTGTGATGATAATAAAAATCCTATTTTTATACCAAAAACTGTTACGTTGACATCTTTGGATAATTTAAAAACAAAAGAAGAAGAAGAACAAAAAAAATTTAAAAAGTTGATGTAAAACATTCGAAATATGCCCTTCTTCAAGCATGGTCTTTATTGTACGGTAGTCCCAAACATATCATAATGAACAAAGTCTATCGAGAATAAATAAATGCCTTTTGATATTAAATGCATTATGAATTTTTGTAGGAAATAAATGTTCATTGTATCAAAAAACTGAAGAATGAGAAAGGAACATAAAGCTTAAATGGAGAAACAGAGAAATTCAGTAGCAAAATACAATTGATGATTAAACCCTATTGATTGTGGCGGCAGGAAAATTACTTTGGCTGAGACAATTTGTAGTTCAGTTCGGTATTGGTATTATGAAAAGAATACCTTCAAATGTCATTTGTATAAAAATAAAAATGGATTAATTTTTCTTATGTTATGCATCAAACGTCTATTCATCAGTTCATATGAATAACTTATCAATATCAATATAATCAAGAATAATTAGTTCATATGAAAAGAAAAATAAAGAAGAAAAATCTCATTAAAATTGCAGGGACGTACACGATTTGGAAAAAGTTATCTTGCTTGTTACAAATTTTTTTGCAATATTTTTTAATGTTATGTCATACAAAAATAAAGATTGCTTCATAATTTTCCTTTACTCTCTCATTTTTTACTCCTATACACGTTAAACTATAAAAAATAGAAATAACTTACGTTTTCGTGATATTTTTCCACATCATTTTCTGCAATTTTTAGGAAAAATAACTATTAGTAACTAAATTATTTCCTTTAATAAATTGCTTCAATTTTACACTGTGGATGACTGTGGGGAACAATATGAAAACGGTGGTGAAAAACATCAAGCCGGTGTAAGAAAGGAAACGAGAGAGAGAGAGAGAAAATCAACCAATATCTAATTTAAAAAAGCTATTTAGTCATTACAATCACAACCTTAAAATAAAAGAAGATAAGACCAATCCCTTACTAACATTTAAGACATGTTCCTCCTTTTCCCTTATTTTCCTTAACAGCTAATGAATTTATTTATGTAGTATCTAATCGGACAAAACGCATTTAACGATTGGGCAGACAGTCAGACTGGTCATACCAGTCCAGCCGCTGGCAACAATCACTTAGTCTTTTTATAGTCAACGGAGTTAAAGCCATTTAGCCACCCCCCCCCTCCCCCGACTACATTTTAAGGTTTATTTATTTATTAATTTTCAAATGGCGAAATCAACCTAATTCTTCCAAATACGATGCGCAATTGAACGAAACAAACATTTTTAAAAAGTTTATACATAATATTACATTAGTACATATAATAGAATACCGAAGTAGCCACTTGGCAACTTGGTATGAAAATCGAAATTGCATAAAAAGTGATTTGCTTACATCTAGCCAGAACGGGTACTTTGAGAATATAGATCATTCCAGACTTGGGTAAAATCATGTTTCATCATAGCTGCTTAAAATTTATTCGAAATTGTTTTTCTGTGTCAGTTAAACGTTTTATTAATTTAATTCAGCTTCAAAATTTTACATTCGCTTTAGGGCGTACGTGCTTCAAAACCGTTTTTCACAAGTACATCTCTATCAGATATTTCAGCGGTTTTTTTTTTTTTTTTTCCTCGCATACAATTAGCAGGCCAACCAAAAATAAAAAGACCCCGATGCAGAACAGAAACCAAAAACGCAAAAAGTACGCAACCAAGTATAGCAAGTACAGCAACGTTGAATTTATTTTTTCAAACACCATAAGTCAAGATATCTCGATTGCAGCTTTAGAGAAGAACTTTTTAGAGAAGAAGTTTTTTCGCGAGTTGTAATTTTCGTAAAAACACAAAAAAGCAACGCAATGCAGAGCTAAGTTACGCAAGTGCTAGTTCAAAAACACCAGATCTAGTTTCTGAATTAAAGGATTTTTCCTTTGCATGTGATTACATGACTTTTTTATATATTGTAAATTATTGTAAATTATTTTATGTACAGAAAAAACCGTTTTAACTTTAACTGAGCAATTTGAAATTTATTTCCTAATTGGTGTAAAGTATTAATGTTGAATAAAAGTTACAAAAATATTGGTAAGTTTGTTGAATGCAAAGATTTATTTTGACGTTATATTTAAAAGTGTAAAGTTCTTGCATACATTTATTTATGATATTATCAGAATTGTCTTTCAGTATGGTTTTTTTCTCTCCTTGTGGGCATCATGAATTACCACCCAATTTCAGGGGAATTGGGGAGCGCAAGATCAAAAATTCAAGCTCCCCCAATCAAAATTTTTGGATTTAATTTAGCGTTATATAATGTTTTTCTAGTGTCTCCGTAGGCCCTTTTTGTTTAATACACCCACCCCCTCTCCTCCCTGAAATAGCACTGATTTGAGTATGTTAAAATGATGCAGGGCTTCGTTTAAAAGTGTTCTTTTTAATTTCTTATTGTGCCCTTTCGCGTTATGATGCCTCTCTTCCCTCCGTAAGTTACCTATACGTTTTTTATTATCTGCAATTTTACATCAAGCTCCCAGTGTAGTTCATTTTTAAATTCGTAATACGCACGCCTAACTCTGCTTTTTTTTACTACGTTAACTTATTGCTTTTGAAAAATGTAAAATAATGAATAAGAAATTTTCTTCACGATTTTCGCTTAAAATATTAAGAATAATTAATTCATTTTTTTGAATTCCCTGCAATGAATCTCTTAGTTTCCTTTCGGGATTTAAAGGAACACAAGATTGTCAAGATTTCACGCTATCCTTGCTGAGAATTTTTCATATAAATTAAATTATACATATTTTATGGGCACGTATTTTAAGGCAGAATTTTGAAATACTTTTATCGTTAAATATTTGATTAAAATTAGACTGTATGTTTGGCTATTGTGCATCTGCTGCATTCTATCTATATAAAAAATTCAGTTTTCGTTGAAAAAAAAAAAGTTATGTTTCCTTACTTTCTATAATTGGAACATTTGTTTAAGCAAACATTCTGTAATAGCAACGAAGGAAAATAAACTCCTGTATTTACCAATGTAAAGTTTAAATACTTAATGCATTTAATAAAATATAATTATTTTCTTTTTGAATTATTTGAATAATTCGTAAAATACATATCAACTTTTAAAATGCTCCTTTTTCTTGCGTTAAGGAACAGAAGTTTTTGATTTATAACCAGTTATTTTCCCAAACATTAAAAAAGGTTAATTTTTATAACCTAAAAGTTAAAGTAAATTATTTTCCGTATGGTAAGTAAATAAAATTTAATTTTTTATCCCAGAGAAACATTTGCATAAACCGTTCAAGTCAGTTTCCTTAAATTATTCCATTTTAGTGTTGTGTGTGTGTCTGTGGATCGCCTCCAGACGAGATGAAGAGGCCTATATATATATATATATATATATATATAATTGCAACCGTGGAGGATCCTAAATATTTTTAGAATTTTGTTTGTAGTAGGTTTTCGGAAGAAGTGTGCTAGTTCCCCTTGGGGAAAGTTTCAGATTGATTTTTTAGGGGGTGGGCTTGATTTAACTTTCTTTCTACTGGTTTGGCGTTTAACTGACAAGAGTTCCATCACTTTGTAATTTTACTTATTGGTTGGGGTCATCCTTAGACTTGTCAGAAAATAACTCTCCTAGAGCCTTTCAAAGCCAAAGATCACATCTGTTAGCAAAATTTCAGGGGTCTGTCAACGGATGGGGAACTTTATCCAAAAGAAATGTTTAGGCCCCGTTCGAGTACTAAAAACTATCTTAAATGCTTTGTGAAAAATATTACTAAAATATTATATGTATATATATAAATATAATTGCACTTTCATGTACATTTGGATAAGCAAAAGGTATGCAGTTGTACAGAAGGATCGAATTAAATCTCCCATCTTGAATTTTACAGCTTTATATCGCAATTAAATAATCTGCGTTAGAGGTGCTGTTTAAACTGCACCTCTCTAATGTCCTTTTGATACCAATGTCGCAAGCTTTCTTGTTTAATTGGATCAAAGGCATATGTGGTGTAGCCTTGCAGAAGTGAATGCTGGAGGATCAGATCACATGAGTGGTACGGCCCGAAGTTAAGCTCTTAAACCTTGATTTAAAATGAACGATTGGAAGCCAGACGAGTTCGGTTGTCAGTTGTTAATCCCTTTTTGGCAGCAACGACATCCCGAGCTGTTGCAAAGCAATTAATCCTAAAGCTCGTTGTGATTAGATCAGAAACCACTGTCGTAACGTTGGTGAGGGAAGATTCTTTCGGGGCAACGCATCCGAAAACAATAGTTGTTGTTTAATGAAAGATTAGATTACTCAAAGGTTAAAATATTTGAAAACTAGTAGGGAAAAAATTCCTTAAAAAATCAAAGAGTTTCAATAATGCCATTTTTACGAGTATATTAGATAATTTTACCGAGTCTTTTTTAAGTCATTACTCGCAAAAAGGTAATGATGCAGAAAATATTTGTTGATTTATTTCAAACTGAAGATTGCGAGAGATAGGTATCAATGAACATAATAGTTATGGTCTAGGAGGGGTTTGGTACTGGTTTCTTAATCTCAAGTTCATGGGTTCTAAATCGGCCGAAACCAATGGGTTTTCGATATGCAAAAATTGCCAGTGCACATGTTGTATGATTATGTGGCATTTTCAAGATCTCTTGAGTATCTGCTTAGTGTACACTCTCGACTACATTTAATTTTAAAAGTTGAATCGCACGACTGATCTCTTTGCTGGGGAAGCTTGGATTCAAAATTCTGATGTGACGATGGGGGATGGCCTAGTTCTGCAATAGCAGTTAAACAGTATGCAGCATAATAAAAGGGAACATTAATAAAAAGGATATTTAATTCATTATTTGTTTAACAACTCTTTATAGATTTAGCTTTGCATTTTGTGATTTGTAAAATCATGTATTTTATTTATTTTTTTAACTCTGCAAAAACCTTCAGTTGGAAATTCTAGCGTAAAGAACTTTTTTTTTACTGAAGAGATAAGTTTGCATTAGGATGAAAAGAGACCCGACTCGTTTTTCTTTTTCCGCTTTTGTTTGGATTTGAGTGTGTCAGACGCAACACTGATAAACATCTCTCCTTTGATTATTGTTAATTATTACTTATTTTTTCTTTTGTACTCTAGCGTAATGCTAGCTTAAATTGCAGCGATTTAGTTTAGGTCAGTCATTTCGTATTTAAAAGAAATTAATAATAGACTGAATTAGTTAAGGACAGGAAGTTAATTACTCTAGTTAGGGCTCTAATCTCTTATTTGGAGAGTACTTCTTCAGGGTGCGTAGCACTTTTAAGCCCCCCCCCCCCCCCAGTAATCCTATAAAATTACTTTCCAGATAATAAATCGTGAATTCCTCAACAAATAAAAAATATTTTACTACACTGGTGGTAAAGGGCAAAGGTGGGTGGCAAAGTGGTTCGTGGCTAAAGAGCGCTACGCACTCTGTCTATGTAACTCGGGCGAGAAAAGAAGAAAGCCGTTAGCGGAAATATTTTACTTACAAAGAAGGAAAGTACAAACTGGTAGATAAAAACATTCGAAAGGAAAGACAAAGAACCATTTATGTAAACACAAACAGATATGATTTAGTCAGCCAAATATTTCATCAACTTTAGTGTTTGTTTCATATTTCACGTGAGGAGACAATAAACAATCAGCAAACAATTTCGCGATATAACAATGTCTGTAATGCCTCATTCAAGCGTATTTACAGATTTGACGTTTATTCAATGCAATATTTAAGGACCATTAACATAATGTAGCTAATAACACTGTTTGTCCAACGAAACACATAAACTTACGCATCACTAACCTGCATTATATGGGCTGCCTGCACGTACATACATGCAGATGCATTAAAGCTTCATGCGGATGATAGCATAAATTTTAACAGCTTCACTCATACCATCAAGCCAGTTTAACAAATGATTTCGGGAAACTGCACGACGGTTGCGGCTAATTAAACAGGGAATAGAATGTTTTAAACGACATTGCCGGTAATTAAAGCTACAGATATGTTTAATTTCATTTCAATTATTCTCCGAACATGAGCTTGTGGTTGAGGATCATCCCAAGACATAAAATTGCAACTGTCTTGAATGAAAAATTAAGACGTTCAAGCTATCAGGAAATAAATGAATTCTTAAGTCATTTTAAGTATAACTAAATATTTCACCCCATTGTGTTACCGTTCTTAAATATCATTTAAATGTAAAATTTTTCATCGAAGTATGGTTTCAAATTCCTTGTTTAATTACCTTACTTTGGAGAATTCGTTTCGTTAATAGATTTTTGAAGTTTTACGTTTCATACGTACTAGCCGAACTGAAAGCTAAGAAACCTTATATTAATTTGACTAATTGTTTGGTTATTATTGATTTAATACTGTACTTTAAATAATATTTAATGGTACGTAGTATAAAATTTTTACTTTCATTTTCAACTCAACTTTACCAGAGATGTATTTGTCAAAAATGTGCATTTAATTCGTGAATTCATTGGTTCACGTTGTCGGTGATTTTTGCACTACTGTCATTTCACTTGTACTATTATTTCACTGCCTTAAGTGACATCAAAGATGTATTCAAAACGTTCTGCTCAGGTACCTATACGTACGTAAGCAAACAACAGTTAAGTACCATTTTATCCCCTGTTTGTGTTTGTTATTGTTGTTTCTAATGCCACTCGGATATCCAAGCTCCCCTTCGCAGAGCGACTATTAATTAAATCAGTAAGGATCGCCTTCCGTTTATAGATGGGCACCACAACGGTGGACTTGGCTCATTATGTACTTGAATGACACCAGATGGCGCCACCACAAATACGCCACCTTTCTTGTTTGACCTAAGAATGAAGGGAAGGGAAAACCTCCACCTTTCGGTACCCTTGGAACTGCCTCGGGTCTACTTCAGGGTCGACGGATTTTACATGCACGTATCCCCAAGTGTTCATAGTGGGTCTTCAGCGGGGCATCGAAGCGGGATCCTCCGATTCGAAACACAACATCCTAAGCACTAAGCTACCATGGCCGCCTGTTTGTTTATTTTATTAGATAAAGACCAAAATTTTCCTCCAGGTTTTAATTTAACTTCTGCAACATATATCTACTGTTAATCTCTGAAATATAATAAACGAACCAAAAATAGAAAGGGATGGTGTGTCTGGCATGTTCCAAGAACGTTTTTAAAACATGGTTTGATAAAAATAAAGAAAGATTTTTTTTTTCTTATAGCTCAATTATGTGAACAAATAGACACATGTTTACATTATGTCCACAGATTAGTAAAGCATAAGTTAATGCAAAAAAAAAAGGGGGGGGGGAAGAAAGAAACCGCAATAGATTGAAATATAATAAAGCTAAAACCCACTACCTATCACTAATAGGTAAAAATAAAACTGAATGGTGGATAATGGAGCTGATGCTTAGGTAGAAAAAAAAATTAATAGGTTTTTATTTCCGAAGAAAAATGGGTTTGATACATTTTAACAGTTAAAGAAAAAAATATTGTTATTTTTCATGTCTAGCCTCCTGACTTTTTTTACTCCGAAGTCAAGAGGCTTAAGTCGAGAAGAATCTTCACTCAAGTTGAAATTTATTCTTCAATATTATGGTTTTTCACTTGCAAGTTTTACTGGAAATTTGAATGTCATTAAATTCCATTTTATTCTTATTGAACGATTGTCAACCGATTTAAAGTTTATTTTTTTCTTATTTGGCTTGCAATATAGTAATAAATAATAAATAGTAATAGTAAAACAAATAAAAGAACACTCATGTTCTCGTACTTTAAGAGTATTGCTGAATTCGTTTTCATAAGTGTCATAAATTAATTTCTGTTGCCATTCTTGAGATCCAAAACAATTGCAACGTTAAACGCAGTGTACTTCATTTCGTCAATATTCCACAAAATGATCTTACATCAAGAGAGCTAACTTAATGATTAAATATAGAGTATATGTGATGATTAATTATACGATATACGAAAAGACATTTATTTAAAAACATTAATCGACAATTGTGAGATGAATTACTGAATATATTACTATTCTAAATCTCTTCCGCGTTACAAGTACTATAAAAATTTTGCACGTAAGCTCTTCAAGTTTTATAGTTCTATGTTCCTGAATTTTAAATTGTGTGTATGCGTATAAAATTATCGGTAATTTCAAGATTAAAATATAGAATACCTGATCATTAAGATGAATCCTTTCGTTCACATACGTCATTGTTAGCTTCTCAAAATGGAACAATTAGTAAAATGCGAGCGAGAAAGATAATAAATTCCTACCATTGTTATCTTTATTGCAAACTTCAATTTGACAATAAAATATTAATTTTAATTCTGTCCATTACCAACTGGTACTTTGCTAATCATTTATTGTAAACACAGAACGGACAATTTTATTTTAATGTATATATATCCACCATGCAGCAAATTCTCATGAAAATTACTAGAACAAAAGCTTTGAAAATGTATACATTCGTGACACCTCTCAATAAAGACACTTAACATTTGTACGATTGTAATTATCGGTAAATAGCCCGCATCGTTGTATAGTACGCAGGAAGAAAAATTCATTCTAAGAAAATCAAGTTCGGAGTATAACCCGCACTCAGAAAGAAAACATGGGATACAACCCTAGAAAACAATACATTCGCATGTAGCACCCGAGCCTGAATCTGCTTTGGACCATTGTTTCGAATGCTGCAATTTATTTATCTGCATTTTGTTTTGCAGGAAAAGAGATTTCGATATTTTTGAACGGTAGTTGCCTTTTTAATAATGCTTTTTTTTTTTTTTCATGTATTGCCCGCATCGTTATATTGCCCGCAGGTAGTAAAAAAGGAGTTTTTTTGTAGATAACCCGCGGGCTATACACAGATAATTAAGGTACTATATAAAACTTTAGTAAAACTCTTATACAAAATATTGTTCCTTAAATAGTTTTTTTTTTTCAATGCACATGCCACACACACACAAATTGTATACCTTTTATAGTTCCTTCAAAATAATTTCGGCGTATAAGTCGTTGTTTGTTAATGAAATAATAGTTTGCAATTTTACTTAACATCAAAACATACATTTATATTTTATTTCTTCATACTCAAAAGACAATTTATCGAATAAGTAGAGCAAGGGTTTACAAACGAAGCTCATCATTTTTAATATTTAATCAAAATCTTTTTTCCATAGGTAAATTGTCAACACACATGCTTATTAAAAAGCTTAATAGTTCGTTTACCAGGCACTTGGCGTACTTCGCAAAATTAAAACGCTTTTACAAAAAACTCTTTCTTCGAAAACAACATTTTTTTTTTAAAGGTCCATTTTACCAAATACTCATATAGTTCAAATATTGTGCTTTGTTATTTTAAAATTGTATTATCTTGGCATAAAATGAATCTAAACATGTTATAAGCTGAGCTCAAAAGTTTCTTAAAAATGATGTTTACTAACTATATTTTATTGACTATTATGTCTTCTAGCTTACATAAAATTTTACCTTAAGTAATTATATAGATAATCAATTTACTCTAATTTTCAGGCAGTGTACAAATGTTAGTTAACAGAAACCATGTAAATTAATGTTTATATCAAATACGGGCATCCATCTATATTTTTTTTACCATTTAAGAACTACTATTTTTATATACAGGGTGGTTATAATTAAACTTCCTCTATTCAGGGCATCCTACAGCTAAACCGTTCAACGGATTGACACCAAAATTGGTAGGTTGACTATACAAGAGATGCGCTCAAGGAATCATGGAAAAAAAAAAAAAGGTCTAAAAATGCCCGCTAGGGGCGCTGTTTAGCCTTATGACAGGGTTTTAAAGTAGGAAATGACCAATTCGGCATAAAAATAGCGATATTAAAATTATGAAAGGAGAAAAATGCATTTCATGATAACTTAAACTTGTGTTTTTTTAGGCTACACAGATGACCTGTTATAGCTTTGTTTACTTTCATTTTAAATGGCAAGATGAAAGATGTGCACGGAAAAGTGTACAACAAATGTTGATGTTGTACAATAAATGTTATTTTTATTCCTTATTGGTCATTTCCTACGTGAAAACCATGTTATGAGGCTAAACAGCACCCCTACCGTCCATTTTCAGAACATTTTTTTTTCATGATTCTTTGAGCGCATCTCGTGTATAATCCACATACCAATTTTGGTGTCAATCCGTTGAAGGGTTTTAGCTGTAGAATGCCCTGAATAGGGGAAGATTAATTATAAAGTTTAATTATAACCACTCTGTATATATTTATAATGGGCTGCTGTTCGCTTTTGCCAATTGCAGCCCTAGTGTGCTCCCCAGAGATTGGTACAATCTATTTCAACGGTACCACATGGAGTGTGGTACCATCGCCGCAAGATAATTTTGACGTCTAGTTTCTTTACCTAAAAGAGCACCCGGCCACTAGTGATGCGAAATTGCACCAGGAATTTAATCTAGTCGTGAGCATCCGAGCCAAATATCTACTCAACGATCTTTTACAGGCCGCATAGTGATACGACATGGGCGCAGACGATTTTCAGCATATTGAAATGTATCCGACACTTCCAGGCTCGATACTCTAACCTAGGGCATACGAGTTCCGTGCCATACCACGACGCCACCATGCCGGCAGAACTACTATTTTCATTTAAATCTTTTTAGTTTTTGACTTACTTCACTTTTGCTCCTTGGACAGAAGTTATTGATTTCCACTCTTCTCCACATTTATCTGGTTCGTTATAAAATTTAATTATAAAAGCAGCTTTGCTTCAAATAATGATCTTTTAGTTTTGTTTCGCTTGTTGAAGAAGCGCATCATTTTCATCTGTTTTTGTTTCTGCCTTTTAGCTTTTCAGCTTTTGCTAATATTCATCCACTTACGTAATGAGCCCTTCCCGTTCATATTTCTACAATTTCGATTTAGGAGTTAATAAAGGTTTCCATGCGCGTTTCTTCATTTCATTAATAAATTTCTTTAACTAAGGGTGAAAAAAAAGTATTTTGTGTTTATTTAAGGCAAATATCAACAGCGGGAGTTTCTTTGAAAATGAGTAGTCTCTCTGAGCTTATTACTTAGAACTCGAATAAATGAGAGAATATTTAAATACAGCATTTCGAACTTCTTCATCTTAAGTTTTTGTTTTTCTTTTTTTACTTACAGTAAAGGGCGCTCCATGAGCTCATATTTTTTCTTTCTTTTTGTATTAAAAGTGAAAATAAATGGTGGGATACAATGCCAAGGATTTGCGAACTTTCGTTGAATATTTCAGTCTTAAATCAATATTCACGATAAGGTAATAATACTTTGGTACCTTTTCTAAAATTTTTAAAAATATGTATACTAGCTGCATTTAATATTTTATTCATGGTGGGAATGTTTTTATGAACATAAAAGATTTAATGATTTTATTTGCAAAAGCGGACTACATTGCGTAACAAAAGAAAAAAGAAGAACTTCAACAAATGTTTTTCTTTAGAACTCTGCAGGAATGCTCAGTATTGTTTACCGGCGATCTTATTTGGAGCGTAATTTGCTTTGATTTATATGGTTTATACAATCATCAACCATTTTTATAGTGTACAATTGCTCCTTTAAATAGATCTAGCATGTGTATTTCAAAATACTCGATTTCTGAAACAAAACTTGCAATGTGCATTATCTTACATGCATGTTCGACTGATAAATTAAAAATTATTTCAGTAGAGTATACAGCAGAGTACCGTTTATACGACATTTATACGACGTTTTAGTGTGTTCCCAGTTCTTGGACTGAGCCAGAAGGGTAAATCTATTATACGACGTTATTGTTTATACGACGATTTTTGAAAGTCCCCTCGGCGTCGTATAAACGATACTCCACTGTATATCATTATTGCACACTGATGGCAGACAATTTAAAAAGTGACGCAGATTAGCTGTGAAACCAGTTAAAACATATTAAAAAAACGTTTTTTAATGTTTTACATTAAGCGATATATTTATTGATTCGCTGCTTTTTCAACTACTAAAAATAGTTAATTTTAAATCCCATTTCAATATGTCTCAATCATGCAGATATGCAGAAAATATGTATAAAGTTCCAAAGCAATAATGAAACAGCGCATCAAGCAACCAAATAATTTGCAATAAATTCTCTGGAAACTTTTTTGATCATAAATTTCAAAAATACGAATTTTATATCATTTCTGAAAGCACAAGCCAAAAACGAATCCCAAGTGAGAATGGTGTCAATTTATATAAATTGCAAAGAAACGTCTTTCCCCAAATCTAGAACATCATTCTTGACTGCATATACGATTGAAGGAAAAAAAAACATATACAGAAAAAAAATGTAGCTCGGCAACATAACGTTGAGTGAACACGATGAGAAAAAACAGACAAAATTCTTTGATCCTCTACTACGTACCATGGCATTACGGGGTTTCATGTGAAAGGCTAAAAAATATGAATGCTATTTGAATAAAATTCGAGCTGGCGGGATATGATATTACTCAAGGGTAAGAGCTAAGAAAGAAAAAGAAAAGGGGTGAAATATCGGTAAACATACACCCAGTTTCTCGCTTTTTGTTATCATTTTTTAAGGAAAATGTGGTCAATACTTTGCAAACGAGAAATTCTTAGGACTTGTGGTCTGATATTTCTTAGTTTTGCCGTTCGCATTTTTCTTTTGGTTGTTGCAAGAAGCTGAAAAGTGGCATGAATCTTTGACAGAGCATAGAATGTGAAAAATTCAGTTATTTCTGAATAAACAGCAGGCTTGAATAAAGAAGTGATAGATTGCATGCAAGTTCGGAGTGCGCAGATGCATGAATTGAATACTTAGTTTAATATATATATATATATATATATAAACAGAAATGAAGTAAAATATTTTTGAAAGGTTGACAAATAAAAAAAAATAAATAAATAAAGAATTGAAAATGATACAAGGACTCGTCATTGTTCGTTTGTTTCAAAAAATGAGCGGGGCAGAGCATCTCACAAATCCCAAGCAAAAATACATTAGAGCCGACAGCAGTGCGATTACTACATTTTTATTATGTATTGCTTTACTTAAATTTTTGCTGCATTGCACATGTTTAATTAATAAGTTTTTATTTTTTCCGTTTTTACTTTTTCAAATATTGTTTATACGACGCGGGTATATATATATATTTTGTCATCCAATACCGTAAAATGGGTTGAATAGCAACAGTGGGGTGAATAGAAACGAAACTTCTGAAAAAATTCAACATTATGTAATAGGGGGTTAAAGTAAAGCAGACAGGGATATTTTTTTTTTATGAAATGGAAATAAGGTAAGATTTAAGGGAAATGTGATTTTGTGTGGTTGGCAATACTGAGATTCAGATTCAGTGGTGTGACAAAGCAACTTCTGTTTCAGCCGATTTTCATCGTTTTCCAAACTTTACATGTAAGTACCATACCTCATCACCTCACATGTTTGAATTGTACTATTTTTTATACCTTGTATACCTGTAGAAGATATCACATTGTTTAATATAGTGTAAACAAAACCATTTCTTTGTTTCAATTTTTGTTTTAGGTTATGATCCATATTTTGAATCTGTGGGGTGAATAGAAACACATTATTTTGCTGTTTCTATTCACCCCACAAATCGTAAAGTTTTTATTTTGTGTTTATTTTCCAATGTCACAGCTGAAAGACAATTAAATATATAATATACAACCAATAGTTATCCAATTGAGGAATATTAGTTGGCACAAGCTATAATGTGACCGTTTTCTTTTAGCATGCCAAGGAGTTACAAACGATTAAAACCGAACAAAGTACAAGATCCAGAGGTTATTAAGGCAGCTGTTGAAGACATAACTAATGGCCTTAGCCTTCGAAACGCAGCGGCAAAATATGACATCCATTATAGTGTCCTCTACAGACATTTGAAAAAAGGTGATCAAATTAAGAAAAAAGGAGGGCAAACCGCTTTAACAGAAGAAGAGGAAAAAACTTTGGCGAGTAGACTTATTATTTGTGCTGACTGGGGCTACCCAATTGATTCGTGGACTTTGCGAATTTTGGTCAAAGAATCGCTTGACCGCCAAGGTAGAACCATAAAAAAATTCAAAGACAACTTTCCTGGCCGTGATTTTGTCTATTCTTTTTTGAATAGACATAAGGCTGACTTGTCACAAAGGTTATGCCAAAACATTAAACGGGTCAGAGCAGGTGTCTCCCCAGAAAGATCAATGAGTACTTTGACAGACTAGAAGCAGAGCTCAGAGACGTTCCTTCATCAAACATTATTAATTATGATGAAACGAACCTTTCTGATGATCCTGGAAAACATAAAGTAATAACTAAGCGTGGATGTAAGTAACCCCGAAAGGGTGATGAACTCAACCAAATGCTCCATTTCTGTCATGTTTTCAGCTGCTGGTGATGGTCACCTCTTACCCCCATATGTAGTCTATAAATCTTTACACTTGTATGAAAGTTGGAGAGAAGGAGGCCCTGATGGGTCCAGATACAATAGGACCAAAAGTGGTTGGTTCGACAACTTTTGTTTTTCTGATTATGTTGAAACCATAGCCCTTCCTTATCTTAGACGTTTACCTGGCAAAAAGTACATGATTGGAGACAACTTATCTAGCCACTTGTCCTTTGATCTCATTAAAAAATGTGCAGAAAATGATGTCCACTTTATATTTTTACCAGCAAACTCCACGCACCTCACTCAACCATTAGACGTGGCATTCTTTCGCCCTCTCAAAATGGCATGGCGTTCAATCCTTCTAGATTGGAAAAAAGGACCCGGCAAGAATGAAGCTACCATTCAAAAGAGCAAGTTTCCTAGTTTGCTAAAGAAACTGTGTGAATCATGCAAATCGGAAAATGTAATTTCTGGCTTTAGAAAATGTGGTATTGTGCCCCTAAATCGGAAGGAAGTACTAAAGATGCTACCCTCCTCAGATTTGTCTATTGAATCAACCCAATCCTCAAGAGCCACAACACCAGCACTATCTCCCGTTGCTGCTATTGATGCTTCCTTCAAGGAACTATTAACAGCTCTAAGACACACAGAAACAGTTCCAGCTCGAAAAAAGCGAGTGAAAGTAGATGTTGGTCCAGGAAAAAGTGTTTCTGTGGCAGATTTTCCACCGGATCCAGATCAGGCTGGACCTAGCACATCTGTTGCTGGTACAAGCACTGACAATGATAATTCCACAGGTACCAGAAAACAAAGTGTAAGTGCCAGGAAAAAGAAAAATAAAAAACTCGATTCAGAATCATCACCAGAAGATTCGGACTATTCTGTGCAAGACAGTGACCAGATCTCACATTATCCGATTCTTCTGCAAATGCCGAACTTTCAAAAGAACTTGACAGATTAATCCAACCTGACGATTTTGTAATCGTGAAGGTATATGGAAAAACTAAAAATGTATTTAGAATGTATGTCTCCAAAGTCACTGACTTTCAAGATGACGGTTATGTTGGACTGTTTTGCAAGAAAACCCTCAGCAGTAATATGTTTTCCTTGACTGATGAAGAATCATTTTTCTCCAAGGATGATGTAATTAAAAAATTGATGCCAGTTTTCAAACCTCAAAGTCTGCTTCTCGCTGGAAAGACAAAATCTGTTTTCAGGATGACTTAAGTGCCTTCATAATTTATTAGACTAAACTTTGTATTCTCACTTTTGTTCTTTTTGTTTTTGGGTATCGGTTACGATATATTGTAATTAAATTTTTTGCTCTGATTACCACTCGTTTGTGTTTCTATCCATCCCTTAACAATACTTACTGTTTCTATTGCCCCAACAAACTCTGAAATAGAAACAGACGTGAAAAAAAAATGCCTGTTTCTATTGACCCCCCCTCGATGGGGTGTAAGAAACAGCATGTTTTCAATTTTTTTAAATTTTACCTTGCCATAAAAAGAAAATATGAAGCTGCAGGCTTGTAGAGGACGGGAAGACCCATAAACCGAGGTAGGTCTCAAATTTAATATCTCTTATAGTACTTTTGATATTTAAACTTGAAGTTCAAAACTGTTGCTATTCACCCCATTCTACGGTATATATATATATATATACCCGCAGTGGACCAGTCCGTAGAAGCTCGGCTCCCGCATAACACCGAAAGTGAAGCAACATCGACTTAGGTCAGTGCTTGGGAATGTGACAACCTCTCGCGGCTGGTTCTTGTAGGGCCGTGTATGCTAAAGGGAGCTGGTGCACGTTAAATAGGTCGTGGCTCCAATGTCTTCCAAGTGAAACGATACCTCTGGGGTGCCAATCCCAGGTGACGGTCTCTCATCTGGGAATTGGTTCAAAAAATTAAGAGACTTTTCAAAGGGGCCGAAATCGGACTCCTAACTATAAGGCCCCCGTTAGACTCGGGAGCAGCGTACACATTCCTCCTCGCCACGCGCGAGGACACGACAACAACAATGTATATATAAATATATATATATATATATATATATAAACAGAAATGAAGTAAAATATTTTTGAAAGGTTGACAAATAAAAAAAAATAAATAAATAAAGAATTGAAAATGATACAAGGACTCGTCATTGTTCGTTTGTTTCAAAAAATGAGCGGGGCAGAGCATCTCACAAATCCCAAGCAAAAATACATTAGAGCCGACAGCAGTGCGATTACTACATTTTTATTATGTATTGCTTTACTTAAATTTTTGCTGCATTGCACATGTTTAATTAATAAGTTTTTATTTTTTCCGTTTTTACTTTTTCAAATATTGTTTATACGACGCGGGTATATATATATATATATGTCATCCAATACCGTAAAATGGGTTGAATAGCAACAGTGGGGTGAATAGAAACGAAACTTCTGAAAAAATTCAACATTATGTAATAGGGGGTTAAAGTAAAGCAGACAGGGATATTTTTTTTTTATGAAATGGAAATAAGGTAAGATTTAAGGGAAATGTGATTTTGTGTGGTTGGCAATACTGAGATTCAGATTCAGTGGTGTGACAAAGCAACTTCTGTTTCAGCCGATTTTCATCGTTTTCCAAACTTTACATGTAAGTACCATACCTCATCACCTCACATGTTTGAATTGTACTATTTTTTATACCTTGTATACCTGTAGAAGATATCACATTGTTTAATATAGTGTAAACAAAACCATTTCTTTGTTTCAATTTTTGTTTTAGGTTATGATCCATATTTTGAATCTGTGGGGTGAATAGAAACACATTATTTTGCTGTTTCTATTCACCCCACAAATCGTAAAGTTTTTATTTTGTGTTTATTTTCCAATGTCACAGCTGAAAGACAATTAAATATATAATATACAACCAATAGTTATCCAATTGAGGAATATTAGTTGGCACAAGCTATAATGTGACCGTTTTCTTTTAGCATGCCAAGGAGTTACAAACGATTAAAACCGAACAAAGTACAAGATCCAGAGGTTATTAAGGCAGCTGTTGAAGACATAACTAATGGCCTTAGCCTTCGAAACGCAGCGGCAAAATATGACATCCATTATAGTGTCCTCTACAGACATTTGAAAAAAGGTGATCAAATTAAGAAAAAAGGAGGGCAAACCGCTTTAACAGAAGAAGAGGAAAAAACTTTGGCGAGTAGACTTATTATTTGTGCTGACTGGGGCTACCCAATTGATTCGTGGACTTTGCGAATTTTGGTCAAAGAATCGCTTGACCGCCAAGGTAGAACCATAAAAAAATTCAAAGACAACTTTCCTGGCCGTGATTTTGTCTATTCTTTTTTGAATAGACATAAGGCTGACTTGTCACAAAGGTTATGCCAAAACATTAAACGGGTCAGAGCAGGTGTCTCCCCAGAAATGATCAATGAGTACTTTGACAGACTAGAAGCAGAGCTCAGAGACGTTCCTTCATCAAACATTATTAATTATGATGAAACGAACCTTTCTGATGATCCTGGAAAACATAAAGTAATAACTAAGCGTGGATGTAAGTAACCAGAAAGGGTGATGAACTCAACCAAATGCTCCATTTCTGTCATGTTTTCAGCTGCTGGTGATGGTCACCTCTTACCCCCATATGTAGTCTATAAATCTTTACACTTGTATGAAAGTTGGAGAGAAGGAGGCCCTGATGGGTCCAGATACAATAGGACCAAAAGTGGTTGGTTCGACAACTTTTGTTTTTCTGATTATGTTGAAACCATAGCCCTTCCTTATCTTAGACGTTTACCTGGCAAAAAGTACATGATTGGAGACAACTTATCTAGCCACTTGTCCTTTGATCTCATTAAAAAATGTGCAGAAAATGATGTCCACTTTATATTTTTACCAGCAAACTCCACGCACCTCACTCAACCATTAGACGTGGCATTCTTTCGCCCTCTCAAAATGGCATGGCGTTCAATCCTTCTAGATTGGAAAAAAGGACCCGGCAAGAATGAAGCTACCATTCAAAAGAGCAAGTTTCCTAGTTTGCTAAAGAAACTGTGTGAATCATGCAAATCGGAAAATGTAATTTCTGGCTTTAGAAAATGTGGTATTGTGCCCCTAAATCGGAAGGAAGTACTAAAGATGCTACCCTCCTCAGATTTGTCTATTGAATCAACCCAATCCTCAAGAGCCACAACACCAGCACTATCTCCTGTTGCTGCTATTGATGCTTCCTTCAAGGAACTATTAACAGCTCTAAGACACACAGAAACAGTTCCAGCTCGAAAAAAGCGAGTGAAAGTAGATGTTGGTCCAGGAAAAAGTGTTTCTGTGGCAGATTTTCCACCGGATCCAGATCAGGCTGGACCTAGCACATCTGTTGCTGGTACAAGCACTGACAATGATAATTCCACAGGTACCAGAAAACAAAGTGTAAGTGCCAGGAAAAAGAAAAATAAAAAACTCGATTCAGAATCATCACCAGAAGATTCGGACTATTCTGTGCAAGACAGTGACTCAGATCTCACATTATCCGATTCTTCTGCAAATGCCGAACTTTCAAAAGAACTTGACAGATTAATCCAACCTGACGATTTTGTAATCGTGAAGGTATATGGAAAAACTAAAAATGTATTTAGAATGTATGTCTCCAAAGTCACTGACTTTCAAGATGACGGTTATGTTGGACTGTTTTGCAAGAAAACCCTCAGCAGTAATATGTTTTCCTTGACTGATGAAGAATCATTTTTCTCCAAGGATGATGTAATTAAAAAATTGATGCCAGTTATTCAAACCTCAAAGTCTGCTTCTCGCTGGAAAGACAAAATCTGTTTTCAGGATGACTTAAGTGCCTTCATAATTTATTAGACTAAACTTTGTATTCTCACTTTTGTTCTTTTTGTTTTTGGGTATCGGTTACGATATATTGTAATTAAATTTTTTGCTCTGATTACCACTCGTTTGTGTTTCTATCCATCCCTTAACAATACTTACTGTTTCTATTGCCCCAACAAACTCTGAAATAGAAACAGACGTGAAAAACAATGCCTGTTTCTATTGACCCCGCTCGATGGCGTGTACAGAAACAGCATGTTTTCAATTTTTTTAAATTTTACCTTGCCATAAAAAGAAAATATGAAGCTGCAGGCTTGTAGAGGACGGGAAGACCCATAAACCGAGGTAGGTCTCAATTCAATATCTCTTATAGTACTTTTGATATTTAAACTTGAAGTTCAAAACTGTTGCTATTCACCCCATTCTACGGTATATATATATATATATACCCGCAGTGGACCAGTCCGTAGAAGCTCGGCTCCCGCATAACACCGAAAGTGAAGCAACATCGACTTAGGTCAGTGCTTGGGAATGTGACAACCTCTCGCGGCTGGTTCTTGTAGGGCCGTGTATGCTAAAGGGAGCTGGTGCACGTTAAATAGGTCGTGGCTCCAATGTCTTCCAAGTGAAACGATACCTCTGGGGTGCCAATCCCAGGTGACGGTCTCTCATCTGGGAATTGGTTCAAAAAATTAAGAGACTTTTCAAAGGGGCCGAAATCGGACTCCTAACTATAAGGCCCCCGTTAGACTCGGGAGCAGCGTACACATTCCTCCTCGCCACGCGCGAGGACACGACAACAACAATGTATATATAAATATATATACATATATGTATATGTGTAATACTTCTCATTTAAAAAAAAAGTAAAAATGAGTTTGACTTTGTGGTTAATTTTTTTATAGTTTATATGGTAAAAATAATGCAAACTTTAAGCCAATACATGATGCACATTTTCTGGTTTCACCAAATGTAAGGGCAAATGTATGCTGCTTTTTACCATAAATTGCAAACAACATGTGGAGTGCTATACCAGCTTTATCGTTGACCCCATTCTGGTTTAAATGTTGTGTTAGGTAGATGATTCTCTCTGTAAAAAAAAAAGAAACAGAGTAAACTTTGAACCCATACATGATACATATTTTTTACTTTGACTAAAGATTAGAAAATTGGAAGTCGAAGTTCATGTTGCCATCAAAAAATAAGGGATGACCACTAAATTCAAATAAGATAAAAAGCAACGTAATTCAACAAAAAATAGCAGTACAAAATGCAGACACGTGTTTCGGAAATATAAGGAGCTCCCTTGTCAAAGCAAGAAGGAAGAGAGCACGGGAAGCATGGACACAGTACGATTCTTGCCAAAAGTAAAAATAAGCCTGCGAAAGACAAAACGTCTTACAAATTGCGCCATCTACCAACGAGTAAGCAAGCACACACCTGCAAATAAGCAAACACACACCTGCAAGTAAGAAAACACACACACCAGCAGGTAAGTAAACACACACACCTACAAGTAAACAAACACACAAACCTGTAACTAAGCAAACACACAAACCTGTAACTAAGCAAACACACAAGCCTGTAACTAAGCAAACGCATACACCTGCAAGTAAGCTAACACACACACACGAATCAAATTGAGGAATAAAAGATCTTTTTAGAAAAAAAAATATACTTCCCGTTTTCCTTTTTTAGCCTACTTTCCCGTAAAAGTAAAAAAAAAATAATAATAAAGCATGAAAGAAGGCTTAATGTATCGTGAAAATATCGTTAAAAATCAAGAAAAGTCAAAAATAAGTGAAGTAATTAAATAAAGATTGAAAAATAAAAAATTTGAAAGTAGGGTATTGAGATGGGGAAAAAGTGTGTCTGTCGGTCTGTCTGTCTGTCGGTCTGTCGGTCTGTCTGTCTGTCTGTCGGTCTGTCCCCCCCTAATAACTTTTGAACGAATTGTCCGATTGGAAAAATTCTTTTTGCATTCGAAAGATCTCGGCGAGGACATCTCATTTCTATATTTTACTTTTTGATTTGAACAATTTTTTGTTCAATTTTGAACAGTTCAAAAAGTTTTAACATTAGCGCCTATGGGCGAAAATGAAGCAAATTCTGTAAACTCTGGGCACAAGAGCCAAGTTCCTATTGCAAGCTTATTGAAAGGAGTTCTCGGCGTGAAATATTGATTTGAACAGTTTTTGTTCATTTTTGAACAGTTCAAAAAATTAACACAGAGCTTACGGGGAAATTTCAACCCTATATAAATCCTGATCTAACGGACCGATTTGCTTGGAACAAACTTTATCGGAAAGCTCTTATAACGTAGAACATGTAGAAATAGAAAGTGTATCCAGAACTTACGAGCCTATTTTGCTATGAAATTTTTTGATCGGGATTTTCAAGGATATTTCTCAGTGACTCAATGAGTGAAATAATGAATGAATGAATAAATGAAAGAGTGAAAGAATAAATCAATGAATAAATGAATGAGGAAAAGAATGAATGAATAAATTATTGAATAAATGAAAATATAAATAAATGAGTGAATAAATACATGAATGCGTAAATGAATGAATAAACACTTGAATGAGGTAACGAATGAATGAATAAATGCATGGCTGAATAAATGAAAGAATGAATGAGTGAGTGAATGATTATGTATTATCCGTTGAAAAAGGTATATTTTCAATAATTAGAACTAAAGATAAATAAGAAAGAGAGAGAAAGAGATAGCTAGATTATAAATTTGAATTTGGTGTATACGGGAAAGTAGGCTCGTATAGTTCTAGACGGAACTTCTTGTTTCCTATTAATTTTTGCGGTCAGGTCAGTAATTTAAGTTCACGTTTTCCTACGTTGCTTCTAGAGAACGTGATGATTTCATGGTTATAACATGAACGTATTCATGTTTGTGCGTTGCATTTTCTAAATCAATATGTGATTGGATTTTCTGAACCAATTAAATGATTATGGGCCCGATACCTTTCAAAATCAGACAGTTTTCAGAGATTAAGCATAAATTTAGTACCACCAGATCATGCCATTATTATTTTTTACTCGTTACAAATAAATAACTAAATAAATAAACACCATGATCTCCTTCATTTTTATTCATCAAAACCGCACGTAAAAAATCACGTTTTATCAAAATTTAACGAATGATTTACGTCACTTCTTATCTAACAGTATGTTATTTGCATTGCAGCTTTCGTCTTTCCCCTCAGAGAACATTTTTTAAACTTGGAGTAGCATCTCTTAAACTTTCATCTACGCTTTTGTAGTCCGTGGTGAGTTTGCCAAATTCCAGAATGAAAGATTATATTCCAGCTTCTTTTCTTTCCTCTCGGGAAACGAGATACGGTGCAATATCTGTTTTGCGAGTCTTTTGTAGAAATGTATCGTAAATCTCTTTTGCTATTTTCTTAAAGCAGAATGCATGATGACGAGCGTCTATATCATTCTTGAACAAAGAATGGCACTGTGTTAATTAAGGTTTGTAAAAATGCAGAAATAAATGAAAGTTTAATGCATGAATTGTGAATCTCTGGGAGAAAACTGTTCAGATGTGCATCAGAAACAATGGAATTCGTTCGAATGCAGCATAAGAGAAGCAAATGCGTTGAAAGTAAAAATGCAACATTTTTAGTATAAAGATCATATATTTTTTTTAATTTTTATGTTCTGATTTTAATTATATATTTGTTATCTTTCTACCAAAAAATGGATTTTATCAACGTCAAAACGAAAATTATTAATAATGATAGCAGCACTGCAATAATAAATAAAATATACTATGCACTTTTCCTGTTTCTATTATTATTATTATTACTATTATTATCATTATTATTATTTTATTATTTATTATTATTATTATTACTACTGTTATTATTGTTATTATTATTATCATTAGTATTATTGTTGCTGCCCTCTGATGTTGCTGTTTTTTGTTGTTAATCGGAAAGGTTTATAACGATAAAGATGTTGATAATACAATTAATAAAAGGAAGACATGTGGATGCTTTGAAATGTGTACTTAAGTAATGCGAGATAAAACTCTTTGCACCTGGTAACTGAATACTTTTCTTTAGGTGTATGATATTCTTTACTTTGTATTAGAACTGAAATGTAGTATTCTTAAAAAATGTTCAATGTCTACAACAGCTTATTTAGAGCCTGATACTCACTCACTTTTTTACCCTGACTTATAACAAATTGCACTGAATTTGAATGAAACCTCTGCTTATTGCTGCTATGAGTTCAAAGGTAAAAATGATCTTCAAAAAGCAATTTGAGTAGCTCTTAAACTTTCTATTGTTATCTCTTTCGGTAATATTTAAATTATGCTTTAGTACGCATGATTCCAAAGAAGACCAAATGTGCCAAAGGTTAATGTTACACGTGACTTTTGTGGTTAAAATTACGAAGGTCTTAAAATCAGTTTATAAGTAATCTAACAGTCAATAGAACACTGTGGTATTGAGTCACGGATTGCTCTTTAAGTTGCACCCTTCCATCCCCAGCAATTATTAATTTAGTACACCCATTGGCTTGTTTTATGACTCAGGCATAACCGAGTCTCATGAGAATGCCAACTCCATAGGCTTAAGTCAGTTTAGACTCTTACGCGCCCAATATGACTCACTTATATGTACTAACGAGATCATTGGGGACTAGTGTCATACACCTGGGTCAAAGTAGTGACGCGTAACATTTATGACTGTAAAGCTTGTTAGCAATGGGTGTGGTTAAACATCTATGTTTTTTTTTTTTTTCCAATGAGGAATGAAAAGGAAATTGGACTCGTCATGTTTATTGTTGCGGTTTTATGTATGATGTGGTTTATTGGTTTCGTAATGATAATTACTTCGATAGATTAAATGTGCGCAGCAAAAATATAATGGCTGTAAGAGATATTTTATTCAAGGAATGGTAAAAAAGATCTACCGTGTGATGTGATACATATATCTGTGTATACTGTAAACATACATATATCTGTGTATTTAAAAGGTTATTGTTAAAATATAGAGCTCGTTATTTCATATAATGACCAGATATTTCATTAGTTTTTGAAAATTTGATATGAACCGAATGTATTTACAAACGTTATGTCAAATAAAATCAACCTATTAATTTTCTAATAAAATCAGTAAATTATATTTGTAAACATTTATGTATACTAATTTGAAATATTCAACGACTAAAATGACAATAACCTTTTGAATAAAAAAAAAAAAGATTAATACATGTAAGAAAAAAGTCATTGAGTCCTGTTTGAGACAAGAAGTACCGTTCTGTTCAACCTTATGAATGTCTAATGTTCACAATTGATTTCAGTACACGCTTTTTTTTTTTTCAAAATTCGAGCTTTAATAATGATCACATTTTCAATTTTCTTTTAATTTTAACTATGCATTTTTTTTGGAAAACTAATCCAAGGAATTTCAAAGGCATTCTATGAATGAATAAAACTTCCACGTTTGAGCTGAACATTCATATCGTTTAAATTGAGAATTTACATTGCCATGCAGTTAACTTTCAAGCTTGAAAATCGAGATATTTCATAATGCTGTAATTAATAAGAATGCAATTATTAAATTATCAATCGTTATTTTTATATCAATAATAAAAAAAAAGAAAACAAAGACCTTCGCCCTCCCCCTTTTTTTGTCCCCTTTGCTCACTTCCTACTTGCAGTGAAAAAGAGCTCTATTGTAATTCCGAAACCCGTGTCTGTACTTTGAACTGCAATTTTGTGATTACTTACATTGTTTTTTATCTTCATGAAAATAATATTAATTATATTTGTCATCAGCAGAATTAGAAGTTTACATTCATATAAGTTCGCTGCGTTGAAAGAATAAATAAATAAACAAACAAAAACTAAAAACTAGCATAAAGAGTTACTAACGTACTTAGTTTAAATGTTTGTGATGAAAGGGCAAAGGTAGATAGAATAAATGCTTAAAACGGGTTTAGATGATAATCATCAAATGCTCTTTTTTCCCCACCTAACGTAATAACTAAGTTCGTTATTTCATACATTATGTTCTTCCATTAGAATTCCTTTATTAATATGACAATGTCAGAGATATTTTTTAAAAAAATTAGCATAATGTAATGTTTATTTAAAATTTATTCAAATGTCATTCGAAATCTAAAGTTTATCTTATATACGTTATTTACAAATACCGAAGTACTTCAGATAAATTGCAGCTCACAGGTATTATGATCAAAATTTATTGCCCACTGGACATTTTTTTTAATGAAACTTACTCTTATGAGAGAGACATGAATTCTAAAAATATCAGACAAAATTCCCCGTTTCAATGCCCAGACAGCAAGGTGCCTTTGCCATCTATTATATGTTTTCGTATGGGGGAGAACAGGTATGATGACACCTGAAATCCCGACAGTGACGCATCGCTCTTGATTCATACTTACTGTTCCGTGAGGGTGTGTCCCTCTAAACTGTTATTTGTATCACGAAAAAGAACAATGTCATCTCGTTGACAGATTTATTGGGGCCGTTTTAACGGTTCTATGAGTCTGAGCACCACTGTAGTAATAAAGTATGAGTCAGGGGATAAAGAAAATGTGACAATACATATAAAGTTATGGATGGAGAAAAAAATCACAATTAAAACAAAAAGATGCAGTTAAAGGACTGTAATTCGAATTTTTTTTTCTAAACCATACAATGAATTATCGTTATAGTGAATGTCGATACAGCAAATATCCGTCATAACGAAATGAATGTACAGTTCCGTTTTAAATACCATTTGGGTTAAGTATATGTTATTATAACGAACATTCCGTTACAAAAAAAATATTTTTCTGATCCGTTAAAGTTCGTTGTAACGGAACTTCACTGTATAGAATAATGGGATCAAAGTACGATATAATAATAGGTTTAAGTTATGCATAAATGATAAAAATGATTAAGCGACATTTTAAAGGTTCGATACGCGTTTTTTTTTTTTCATTTGTTTTGTTGGTATTTTATAGGTTGAAAGTTTATGTTAATTAATTTTGAAGAATATACAAAATGAAATAGCGAATTTTTTTTTTCTTTTTTGAGAGTTTAGGCAATTTACTATGTCATTCTGTCCATATTATTGACCTCAAATGATATTTTTACTCTGTCAAATTTTTCATAGAATATTCTGAGGGTGGATAAAAAGAAAAAGGTTACAAACTTTAAAGAAAATATAAAGAGGAACTAAGGAGCATATTTATAAAATATTTTTCCAGATAATCATCAAACCTATTTAGGCATTTATCATAACGTAGGGCCGACTTTTTTAACCCCGACTCGTAGAAAACACGTCACAGACCTTTGAGCCCGTTTCTTACAGCTGTTACCACGTTACTGACTACAACCGTGTTCGATTTATATACGTGTTCCTTCAATTTTGGCAGAAAACTCGTAGTCACTGGTTGTCAAATCTGTGTTCTGTTGGGAGTTGCTCAGACTTATATGCTGAAAGACAAATTTCTCTGAAATTGAGAGTTGATACAAAAGGGGGGTCAACTTGCAGGTCCGAAGAACTCGCTCAATAGCTCGAGACGTGTTTGTTCCAAAGTGGGGTTAAATAGGTTGGTCCTGCGCTTAGAAAACTGGGCAAACAGATCTGCTTCTTATTTGTGGAAGTTGTCTTCAAGCATGTCGCTTCATTCCTTATTTCTTTCCGTATTTGATGCCTACTGCTAAAAAATATGTTTTAATCAAATTTGTATTTTTTTATTTATTCATTTATTTATTTTATCTTTTTTCGTACTTTGTCTAAGCTGTTTCGATCTTTTTTGTTACTTCATCAATACACAAAGTGGTAAAAGCATAAAAGAGTGCACTTCAGGTCGCTTGCGGTTTTTCTCTTTATTTACACATGAAAAAATCAATCAATCAATCTACACACACACACATACATATATATCACACAAAACTAAGTATTAGATTATTAAACTATTTGAAGTTTACGTTAGATCATTCAAACAAAAATCAACGAAACCCTCATCGAATACAAACTAAAGAAAAATACCATTTAAATCTTCTAACGCAAATTGAAACATTTTTTTCAGTGGAACAATAACATTTACATTTTACAACGACTCTTATACGTTAAACATATATCTTGTACCAACTTACGAAAGAGTTACATATTTGTGTGCAAAATAGTGATTTCAAACTGAGTGTGGAAAACATTAGGAGGAGCAGAATTCAACTTAATGTCCTCATTAATTTCTGAATAAAAACATGCATAAAAAGATAAAGAAAGAAAACTAATTTTTCTACGGTGTCAGTTGTCAACCTAAGTTTCATAATACATCAAAAACTTAGTAAATATGTCCTTTTTATACCTCCTCATCTGTCTCTCTCTCTTTTCTTTTGACCCAAACAACAACGTTTACCTCTGATGATTTATCGGTCATCTCAGGCTATTAACATCAAATGCTTTCCATAATAACAAATGAATCTTCCTTATTTTCACGTTATTATTGTCTTATATTTAAGATTTTGGGATACCACATGTGGTTTCTGTGTCATTAAATGATAAAGATATTATGTTCATATATAGTATATATATGAACATAATGTGTGAATGTATGCGTATGTAGTTCTATTTTCTCTTGTGCTGTGTATGTTGTGTGCGTATCATGCATGGGGGTTTAGAAAAAAAGTTTTTGCTTTAATTATTTCATGATTGCTAATCATATAAGAACAATCATTTGTTTTTTTAATGTCAATAATGTAATGGCACGCATTTAGAAAAAAACATTTAAAGTGCTTGAGATAGCTTTTATGCGAAACAAATTTTTATCGAATATACATTCTCTGAGTTAGCAAATTGTTCAAATCATTTTTCCGAAGAACACTCAATTTCATACTTGGTGGACAATATTTAATTTTTAAAAAAGTTTTTTCTTCTTATTATTATTATTTACATTTGCATTTATAATTACAATGACTTATCTACTAAACTGTTACAGGATTAAATGAGAATGAGAATTTGTGCAAATACAGAACACAATAATTTTAACATGCTGACAAGAAAATAATTAATAAATTTACCACCTGAATCTTATAATACATATTAAATAATTGACTTAGCATGAAAGCGATACGTATATAAATATTAAACAGTTATAAATATTATAATACTTAATTTTAATCTATATCATCTTTTGTTAAACAAAAGAGTTTTAATTAATTTAAAGCTTAATTGCTTTCGTAACTCCTCTTAGCTCTATAGCAAGAAATATTTAACTACCCTGTACTTTTTTTCCCAATCGAAAAATTATTTTGAATTAAAAAAAGCATAAGTTATTCGGATTCAGTATATGTTACTTAATAATATTAGAAGAGTGTAGAGCGATCTAAATCTTAGTTACAATATTTATATATACTTCCTATACATTCCCCGGACATCTAAAATCGAAATACGACTAACACTACAAAGGTGTGATTCTTGTCTCTGATGTCTGCATGCGTCCATTGCAGACGACTGTTAAAAATAGCCACTTAATCAATGCTATTATCGCTTGACAACAGTTTTCAAGCATTTGTTTTATTTTCGAACAAGCATTCCAAATTCTAACAGCGTGAGGCTAACAAATCTGATGTCTTGCCAAAACATTCATGCATCACCCAAAAAACGTTTTTGTCCTAATAATGTTATCGAAACAACCGCAAAGAAGATTTTCACCTCCTGTCGAGCAGATGAATCATCTAACTGTGATAACAAATGATGAATGGGGGCTTAGATTTTGGTGTTATCGTGTCGGCTGAAAACACTCCGACTTACAGGAAATGAAGTCAACTAAATTGAGACAAATTCATGTTTTTTCCCCCTAGCATGTTAGGGAACTTAAAAGCCTCCATAGAAATGTCCTAAATATGTTGTTTGCAGTCTTAGGTACGAAAAATTTTAGGCCCTCCTATTGGTCACTGTTTTTATCACATGTTTTAATCACTATCATTTAATTAGAAAGGAAATCGCACTTGAATATGTACTAATAACTGATAAAATGAATGATTTGTGATTATATTGTTTGTGTCGCTTACCTTTCATTCTTTTGAACCAGTTGCATCTTTCCGTCACTAGCACTAATTGAACAATGTTGATGGGATGATTAAAAATTATATGGCATTATATGGAATGATTAAAAATAAAAGTACTCAGAGAAAAAAAGATCTATGTTCTACGCTTATGTTTAAATACGTTTTTATGAAGCCCCTTTAATTATAAATGAAGAATATTTTATGCTTCAATATTAAATTCGTTTGTTAACGTGTTTTCTTCTTCTTTTTTCTTTCTTTCTGTTTAAGAAACGTTTTCTTTAAAGCTGTCTTAACACTCCATTACAAGTATGCTTATTTATGACTTGTGGAGGAAAACTTTCCAATGTTTGGAAAGAAAAAAATATTTCGTTTGCGTTCGGCTTCATTGGTGAATTCGAATTTACTTTTAGTTATTTCCAATATATATATAAACCTATAACCAATTATACAACTTGAAAGTTACATCAGTAAACCTTCCTTTGCGTAAGCAATCCTAAGGCCTCGGCTAACAGGTAGGGGTCTGGTGGAGAAAAGTAAAGCTATATTTTGCTTTAATGTGAGTAATTCTTTTCTGAACTTATTTAGTTTTCAGAAAAATTAACTGTTCTAGGTCACCAAAGAACCAACATGTTCCTTACACCTAGGCATTGTAAGAAAGTGTAATTTGAAGGGGGGGATGTATTTTGTATTATTTTAATCTAAACAGCAAAGGTTGATCCACTGTATTCCGTGCCAAGGGAACAGTGGGGACCACTTTGTGTGTCCACACGAACTTATTATTTAACCATAATGTATTACAAATACATATTGTTCTAAAAATAGGATATTACAACAAAGGTTTAAAGAACAGTTTTAAAAGTTTTCAAGTGCATTGTTATTTTCGATTTTTGTTAAAAATATTTTGTTAAAATGAACCACTATGCCCCGTCTTACCCAACCTTCTAAGGTTAAAGTTGTACGTTTTTTTAATAATTATTTCAAAAAATACTGCCTACAATTATTTTACATTAGATTACATTTCTATGATGTTTTATGTATAGCAACAACCTGAAAGCCAAAACGATTCAGTATCCGTAGATGTAACGCTTCAGAAACTTTTCGAAAACATTTATGAAGTAAACATCCTCTCTAGCCCATTAGTAATTACCGAAAATGAAACATTTGTAATTAAATTAATGCCTCTTTTTTCTCTTTTCTATCATTTTGCTTTCAAAAACGCCGATTAAAATTTTTCTCAGTTATTAAATCTAAGAAATTTCTTAAGTATGCTTCAAAATATATCTTTCTATTATTGTATTGTAGGATTTTATGAATCAGGCTAGTTTCATTTTAAACATCAAAGGTTCGAACCGAATTGAAAGTTATTTTCGTTAATTATGAATTTTCTTGTAAAGAAATCTTTCTCATAAAACCATGTGTAAATTAACATTCATTAATAGCAAAGCATTCATTAACCTATCTTAAGCATTAATGTTAATAGTCTTTCATTTTACAGTTCATTCTGAAAATTAGCTTTTAAAGGTAGTTGAATGCTATATAAAGTTCTAAAAAAATAAATATCTGTTGCTGAATTCATTAAGGATATCATTATGAAAGCGCATAACTGCATTTCTTTACGTTGTGGTAAATATTTAATGACATCTTTTCTATTCGTAAATATTTTTTTTCTTTTGAAATTTATATTTGATTGCTATATTTCATGGTTCTTAAATATGGCTCCTTGTATTACTGAATATTTTTCCCGATTATATTATTTTTTCCGCCGTTATGCATTATTTTAACAGTTTGTATCATTATTTAGATTAAATTTTTTTGAACAAAGGTTTTTAGAAATTAAATATTGTTATATCTTCTATCTATCATTTAAACTTTGTTAACCCTTCCCTTAGACACAAGTTTAGGTTACTTAGCTGCGATGTTTAGAAGACAAGAAGCAACGACATTCAATTTGTTTCAGAGCTAACGAAAAGAAAGTCAAAAAGCAAGGATAACGATATTTTTGCTAATTTGAATAAACTCAAGCGTACTTTTCAAGCAAAATATTTGTGATTTAAATAAATATTGACAAAAACACAATTCTACGCGAGAATTTTTTTTTTTTTTTTGTGTATTACCATGTAGTATTACATCGTGCAGATTAGCACGTAATTATGGTTTCTCTCAGTTTTAGATAATATAGTTGTGGATTCAGCTTGAGTCCACATAAGACATTTCTTTCTGCTTATGTAAAAGTGGAGAACTATTACTCGGCACTAATACGATTTTCTCGTATTTTTTCTTGAAATATGTCAAATTAATAAAAAAATCAAGAACATTGATGCAGCACTTAGACTCTAAACCACTGAAGATGACACGAATAAGAGAAAATTTATGAAACACAAAAATAGAATACAAAAGTTGTGGAATTGAATCCTTTTTACATTTTGTAAATATGATGTAATGCTCATTAAACAATGCAGTTTTCGGAAGACACTCAACAACTGTAAACACAATGGACTAAGTCAAAAATACTAGACATAATTACCAATATATTACGTCAAGATTCACTGAGAAAAAACATAATAATGCATCATTTTCACAAAAAATATTGATAAAAATGCTACCCAAAATTATTCAGGGAAAAACGCAATTTGTAAATATTACTTAGCATAAAAAAATATCACCAGCACACATAAAAATTTAGGATTTTCTCCCTTCAAGTTATAATTTTAAATTTCTATACTATCTAGGTATCAACTACATGTAAGAACTTTTAATGATATTAAGCTCTCGAAAACTTTGTAAATGCCTTAAAGGCGAAAAAATCTGATTCTTTTAGGGAAAAAAAGACTCATTCTTTCTTAAAGTTTACTTCCTTTTAAAAAGTTTCAAAAGTAAGAGCTAACAAAAATGTTTTTCTTCTTGCATAAGTAATTTAATGAATAAGATTTTTTGAAACCCTTATGCAAAAAATGGTATCGTCACATTTGATTAAACCAATAGTTTACTTAAAGGAGCTTTTTTTTTAAGAATGTGCAGTGACTCTGCCTGAAGAATTTCTCGTAGGGACGTTTTCTGTATACATTACATTTTAAAGTTAGTTGAATTAGTTACTTGAGTGCATATTGAAAAAGATTACATTTACAATATGTTTTACTTGTTGTTTTTTTTTTTCAGAATTTGAGATTGCAGATATGTAGGTTTTAATGTTTAGAGCTTACCTTACTTATCCTTAACTTCATTTACAAACGAACATCGCAAATCTTAGAAAAATCTCTTTTTTGAAATTTAAAACTATAGTTAGTTTAATATCTCAAATATATTTTTTTAAAATAATAAGCTCATTGTGTTTTGGAATGTCTAAGATAAATGTAGAAAATTTACATACCACCTCTAGTTTTGCAACTTACTAGTTCGAGTACAAGTGATCTTTTGGATGTTTTTAATTTGTTATTCGTTTTCTCAAACGGTAGGCAGACAGAGTTTAAACATGGAAATTTTTTTAATACTCATTTTGTGTTCAATGAATATTATATATTTAATGGACAAAAATAATATCCAAACATTCGTGAATAAAATCAATTTAACATCCCAGTGACGTAGAGATTATACACAGTGTGTCAAAGAATTTTTAACACAAGGTTAATAAAATAAAAATAAATGCTAGGGATTATACTTTTAAAGTATTTTTATTCAAAATAAGCTCTTTCGGCTTCAATACATTTGTTACAGTGGTTTAACAACGATTCGAATGCCAGTTCCAGATCACATTGTGGGATTGTCTCCAGAGCTCTCGTCAAAGCTGTTTGCATAGTGTCAATGTCATCAAAGTTAAAACATAATAGTAAACAAATGAACCGGATTTTTTGCAGTGAATCAGATGATAGTTAAGGAGTTTTACGAGTGCTCGACAACACAGATAGCGCCACTGTAAGTTTAGTTCCAACTGTAGTCTTAAAAATTCCTTGACACACTGTGTACAAACAGCTTCGATGCGAGCTTTGGAGGCAGTCCCACAGTGTGAGCTTTAACAGGCATTCGAATCAGTGCTCAACCGCTGTACCAATTGTATTAACGCCTGAAGAGCTTATTTTTAATAAAAAATACTTGAAAAAATATAATTACAAGTTTCTATTTTATTTTATAAACCTAATCTTAAAAATTCTTTGACACACTGTATTAAATATGCCAGAAATTAAAGAAAAATGTTTGTTAAAAACTAGTACACCATTGAAATTTGTGCTACCACATGAAGGTAGGAATTTTTTCTCCGAACCCCTATCAATACAGATCAAACTTGACAAAATTCGACCTGAAAATGCTTTCAGAAGAGCAAGTGGGATAGAGTCGGTCTCTAAGCAAATATGTTGCGTTTGGTTAATCTTTCCATTCCGCTTTGCTTGCATTGGCGGGATTGCTGAGTTTGCTCAGTGGTAGGTTGAGGGCTGCACAAATTCCCCAGCTATTTGTGAATCCTTGAGGAGCATTGAAAGCGTCAGTCAAATACGATACGAATTTGAATCGTGGATATTTAGTATTCCTACACGAAAAAATAAATACATTGATTTCGATAATAGCTGTTAGTATATTTTTAATATAAAATTGCAAATGAATTACAACTGCGTTTTATTATTTCTTTGAGGCTTAAATAATAAAATCTTTCGTTTTCAAAGAAACGTATTAGATCTACAAATCTAGAAGGCATATTTATTTTTAACCAAATTGCTGTAAAAGTAAAAAAAAGAAAAAAAATCATATGAAAGAAGGCTTATTGTATCGTAAAAATAGACTGAAAAACAAAGCAAAGCCAAAAATAACTGATGTAATTAAATAAAGATTGAAAAATAAACAAATAAATGAAGGCTTTTAGTTGGAGAAAGTGTGTGTCGGTCTGTACCCCCCACCCCTCTAATAATTTTTGAGGAAATTGTCAGATTCGAAAGATTTTTTTTTTTTTTTGAATTCGAAAGAAGATCTCGGCAAGGACATATCGTTTCCTCATTTCACTTTTTGATTCAGACATTTCTTCGTTCAATTTTGAATAGCTCAAAAAATATTAACATTAGCGTTTATGGGGAACTATGAACCAAATTATATAAACCTTGGACATAATATCCGAGTTCTTTCAGAAAAGCTTATTGAAAGGAGCTCTAGGCGTGGAATATTTTTTGATTTGAACAATTTTTGTTCAATTTTCACCACTTCAAAAAAAAAAAAAAAAATGACATAAGAGCCTAAAGGGAAAATTTAATTCAATATAAGTGCTGATCTAACAGAGGGATATTTGGGGGAAAAACTTTGTCGTAAGGATTTTTATGACTCAGAACATGTACAGATACGAATTTCAACCAAAATTAGGGAGCCTATTTTCCCATGAAATTTTTTGATCTGGACTTTTTGAGGATATTTCTGAATGGGTGAATGAATACATGAACGAGTGAATGAATAAATAAAAATATATTGAATAAACAAATGTATGAATGAGTGAATGAAAGAATGAATAAATAAATGAATGAGTGGCTGAACGAGCTAATGAATGAATGAGTGAATATGTATTAACCGATCAAATAGGTATATTTGAAGTAATTAAGAACTAAAACTAAATGAGAAAGGGAGCGATAACTAGATTATAAATTTGGTGTCGTACGGGAAACTAGACTCGTATAGTTCTAGACGGAACTTCTTGCTTCTTGTTATTTATGTTATCGTTTACCTTTTAATTAATAGTGGTGATAAACACACACACACACACGTATATGTAATGATTTCGTTTCTCACACATTTAAGCTGTCGTTTGATCTAGGAGCGGGAACAGTATCAATTATGGGGAAAACAGACATAATTACTAGAAGCTAAAAACATATTTTCATACAAAATTATTAGTTTAAAATAGCCCTTTTACATTATACTTTGTTCAGATATAAATAACTTTTTGAAATATTGGTGAATCACTTTAAATGAAAGCCATTTTAAAGAATAATAAGGTAAGTTATCACACTCGACCAAGTAAATAAATTCACGAAAGTGCTTTCCATCAAAGAAATGCAAATTGCAAACTAAATAAAGAAAAATAATATCACGTTGACTTAGTTTAACTAAAAAGTTCCAGCTTTAAGTTTCTGAAGTAATTAATTACGTTTAAAACAGAATGTAACATTGAGCTCCACTTAAAATAGGGCGGATAAATCTGAAATTTGTTTATCTTTCTTAATGTTTAGCTGCAATTTTCACTTTGCTCAGTTAATTCAATAAATACAGGAAGTCGTGACTTTGGAAACTTCGGAACCTTTAAAATTTCTTTTAATTTCTTCACAAAAAGGATAAAATAGATCGCTTTTAAAAAAGTATTTTCAACGCTTTGTTTGTTTGCTTTAAGGATAAAGTAATCAATAATAAGGAACTCCATTTAGAGTAACTAAATTAATGAAACTACATGAAATTTTCCTGATTTATTCTAGAGTATATTTAATTTTTTAGGAATTTCATGCGCTAGAATTTATACGTTAAAGTTTCGTGTCTCTGGTAATAAATGATTTAAAACTTAATTTATTTCCTGTAGAACCAAGGTAATCTTTACTTTTCAACTTTTAAATTGCCTGAATTAGCGATGCGAAATATTTAACAACTTCTAAACCTGTAAGTTATTTATGCATTTCCTTTTAAAAATCCCATTAAAATACAAATTATTCGTTTAAAAATATTATGTTTGAAACATCCTACGAAGTACGAAGTAAAAAAATTGATAATATTGATAACAAAGTACACTTTAGGGTTTTGTTTACATACATTTTTGCTACACATTTGCTTGGTTACATTGGTTACATATATTCCAATACACATAGTATGCTTGCATGTATATATTTAACTGAGAACATGATATTGAATCTTAACTAAGCATATTGTTAGCAACCGAAAATGCTTAAAATACCCATATCCATAACATGCTCTAGTTGGTAGATTGATTTTTAAATTCTCGAGGACCAAATTTAAGGCTTCTTTTAAGATCTAAAAAAAATAATATATATGCATAAATACAGCCACTATATCATAATTCAGCTCTTAAAGGATCATGTAGAAATACGGATGATGGTCGCGCATTATTGACGATTTATGGTTACGGGAGTCTTGCACAGTGCAATTGAATCAGTGAGTGGATAAACAGTAATTTTCTTTTCTCTACTAGACCCCTACTGTTAGCCGAGGCCTTAATGTTGCTTGCGCAATAATCGTATAATGGCGGATAAGCAGTACTAGTCCAAAATCGGCCATTTTTAGATAACTGTCAAAATTAACACTAAAAACGTGAATCATGTACAATAACGGAGGATGGTCGCACAGGATCGACGATTGATGATGACGGGAACCCGTCTTTCTTGCACAGGGCAATTGAATCAGCGAGTGGATAAAAAGTATTACTCCAAAATTGGCTATTTTTAGATAACTGTCAAAAACTAACGCTAAAAACAAAGAACTATACGTTCCAATGAAAAAGAAACAATTGCCAAGACTTCTCACGTTATACATATAATCATGGCGTTAACAAAGAAAAAAAAAATCTGAAAACAAAAATTGTTTTTTTTTTGCAAGTATCTCAGAAAGTTTTTAGACTAGTAGTTTTTTCACACACCGATTCAATTATATACACAATAATTATCCAGTATCAATTATCGAAAGAGATATTTCGGCCCGCTTACTCGCTTACTTGGATAACGCGTTGCACGAAACTCTAATCGTGATAAAATCCACAGGTTGCATTACAAGAAGCTTTATAAAGACGCCAATAGTTTAATTTGTACTTAACTCGAAAAAGTACTGAATTTTCCCATTTATAAATTTTTTTTTAACGCTTATTTTATAACAATACATTTCCAGTTTTGCATTTCATTAAAATGCTTGCTTTAACGCCTATAATAAATACTGCAATAATTTGTTAATAATCTTATATTCTAAACGTTTATCATTCTTTAGTATATTTTTGTGCACTCTGTTGTTCTATGTCCCATTTAATCTTCTTATTTTCACACTTTTTTCCATTGTGTTTAAGGAAAATTCATGCATGGCTTGGGAAAATGATGTGTCCTTGCTATCTTAAAAGAATTTGCAATGAGCCATTAAGGCTTTTTTTCCCCCACTTTCGAAATTTAGAATATTTTTCAAGACAAGTGGTATTAGCAAAAATTTCAATTTCTTATAACGTTGAAGCTCTTTTCCCCCCTTTTTTCCTGGGATAAACGCATTTACTTGGCCTTATAAGTAAATAGATTGTGTTATGTATTTTTCAGAGCAGTTTTTCAAATTAAAAAGGAAATGGGAAATTTCTTCTGCTAAACGGTGAATATTTTCTTTTCTTTTCTTTTTTTTTTGATTCTTGATTATGATGATATGACTGCCCTTATTTTAATTAAAAAGTTAGTTTTTCTCTTCCCGTGTTCATTTATTTTCATTTTTTTTACTATGACTACTGATTTAAAATTTCTATTTGCTCTCTATCCGTATACTGCAAAAACGTAGTGACTTGAAACATGTTAAAAAACGCACGCATACAAATTGATAAATTTACCAATAAACTGAGTTATTGAAATTAAAGTTATTGAAATAAAAAATGTAAAGCTTGCTTATTTTTTATGCATTTTTTATTTTATGTATTCATTTTATGATTTCTTCATTTTGTTGTTGTAGATAGTTACATTGTTGTACACTTAAAAATTTGAATAATAATAATTTATTTTTATAAAACAGATACAATACAAAATTAATCATTCCTTTAGCAAAATGGAGTCCTAATTTTTTAGCGCACTTTTAACCTCTCCCAGGAATAACTTAATCATTCCCACCAATTCAGCACCAGTTTATCAATTTTCCTTGTTTCCGTCTTAAATTCGGACAAATCCTAATTAACTCGAGCATATTTAATTAAAATATACCATTAATTTACAAAATCAGTCATTAAAACCAGCCTCTTGTCACATTTTTATTCGAAACTCCATCTAGCATTCTGTGACTAACATCCGCGCTTTTCGAGTAATGTTTTAAAATTATCTCAAACTAACACTTTAACTAAATATTAGACATACATTTCTATTCATATCGGACATTAATGCCTTCAAAATTCCCAAGCTTAAAGCTCCCTTCGTGAAATCTCCCTTCTTCCATTTTGTCCATCCGAAGCCTTGCTTAAAATAACTTAATGATCCGGATTCAAATTTGCACAGCGTTTCATAAACATTTGGCGTGCAAATGCACTATAAAATGAGCTCCAAACCCCGAAATTGAAAGAGAAACTTCGTCTGTTTACATCCCCAAAGGTTCCGCTTATCATAGAGAGGGATATGGAAGTCCTTAAGATACCGGATGTGCAAGTTTTGCTTCATTACGTAGAACTGGCATCGTCTCCCTGTTAGCAGCTCTGTAAAAATAGCGCGGAGAGCTGTTCATTCAAAAGGGGAATGTGTGACACTGACACCAATGTGAAGATGGAAGAATTTCTGGTAATGTCAGTTAAAATTGTTTCGAGTTGTTTCGCGTCAGGAGGTTTTGAACTACATTTTTTCTTACCCAGTTTCTAATTTTGCAATTTTTGGACTTTGTAACATAAACAATCAATACATTAAAACCTAATTGCTTAACCTTATTTGTTATTATAAGGTTAAAGCGTTTTTTTTTTTTTTTTTTTTTTTTTGGATACATTTAACGAAATTATTAGTTTTAAGATATACATTTTATTGAAACTTTACAAGCAAGTTTTCTTTCTTGTATTTTCATGTTTCGTATAATTTCCAGGTTAATAACTTGTTTTTGAAAATTAATGGACTTAAATACTTAAACGCTTGTCAACACTATACCCGCTGTGAAAATCCATACGCACATGTGATATTGCTGTATTCGCAAAAAATGTAATATGTTTTTTTTTCTCCCCTTTAAGTAGAAGCCATGTTAGATTTTACTTTCCGAAGTTAATATAATTATACTTAAATTGAAAGAAAAATGTACTGTCAGCTTTAATGTGTGATTTTCTATCTATCCATGAAATATTTCTCTCTCTCTCCCTCTTTCTCTCTCTAAAAAAATGATGTCATTACTATTTTGCGTATGCTTATGTGCCTCAGCTCTGAGCTAATACACGTGGCAATTTCTTTGTATGCTTCGCTATGAAAGTACTGGACTTCCTTTGACTGACATTTCTAAGTAAATTGAGCGTCCCTGTTCTACGGCGGAATACATTTTTCTCCATCTCATATCTCACAAAGAATTTTTTTTTTCCCACCTTGTGTTATTTTCAATTTTCAGAAATGTAGGAAATTGAACCTGCTTTGTAATTTTCTCTTACTACATTTAGTATATTTAATAAAAACTTGCTATATAACACACACACATATATATATATATATATATAACTCCAGTTTTTAGAAAAGTTTTAAATCAAAACATTTTCCATTCTGGAAAACTGCATTTTATTAAATAATGTTTGAACTCATAATTCATTTTGCTTTTTTAGAAATCCTTGACGCAATTTCTTTTTGTTCTTATCTCTCTCTCTCTCTCTGCCTACACTACGCTTCGTGTGTGTGTGCGTGTGTGCGTGAAGCATAAAATGTTGGTTTTGTGTGATATTTATTTGCTTAAAACTTTAGAATCTTAAAAACATTTTAGAGCTTTGTAGCACTCTACAACAAAGCTCATCGCTTAAATCCCACAACTTGAGTTTCCCAAATAAATAGACATCCTGCTCTTTCCCAAAACCCTATTTCGCGAGGTGGATTTTTCCTATGAGAAAGAACTACTCGAATAAACCAATCCAAACCGAGATAAGTTGAGCCTGGGAATCAGAAGGAGGTTCTGAAGTAGTTTGGTTTCGTGTGTAGGCCCTTTCTTGTTTAGTAGTATATAAACACACTTGTCAAGTCAGCAAGCAACTCCTCTGCATCGAATCAGTGAGCTGCCTAAACCTCAAGTGGCCTTTAACCTCACAGAAGTTGCAGCTATCTCTTTCTTTGAGGAAGCTTATCGGTTTACTTTTCGGAAGGGTTTTTAAGCGGTAATATGTTTTGGTGAGTGACAAACTGGAATTATCAATCAGAACCGCCAAACACTCATGATTTTCGATGTGATAATATTTCTTTTATCGGATTTCATTTGCAAAGTTGCGTTATTAACGCTGACAAGTGAAAAAAGGATCATGTATACATAGAATTTTATGTTTTGTTCTACTTGTTTTTTTGTACACATTTTAGGCTTTCTCTGTCTAATTTTTGCTGTATGATGTCTGCCCTCTTTCTCTTTAAATTTTGTTTAGAACTTCCTTTTTTTATAAACTCGACTTCCAAAGTTCTGAAGGGCAGAAGCGTGTAAAAGTTTAAAACTTTTAAAAATTCGCCATTTTTATGAATTATCATACCGCTAAAATTTGCATTAAAATTTTTGCATTGCACATTTATTGACGAATACAATGCTATTATTTTCATATATTCTTAACTTTTATGAAGCTGTCAAATTTAAGAATATAAATAGTTACGGTTGTGATTTTTTTTAATAAGTGTGCCTTAGAAAAGAGTCTTATATAACTGTGTCATATTAAACGGGTTATGCAAACTAATTAGTATCACCAAATTTTATGGGAGTGTCATACAAGTAGCGTGTTACAATTTAAAACTCTTCTGTCAGTACATTTCGCTTTTTTTTTTTTAAGTTTCAGTTTCTAACTTTTTAGTGCAGGATACGCTTAGAACAATTTTTTGTTTGCCATCGTGTCATATCAGATGTTATATTCATTAGCATCTATAAATTTTGCATTATTTTTTTACACACCTTAAACTAAAATAAATATACATTTATTTATTTTGGTATTCTACTTAAACCATTAACTGTCTAACCTACTCATTAAGTAAAATTACTCCTTCTTAAGTAGACATTTTGAAACTTTATTACGGGAATTGACCCTATTTTTCACAATTGGTACTTGAAAAAGAAATGGGGGGAAAAAGGCATGTCAACTGCATATTTTATTACGACTATTTAAGCTTTTACATTTTATTCAATTTAAACAAGTTAATTAGCACATGTGAAGGTTAACTGCATAACAAGATGCTGCTTTATTTTATTTTATTTTGGAGCAACAATCTCAACTAAAAGTTAAAATATAGAAATATTGAGCCTCGTTATTTGTAGCCAGCAAATAACCACTATTTGTTGGAGGAAAATACCTTCAACATTCTGTTTTTTAGTGTATTACTATACTTGGATATGTGTTTCATAGGAAATTGCACATTTTCAAATATCAAAAGAAAATGTTTCAATCATAAAGGATAAACATAATTCATATAAGCTATCCGTTGCTTCCATTACTAATATGATAATTTTACCAATATAAATTGCAGAATAATTAATTTTAAATATTATGTGTTTCTACAAAATTTCAAAAAAAAAAAAAAAAATAGCGCTGTGACAGTTTTACACGATTTTCCCCCCACAATTCCACTATTCTCACTGTTCTGTAGCATTTTTCTTGAAGAAAAAAATGCTTCACCCTAAAATATAACCAACTTGACACCCACGCTGTCACGATTGCTTGATCTATGACATTTCACGCCTTACTTATTCATAGTATATTATACAACCTTATTTCTTCAAATTTGTACCTGTCTTTCTACATAATAGCAATGCTGTTTCTCTTATCATTAGTGCTAAGCGATACATCGTCATTATATAATGACACAAAACAGTAATCTTCTATAAACTAAGCTGAACATTTCGAGGACAGATTAGCTTCATTTTTCCAGGAAAAAAATAGCAACTTTAATGAGAGTTTTACGTGCATGAAAATGTAGGTCCAGTGAAAGTATTGCAACAATCATAATCAGTTGTTACATCAGTCTAAATTACAGGGGCGGTTTTTTTTTTATCGCCGAAAAAAAACTGAAATAGTTGTCGTTAAGACTAATGGTCTTTGCAATGCATTCAATCATTTGTATAATAGTAATTCATTTCTATTTCGCAATAAATTGCATTTTATTAGAACTAAAAGTAATCATGATGTTCATGCTTTTACAAAGAATATTAGTACGTGTTCATTCTATTACACTAGGTATATATATTTAGAAGGGAAACTGTTCGGTAAGTGAATTAAATTTCGTGATATTATTAATTTGCTAGCTATAATTGACACGTTTTTTCTCAGCCAAACTAAGGTCTAAAGTAGCACTATAAAGTAATATAATTTTATTAACTTCTCCAATTATTTTTAGGGCTTTAGAAGCTTTTGCATTACTTATTTGAATATAAAATGGTTATTATATTTGCTTTCTTTCCTAACTTTTATTCTCTTTGATTGTTTTTGAGGACCTAATATGATTATGATGACTTGATATGACTTGTATGACAAGTAATATTACTTGATTTGTTTCACATGGCAATACAATGGCATTTGTATCCATTATTGATGCTTTGCAATAATCATTTTTAAATATGCTTACATGGATAGCAACAAGTTATGCATGGAATAAAAGTCATCTTAATGACTTTTAGGGTAACCCTAGAATTTCGTCCTATCTCATCCATGACAATAACACATCCGACTACTTTCTCGTTTGTCAGCCTCAATTCCAGCTGTGGTTGTTGCTATTGTTGTTGTCGAGTCCTCGCGCGATGGGAGGAAGAACAGGGTGCGCTGCTCCTGAGTCTAACGGGTCCCTTAACGCATGAGTCCGACTTCCGCCCCTTCAAAAGGTCTCTTAATTTTTGAACTAGTTCCCAGATGAGAGACCGTCACCTGGGGTTGGCACCCCCAGAGGTATCGTTTCACTTGGAGGTAATCAGAGCCACTACGGATTTAACGTGCAACAGCTCACTTTAGCGTACATGACCCCAAAACAACCAGCCGCGAGAGCTGGTTGTCACCCTCCCAAACCACTGACCTCAGTCGATGTTACTTCACTTTCGGTGTTCTGTGGGAACCGAGCTTCTACCGACTCGTCCACTGCGGGACTTCTCAATTCAAGTCATAATGTCATATGTTTTCCTTGCAAAGCAAATGTCTTGTTTCAAATCTAATTGCGTTTTTTAAAATAATTTTTTTTTCTATAATTTGAAATAATCAAAAAGTAAATGAATAAATAAATAATAATAATAATGAAAATAATAATGATAATAAAGAAAAAAAAAGTTCTTACCCGACACGTATAGATGTATTTTTTATAGTCGATCATTTCAGGTTGTTATATGTTTCAAAAAGATTTTTTTAGATAATTGCTAATTCTGACTAATTTATTTTGTACTAAAAACAAGTATTTATCCTGTCAACCATTTATTGACTATCCACTGAGCTCCTTTCAGTTTGAATAAAGTAGCATCATGTCATTTAAAAAAATACCTCAACTGTACAATGACATACTATTGATTTAATTATTTTTCTATTTTCGCCAGATCATGTTTTCCCTAGACTTATCCCATAAAACTGACATCTTAAACTGGAAGTTAGGCTGGTTGTACGAAAGTGCAGATATTGCAGTTCATATCTGTAACTGAAAGTATTTTAATACTAGATATAGAATTTCCATGATTGGCATAACATGTGTTTATTTATCGTGTTCACAATTATTTTCGTTTAAGAAAATGGTGGATGCATTTTGTGATTTAATTAGGTGCACACTTATAATCGTTAAAATGACCAAGATATCTAAAAAAAAAAAAAATATTACTTGTTTTCCAATCTTTTACCTTTCAAACGATGCTAATATATTGTTAATATTCGGAATAGTACTCTAGAAAGTAAGATTTTTATCGATTTACTACTCAGTTTTCAAAACACTTTTAAAAATCATGTTTATCATGTTTCTGAAGAATCATGTTTCAGCTCTGTGACGCTAAACTAGAAACAAGATAACGCAACAACGAATTAAACTATCGTAATTATTTTTATACCACTAAAATGAACATAATAAAGTGGATGTGTTCTGCCTCAATCAGAGTTTTTAATGAAGAAATAAATTTTAAATGAATTTTTAAAAGTTAAAATTCCAAAAAAAAAAAAAATCGTGATTTTTTATCTATTAGTAGTAAGAAAAATTATTTAAAACAAAAAGTACACTCTTTAGCAGTCTAGCATCTTGATTGAGGCTCAAAACATGAATTACCTATAACTTCCATCTAAAATTGTATGTCTGAACAAATTACATATCAAGGTATAATGTTTCAAAAATTATGCTATTTAGGTCATTAAATGTAAATTCACACGTTCGCTTCCGGTCACTTTAAGGATGAACCTTTACGCTACGTAGTATCAGGAGACACACCTAACATACATTACGCATTGAAGCAGATTGAAACAAAGGCGAACCCTTCCCTACCTCGAACGGGTGGCTGGTACTGAGACATCACTCACACCAAGCTTAAGCCTCTAACTCGCGCTGACGGTCACTTAGAGATGTATCTTTACACAGTAAACACACCTGAAATGCCCACTGCAGCGGATAGCAATTGAAAAAATGCTGCTTGACACCTCGCGCTGGCGTGTAGTCGGCTGCGAACGTGTTAAGTAATTAATATTTAGTGCAATATGATTTGTTTACGCTGAAATCTCGCTAAGTAAACACCATTGATCTACTGTGAAAAAATTGGATTTTTAAATTTAAAAATATTATTTTTTTTCACTTGTGTGCGTATATCGTAAATTGTTTAACAGGATTAATCACATATGTATTATATGATATACTATTATCTTTCTAGGTGTTGCTTCCAAGCAGCTAGAAATACCCAAGCAGCCCTTGCGGCATCTTCTTCCTAAGCCATCCTTCTCATTTTCCAAGTTTTCCGGCCTGTCTGTAGTACCGCCTGCAGCACTTCTGAATGGTAAACAATTCATCGTTGAGCCGGTAACTACTCGCAATGTTACTACACAAATAGGACAGACTACTTACCTCCACTGCATTGTTGATAAACTAGAAGACAAAACGGTGGGTGGCCTACAACGTCAGGTAATGCGGCATGAGTTTGGAAGCTTTGTGTTCCCTTATCCATATTAAATGCTGTTTGTATCATTTTGGCTTGTTTTGCAAAATAATTATGATGGTTTGTCTTTTCCTGCAAAAATAACAAGTCAATTAAATATTATGCTTGTTTAAAAATAAAAAAAGTGCTGTAATATGTTATACGTAATGTGTTGGAAATGTTTTGTTAAAAATAAATTCTCACAAGCGCATATTACTTTAAAAGTGCTTTAAAAGACGAATCCTTATGATTTGCTTCTTGCTTACATGTTAGTCTCTTGAAGTGCTTTTTAGGCCTAGGCGTAAATAACTTACCATTTAATAAATAAAAAAATGTCTTAATATACGTCAATTCTTGCCTCCGTTGTATTATTTAGTATTTTAACGACATTTTAAGTGTCCACATAAGTTGCCTTAACTTTTTAGCGTAGCAGCTTCATCTTGTTTTTTGGAAAGCTTAATGTATTATTTAAGTGTTATGCTTTCAATGTGAACTCTCAATACATTAAATAACATTAAATTTGAAAAGAATCAGACTCATTTATAAAATTATTTGTTAGCACAGCGTTTGTAATGTAATTTTATAGATGAACAAAGAAATCTGCAAAAGGTGCGCATGTTTAAAAGAGTTTTAAACTGATTTCTTGTTTAATCATCCACAAGTTTAATTTTAATTCATGTTTAATCATCCACAAGTTAAACTTTTCAGTAGCAAACCTTTGTTGCTATATTTATTTATTCGTCAATAATTTTTTGTACCTCGAGGACAAATTATTGGTGTAGCAGGGATTAAATCTACAATACGAACTTTAATTACAAACTTATGTAACGGTTATTTTTTACTGCTGGGAAGTTAAAAAAGTGTGCAGTTAAATTTTCTTTCAATATTTGTTATTAAAGCACCGAGTTTATTTTATTATTTTTCTTCTCTTTTTACTGAAAGTTTCAGCACTGATTTTAATGATAAAGATAAAAATTTTGTTTCAAATGAAGTTTGATGAAATTTTGATATTCTAGCATGCTGACCTATCGTTTTAAGATGTTTATTTTTATTTATTTATTTATTTCTTATCTTGAACCGGAAAGCAAAGAACAAAAACAAAAACAAAAAAAAAAAAAAAAAAGGAAATTAACGAGTTTGGAAAACACCTGATTTCACCTTTTCACAATCGAAAATAGTCAGATTGCATTAATAAACTCTTGTTTTAATTTCTTTTGTTTCCCTCTTTTTACTGAATTGCTTTTAAATATGTTTTTTGAAGCATGCGTTTGGCATTTTAATTTATCAAATACGCATTGTTGTCATTACGCATTTCATTTACTGTTTGTAATTTTCTTCAATTGTCATTTTCTGCATTGTGTTTAAACTTGCTAAAGAATCTCCATTCCAATACAATTTTAACTCCATTAATTACTCCAACTAATTACTCCATTCCAATACAATTATCCAATACAAGAATCTCCATTCCAATAATTTCGAGCATTAAAGTCATGCAGAGAACTGCATGACTTTAATGCTCGAAATTATTGTAATAAAGTCGCCATGTCTTGTTTTTCTCAAAACTTTCACTTTACTTCTATCCAACTTTCTCGCCTTGCATCTCGCAGCAATATATATGGAACATGTCATTTAAACAAAATTATCTGCTTGGTCCTGAAAAATTTAAACCTCTCAAATTAAGAATGCAGGTTGTGTATACTTAACTTCTTGTAACTTAACTGAGTCAAACTGCAAGTAATAAATTTCGAAGATATATT